>CM073452.1:20007500-20607500 GCA_037074485.1 Delonix regia | reverse complement strand
CGTGGCTCGTCCTCATTGACTTGGCAGATAGAACGGAGTAAATCGTGCGGATAGAGCTTGTGCTTCTATTTTAACCACCTAAATATATAATAATAATTTTAATTTTAATTTCTTAAAAACTAACATTAAGTTAAAATTTTAAAATTTAAGTTTAAATCACTTAAAAAATTAATTTATAAAATTATAATTTTAAATTTAATGTCAATTCTATTGCTAATGAGAAATAAGTATAATAAAAATAAGTTTTATATATATATATATATATATATATATATTGATCAATGTGACCTGATGAACATTAAAAAAAAATGTCAGTTGTATAAGTATCATTTTTTTATTTAAATATGAATCGTACATAATTTGTCAACTTCTAAACTGTACATGAATGACCATAAATTCCATAATAATTACATTCAATTATGATATAATTTTAGTAGATATGACTGTTTGCATTATATCGTAAGGTGTGCATCAATAATTAACGTAGCTTTACTATTTTTAATTATTTAATTAATGATGTTTTTTGTTTTTTTTTATAACATAATTTTTTAAAAATATTTTAAGAAGTATAGTTAATTTTTTTTATTTTTTAAAATCTAAAATTAATTTCTAATAAATTTTATATTTTTAAATATTTAAATAATATTTACACATTATTCTTAATATAAAAATTCTTAAATTTAAATTTAAATAAAATTTGAAAAATATACTACGTTACCATTCAATACACAATATAATATTCTAATAAAAAATTTTAAGAAATCCAATGCCACTTAAATATCACTATATAGAACACAATATTAATAAATCATTCAACCAGTTCAATAAATAATCAAAGGGTAATTTTGTCATAAAAATAAAAATAAAAGTATCATTAATTGAATGTATTGAAATTAATAAAAAATTATATTGTCTATTTTGAAACCTCTCTCTTTTTAGAGATGCTGACTCATTTAGGTCTACAATCTTTATCACTTCTGGTTAATTAACATTGAAATGCAAGGTCAGGATGGAATTTAGTGTGGATGGCAACACTAAAGGTGAGGATCATCTTACACTTGATTGGGATGATGGTGAAATTATAAGGAGACATGATTTTGTTTTGATTGGCAAACTTTATACACACAAAATTGTTAATAAAATGACAATGAAGAATTTGATTATAAGGAATTGGAATGCAAGAGGCAATGTAGTGGTTACTGATGCTAGGGTAAACACATTTATCTTCATGTTTGACAATGGTGACTACTACGATAGAATCTTGCGCCTGGATTGTTATAGGATACCTTTTAAACATTAGAATTTGGTCTCCATTGCTATCAATTGAGGAGGTGGACTTAACCATATGCTTGTTCTAGGTATAGTTTCATGGACTACCTAAGGAGGGAATGACAAGAAACAATGCTGTAAAAATGCAAAATTATGGTGCTTGAAGACCCGAGTAGTAACGACAGTATTACAAGCGGCTACATAAGAGTTCACATAGAAATTGACCTTAACAAAAGTCTTGTTCCAAGGTTTTGGATTCGACACCTAAGCTTATTGAAGGTTTGGGTATCATTAAAGTATGAAAAGTTACAAAACCTGTGTTACATCTATGGCAAAATGGGGCAAGACATGAAAATTTGTCTAGATGAACACATTATGTCATCTACTAACACATAAGAACTGAAATATCGTCTTTTCCTAGGTACTCCCTCTATGAAGGCGATAACAGAGAACATTAATGTGGCAGAAGAGGGGCTAGTAAACGAGATAGACTACAAACTTCCATAAGTGCGTTGTAGCTACTCAAGGAATGAAACAATGGGAAAATCAAGGTGCAAGAGATATCTCTCCACGTGGAATAGCGTTTATTGGCATTTACCAGGGCTAATCAAGCACAGATATGTATGGAATAACAAAAATCTCAGGTGATGGATGAGACATGGAGGACTTACAAAACTAACCAACTTGTGTAAAAGCAACCCTCCCCTCTTATTTACGTCAAGTAACCCTTATGTGGGCAAGTGGGCTTCACCCCAAATTGAGGACCAAGGCCCAATCACTCAGATTGGTCTTTTCTTTTATGCAACAATGATTAGTAACAAATCTAGATGAAGGGAATATGATTTTTAAAGGCCTCAGATAAAAATTTGTGAAATATCTATTGAGGGTCCAAGTGTGCCATATGGTGAGGGTAATATACTCACCAAACAAAATTTGATTGACTAAGAGACTTTGATATAACATCATTCCTAAGGAGAAAAGTTGAATTAATTTGTTGAAAACCTTTCAGAAGGAGAAAGTGAGACTAGTGGAGCAAAGATTATTTCCTCAATTGGGTATAATTATGAGAAAGACATAGTTAAGGAGTTGTAGAGGATAAACTTAGAAGTGCACAAGAAGAGATCGTTTTCACATAACGGAAGCAATTGAGGTTAGAAGATGTTACTTGTCATAATGTCACGACTAGTGCAAGGATAACTAAGAAAACGAATGAGGGGATGCTTGAGAACACACGTCCCAAGTCCCCACGAGCCACTTCACTAATGAAGAAGAAACACTATCATCAAGGAAAAAGGATAAAGATCAATGATTTAGTAGAAGTACCAATAAGATTAGGATCATTTGGTGTAAGACCTTTAATAACGCATAAGGGAAACAAATTGATAATTATCAACAAAGAGTATCCTAATGCTACTAAGGAAGGGCTTAGTGGCTAGCTAGAAATAGCCATTAAGGAGCCATGAGTTTGATACCCTAGAACTATCAAGGAATTGGGGTTGCCTTGATAGTAAAGATGTTACGTAACATCTATAGGAAATAAAAACCTAGTCTAGTTTTCTTAATGGAAGCTAGAATGCAAACCAATAAGCTTGAACAAGTGAAATGAAGATTATCATTTCAAAACTCTACATGTGTTGCACCTATTGGCTTATTTAAGGGATTGTCATTATGGTGGAAATAAGGAGTGTAGTATGATGTTTTATTATCTTTAAAGAATGTTATACATGGTGAAATCAAAAGGGGGCTTGATGAGGCTTGGGGGTATATTTCGTTTGTCTATGGACCACCAATCAGTCAATACAAGGGAGAATTATAGGAACTTTTGAAAAACTGTAGCCCAAGGGGAGTCATAGCTATGCATTGGCAATTTTAATGAACTGATTATATAAAAAAAAAAAAAAAGCTTAACTGGGTTGTTACAACTTAATGTGGCATAATACATTACAATAAGCACAAATTTTCCACTTAGAGCCAATAAGCTCTGATCACTCGCCTATTGTTGCAATTCTGAACCCAATAGAGACCAGAGTAGGTAAAAGCTTTAAATTCAAATTATTGTGGCTTAACCATTTAGACTTTCTTCCCTTAATCGATTGTAATTGGAGAAGGGTAAAGGAGATACCAAAACCAACCCTTCAAAAATTCCTAGATAATTTGAATCTTATCAGAGATATGCTTATTAAATGGAGCAAGGAGGAATTTCCAAACAATAAACAATTAATTGATCAATTGACCAAGCAGTATAATGAGTATGTCCAAGGTGAAGGGAATAAGGAAAGGGTACAAATGGCTTTGTGCAAACAACTAGAATAAACTTGGAAGAAGGAAGAAAAGCATTGGGTGCAACAATCAAGAATACAATGGTTACAATGTAGAAACAAAAACACCAAATTCTCCATACTTCCACTACTTTGAGGTGCCATAGAAATAAAGTTTTAAAACTGAAAAAGAATGGTGATGCGTAGACTAAGAATAAGGATATGACAGTATATTGTTTTCATACATTCTATGCTAACTTGTTTACCTCTAGTGGAGAATGTGACTTGTTTGAGACCTTGTCATTTGTTAATACAGTAGTGACTGAAGGGGTTAATAATTTTTTAATATCACCTCTATCTAGTTCTGAAATTAAGAAGGTTACCTTTGAATTGGAGGCTCTCACGGCACTAAGGACAGATGGGTTTTCAGGTCAATTCTACCATCATGCCTAGTCAACAGTGGGAAAGCAACTATGCAACATGGTAAGAATTGAAGAGCGATTCAGCCTTGTGGCAATCAATACAACTAACTTAGTAATGATTCCAAAGGTATATGCCCTTGAACAGGTAAGAAATTTCATATCCATAAGTCTATGTGATTTTGCCTATAAGATTTCTTTAAGGTAATTGCTAATAAACTTAAACAGCTTTTATCGTAACTCATTTATGAAAACCAAAGGGCTTTTGTTCCTGGAAGAGTCATACATGATAACATTTTGATTACCCATAAATCTTTTCACTATATACATACCAAAAAGGGTGGTAGTTTTGATATGGCTGTGAAAATATATATGAACAAAGCATATAATAGAGTGGAATGAGATTTCTTATACTATGTTTTGATGCGTATGGGGTTTCACAACTAGTGGTTAAATAGACTTATGGAATGTTTGACTTTTGTTTCTTTTAACTTACAATTATCAAGTAAAATAATTATTGAAATTCATCCACACTAGGGCTTAAAGCAGGGGGACCCCATATCTCCTTACCTATGTATTATCTTAGAAGATGTTTTATTTAATATGGTTAAAGATAGTGTCTCAAGAGGGCTAATAAAGGTATTAAGCTAGCTTGGAGATGCCTTATACTTTCCCATTGCTTTTTATGCAGATGATTCAATTTTCTTCAAGAAACAAAAGTAGGATAACTGTAAAGAAGTTAAAAGAATCTTATCTATTTATGGGACAACTTTAGGCCAAAAGGTGAATTTTGAGAAATCTAATGTAATTTTCGTTAAGAATATACTGGTTGAAATTCAGATGAGATGTGTAGAATTATGAATATTGCCAAAGCTGAAATCCCTAGTCAATATTTAGGTCTACCCACTCTTTAGGACTCAAAGACTATTATAGTTTCAATATTGCATTGTTAGCAAAAATGGGTTAGAGGAAGCTTACTTCGCCCAATGAGATGTGTGTTAATGTGCTGAAAAGGATATATTTCCCTTATGTTGATTTTCCTCATGCCATCAAAGGGGCTAGAGCCTTATGGGGTTGGTCAAGTACACTAACAAGCAGAAATTTGTTAATTGAAAAATTATGCTAGGTGGTAGAAGGTGGAACTAAGGTCAATGTATGGAAGGAACATTGGATTCCTTAGTTGGGGGGATTCACTTTACAGTTATGGTGCCCAATGGAAGAATTGGAACAATTGAAGGTGGCCAACTGCATTAAGAATGGAATATGGGACCTAAGTACTATAGAGGCTTGGGTATCTGATAAGGAGAAGACCATCATTCTTAAAATCCCAATCCCTCGAGTTGAGATGGAGGATAAGATTTATAACCAATAAAAATAGAATCTACACTTGTTAAAGAAGTATACCACATGGTGTGTAATAAGGTTGAACAGGAACATAACTCCAAAGGAAGCACTTCAATTGGTATTCTTAGTATGTTATGGAAAACAATATGGTCCCTGAAAATCCCCTATAAGATTTCCTACTTTCTTTGGAAGTGTTGTATAGGTGCGATTGCCACAAAAGAAATCCTTTGGAAGTAAAGGTGTAATGTATCTCCCCTATGCCCCTGTTGCCATAATTGCTTTGAAACCATTAAACACCTATTACTACTTTATGACGAAGCAAATAAAGTGTACTTTAGGTTTCAACTAACTATAAAGATTGAAGACATAGATATCACAAGAATTGACTTATTGTTTCACTTGATCTTTAATGCAATTGGTCTCTTGACCTAACCACGATGGCAGCATCCTCTAGTAAGTGTCTTAAAGGTGAATGTCAACACTAGCTTTAACCCTTCAACACTCAAAGTTGGTATTACAATAATCCCAAAAAATCATGAAGGTAGTGAACTTGAAATGCGTGGTACGCCCTGCAAGGCTTCTTCTGCATTAATGGTAGAAACTATGACACTTTAACAGGGTGTCATGATGGTAATGGACTTATGTATCATAGAGGTTGTATTAAGTTTGATAATAAGAACCTTGTCGATGTTGTAACAAACTACTCCATTTTCCTTGATTGGTGATGCTTTTCTCTAATTGATGACATTAGGAAAATGAGGCAGAGGTATAGTGGATTTAGATTCATCGAATTAGTAAAAGTATCAACAAGGCTACTAATTGGCTAACCAACTCCTTTATGCAAGGAGTGTGCCCTTACGATTGGGGGTCAGCCCTCTACTCCCTATTACCAACATCATCTCAACAAAGGCAAGGTTTTGTAGAAGTGGTATATGATGATGAAGTATAGGGAGCAAATGGATGCATCTTGTCATCACTATGTTTTTTGTTTTTAGCTTTCCTTAGTGTAACTGTCAGTTTGTTTGTTTTTTTTTTTTTGTTCCTTATCTGTCTTGTATTTTAGCTTTTCCTTCTTAACTTTGTTATTACTAACTAAGAAAAAAAGAAAGTAGTAAAAAAAATACTAATTATTATTGTTAGTTGATGCAATAAATGCTTTTCAATGTCCTTATAATACTTGTTAACAAAACTTATATATATTAAATAAATAACAAACACTATATATTTTATTCAATGGTTATCTTTAGTTAGGGCCCATTTGGCATATCATTAGCCTAGTTGGATAAGACTTGATAGTATAAAGTTGGATAGGATAAGACCGAATAAAAATTTAATACTATATGGTGTTTGGTGTGACATTATATAAGATATCATATTGCATAAGATAAAATGATTATATATTTGCTGACAAATTATATAGTACTAGATAGGATAAAATTAATTATTATGACAAAAATGTCTTTAATTTCAATAAAATATTCAAAGAAAATAAATTTTTTTTTGGCCACTTATACAAAATTTATAGTGATAGTATTATA
Source organism: Delonix regia (assembly GCA_037074485.1). Classification (NCBI taxonomy): domain Eukaryota; kingdom Viridiplantae; phylum Streptophyta; class Magnoliopsida; order Fabales; family Fabaceae; genus Delonix; species Delonix regia. Next base: position 20,600,672 of record CM073452.1, on the reverse strand, counting down.
TCAATCTACATTTAGGGTGGAATGGGAAAAATTAAAATTTGAAATAAAGAATAAATGAGTAAAACCTCATTTGGTCCCTCACATATAGAATATTTCTTAATTTAGTCCCATATAATTTTTTTTTTCAATTTGATTCTTCATAAATATGATATTTCTCAATTTAGTCCGTCACATATAGATATTTCTCAATTTAATTTCTCATTAATAAAATTATTACCAATAATGTCTTTCATATTTTTTAAATTAACTTTTTTTAAAGATATTATTGATAACATTTTTATTTGTGAGAAGTAAATAGAGAAATGTTCATATATGAGGGACTAAATTAAGAAGACAATTTTGTGAAGGGCTAAATTGAGAGGACAATTCTATCATGGAATAAATTGAAAAATATTTTTTTGTAAGGGACGAAATTGGAAAAAAAATTTTACAAGTTCATATATTTTACATTAACATACTTTTTAAAGATATTATTGATAACAATTTTATTTATGAGGGATCAAATAGAAAAATTTACATATAAGAGGGTGTAAATTGAGAAGAAAACTTTGCAATGGATCAAATTGAAAAATATCTTATATGTGAGAGACTAAATTGAGAAAAAAGTTTTATGAGTTTTTATTTATTAAATTAATTTTTTTTAAGATATTTTTTATAATAATTTTATTTATAAGGGGTTAAATTGAGAAATACACATATGTGAAGGACTAACTTGAGAAGACAATTCTATAAGGGATCAAATTGAAAAATATCTTATAAGTGAGGGACCAAATTGAGAAAAAATTTATGAGCTCTTAATTATTAAATTAATTTGTCTTTTGAGGATATTATGGATAACAATTTTATATGTGAATGACTAAATTGAGAGACAATTCTATAAGGATCACATTGAAAATATCTTATATGATAGGTATCAAATTGAAAACTTTTTATGTGTAAGTATTTATTAAATTAACTTATTTTTTAAAGATATTATTGATAACAATTTTATTTTTGAGGGATTAAATGGAGAAATGTATAGATGTGAGTGACTAAATTAAAAAGACATTTTTGTGAATGATTGAATTAAGAAAACAATAAGAAATCAAATTGAATAATATCTAATCTATGAGGAACTAAACTAAAAAAAGTTTCTATAAGAGTAATCTTATATGTAGGGGATTGAAAAAAGATTTTACTTAAAAAGACAAAATATCTTATTAATACAATTAGACCTAATGAGGTGAAAGGGATTTCCTACATTCACTCTTTGTTGTTGATATTACATTTCTTATGTTTCCTTAAATCAAAATCTTGAACTGTGTGTGATCAAAATTAATAATTTTTTATTGCACACAATTATCAAAATTAATTTGAGTCGTTAGATTACATATTTCTTTCAATATCAATAATTGGATCCCTATATTTATTAATAAATGTATGGAAATCCTCACCTTTAATGAGGCCAATAGAGGTCGTATTAGTAATACAGTTATTAAATGTGATTGATTGAAGTTGATCATATAAGTTTATATAATTCATTGTATACACCAAATATATAATAATAATAAATTATATTATATAAACTTATACAATCCAATCTTATTCGATATGTTAAACACGCTCTTAACTTGGTGATTCTTTGATGTTATTTAAAACCAATCATATGTATATACATGATTTTTGCTACTTTATATATTGGTTGATAGTTGATAGCTAATGTGATTCTAGCATTTAGAGAGAGAATAAAAAGAACTTGATATGATTTTAGAATACAGAGTTAGTTATCTTATAGGTTTATTGCTTAATGCAACTTTTGGAAAACGGTGGTGTTAAAGAATGAGAGGAGGACTATGATATATTCACACAATGTATCTGGAAAATATATAGTGTTGAACAAACATACTATTTAAGAATCAAAACAATGTGCCAATTTCACCAAGTTGTTGGAATTTATGAACTTAGTGTTTAGTTTGACATTTGAAGTGTTAATGCTACACTATTAAATTATATAATGCTTATGTTAAAATATCTTATATGGATTTTTATGTGCAGAAAATGGGTTTAGTCTAATCCAGTAAGACACTTAAAGTGTTGAACCACTCAATAGCCCAATAAAGCCTAAAAGTCTTTTAAAGCCCACTAAAGTCCAAATTCATCATGCATTTAGAAGCTTATTCTCTTTGTCTCTCCTCTCTTGGACTGCTCCACCTGGACACATTAAATGCCTCACCTAACTTCATCTTTACCAACAAGGTAGTTGTTGCCATTTATGAAGAAATGTTACTGGCTGATGGAAAACGAACGTTGGACATGCTTTTACCAACATAGTCGTTATTATGAATATTGGACATGCGCCTTATACATTGAGCATTGTTGTCCATTGATACCTTGTTTGTGTGATACAAAATATTACTTTCATATATTGTGTGTTTGTTCTCTAAATCTTTCAATCCTTAAGTTATTTTTTGTGTGAGATGGCTTATTGTGATCATTTCTCTAACTCTTTGTAAGCATTTTTATTGTGACTGTGATAAGTCTGATATTGTGTAGAGTATGATTGAGTAATTGTTTAACTTGAATGTGTCTATAAAAGTTCTTATCCTTATTATTGGGTTACTTGAGTTTAATATAAAAGTAGAATTGTTGAACCTAGTGTGTATAGGTTAATTGGTTAAGAGTAATTTCAGTTTGAATATCTTTGAAGAGTGGATGTAGTATCTAAAATTGATATGAACTACTATAATTATTGTATGTCATTGATTCACTATTTCATCATCTTTTTATGTTGATTGTATCCTCAAGAAGAAGTGAATTAGTGAAAAGATTTAAAGAAAAAAGAATTAAAGCTTTAATCACAAAATAAAATCAAGCAATTTACATATCTCTTGCTATATTTGTGCTGACATGAAGGATTGAAAAAGCCTGCACATTAAATCAAGAGTTTTTATTTAAAATAATTTTATTTATTTTGGTGCTAATTATTTTTTAAGGATCATTTTTTACCTTTTAAATTTCTAGTTATATAAATGTAAAAAAAAAAAGTTTAATTTGTTGTTAACTGATTTGCATTGATGATATAAATCACGTTTATATAAATATTTTTAAAGATTAGTCACAATCATACAAACAAACTTTTAACCAAAATCTAATTTATAAAATTATTCAAATCAAATTGCACATTGCCAATCTAAACACATTTTCTCTTTAATAGGAAAGTATTGAATATGAGTATTTTTCTCTATGAATGAATATTTGCAAACTACTTCAACTATATGTTTTAGAATGGATCCAAGGGACATGTGGGTGTAGTCACCCTTTGAATGTTTAAAATTTTATTTTTATGTATAAATTTATTTTATATTCTTAATTTAGTTATTTAGTTGATAAGATATCACATTCTCTTAGATTATATGAATTTGTCTTTTTTATTTTAAATATTTGATTAACAAATTTTCATCATTTTAAAATTAAATTCTAAATCTATTTTTATACACTTTGTTGTAAATTATATACTTTTGTGGGAGAAAAATGTACTACAAAAGTAAATATTATTATATATATTAATATACTTATAAATCTCTTTATAATGAATATATATTTTTTATGGAAACAGACTTACTTTCAAAAAAGCTTTCACAAAAATAGAGCACAATATAAAAACTCATTTTAGTATATTTCGGCATTGGGTGAAACAACGTAGTTCAAGTTAAATTTGGTATGGGCATTTGGTTAGCGATTTATATTTATTGGGCTAATTTTTTAATTTATTATATTCTAAATTCTAGACTGTAATCCCTCACTCACGTATAATTAAAAAAAAAGCTTACATAAAGTTCATTATATTATTGTTGCGCTGTTTTTTAATTATAACGTAACAAATACTTGATTGTTTAATAATGTAATGATACATATATAATTGTTATAAATAATTATTTGATTTTTAAATTAAATTACACGTTATTATTAATTGATCAAACATTTGTTTTATTTTAATTAAATAACAATATAATAAAAATATAAGAAAATACATATAAGTCAAATCCTTAATTAAAATATTTTCTTACATTTTTTTTAGTGGAGTGTATTTCAGTTAAATGATTTAATATTCATTCAAAATATAATTTTGCAAAAAAAACTTACCTAATTTACTCAAAATTTGTAACAACATTCTCAAAAATAGTTTTTAATCCATGTACTTATTATAAATACGTAACATTTTTAAATTCATAGTTCTGAAAATTTACAAAAGTAACATAGTGTTGACCCCTTAAATAAGGTGGGAAGGAGTTATGCACATACAGTGTTTCTTCCGCCCATGACTATAATACGTCATATTCAGTTCAGAAGTTTCGGTCAACGAAGAAATTTGGGATTTGTTTCTTTATAAAAGCCCGTGAACGTATTTTATTTATAAAAAGAATCTCTTTCCTCACAAATTAATAATTTTAACTTTCAAAATTTAGAGATAAATATTTTTTGATGTCTAATAAATTACTTAATTCTACAGTGGTGTTTTAAATGAACCAATTTTTCAATATCTTTAACAATTGCTATACTCTTGCCCATTTTATTTGAATTCATATAAATTTTGAATAAGTACCCAGAATGTTTTACACTTAAACTATGATGATCTCAAATTGTTTATAAAAATAATTTCATAAATTTAAAATTTAATAAATTAATCACTTGATATTTATAAATATCAAACTTTAAATATGTATACACATAAATAATTATGCAAAATATTTACTTCATTATTAAATACACATAATTAATTTTATTTTTAGTTGAAAGTTGAATCACATAATGTATTACACTTATTATCTCTTATAAAATTTGATGCCTTTATGAAAATTTTATAGAAATTTTTTTAATAAAGTAAGCACTTCATTTTATAAATTCCATAAACATTAAGCTTGTAATAAAGCTTGATTTTTCGAAAGTGACTTTATCATAATAGAATATATATATATATATATATCTAAAAGAAAAAATAAGTAATCAAAATATGATTAACTAAAATAATACATCAAATTTTGACTTATAGCTTATATTCTTATTTATATACTCTCTTATAAAATTATAAGGCGCATCAAAATTTTTACTTACACGATCTTGAGTAATAAAATTTTTTTTTTGGGTATAAAAGTTATAATATTTTATATATATTTATCATATTTTAATTAAAAATTTTAATCATAAAAATATAGAATACATTTTATTAATTTTTTCATTATATATATGAAGAGAAAAGTATTCGTCATCTACTTTTATACTTTATAATAATTTAATTCTTTACAAATTATTTGAAACGAGTCAATGTTTTGTAAATATTATATTATGTAAAATTAATTTTTTATTAGTCTAAACATAAAGAATAATTTAATATAAATTTAAATTTATCATAAACTAATTTTATATCAATTTAAATTTATGAAAAATTAGTTTTGTGTTATTAATTTATAAAAAATTAAATTATTTAAAAATATAAAAATGAAAGGTTAATTTTATACTTATATATATATATATATATATATATCTGAAATTTTTTCTCTGGCATTATTATTTAGGGTGTGAAGAGAGTTTTCACCAACAGAAAAAGCTTTCGATGAAGTAAGCAAATTGACAGATGTGGCCTAGCGCTGAGCGTAAGGGAGTAAAACCGCTGGTGCTGATTCAAATTCATAACTTTGTTTGGCTGCATGAAGCCATGCACCTCCACATTGCACTCCCTCCTGACAACTCTAACCCTCTTTCTCCCATTTCTCAATTATCTATAAGCGTTTCCTTTCCCATTCCCCCCATTTGCTCCGTTCTCTCGCCTTCTTCCCTCTTTCTCTCGTCTTCTCGCTTCAGAAATTCGGAGGAGTCATGGAAGAGTTCGATATTAGCCGAATGTATTCAGATTTCCGCTTTCGTCGACTTTTTATGTCTCTGTTTTCTTTTTCTAGATCGCTTGGAAATCGCTGATTGATTATCTTTTTTTCCTTCTCTGACATTTTTCTTGTGAAATTTTGAAGGATGGATCGTTACGTTTATGATTATTTCGTCAAGAGAAACATGCACGGAGCTGCCGAGATTTTCAGGAATGAAGCTAATCTTGACTTTGATCCAGAGGCTCCTCCTGGTAAATTGACCCATAGACTGTAGTTGTTTATCTCTTCTCTGTGGTGTTATTACTTCATTTCTTGAATGTAGCATATGATCCCCTCGCTAACCATCTTTTGGAGTCGTTTTCAATTTAATAATAGTATATATTATTACTGTGATATGTATAAAATTGATTGGACTATCTTCTACATTCAAATGCGTAGTGTATTTAGAGAGCGACAAAAAGGAAGTAAATGAAATCGAGAAAGTGGACCCTATAAATGATTTCTTTTCTTTTGTGTTATTTTTTCTCGTTCTGTATATACGCGCATTTAATTGCAGATGATCCATACTTGACGGATGTCATGGTTGTAACTTGTAATTTTCATTTTCTTGAAATTTGTTTTGTGCCACTTGAGGCTCAAGTCAATGGGTGGGTAGGTAACGGCTTGGTTAAAGGTCAATAGTTAGATCCTCCTCTCGTACCCAAAATAATCCTTTTAATGATATGGTTATAAAAATTTGACAGGAGTAGTGTGAACTGGACAAATGTAAGCCCAAGAAATTTATTGGTATGAATACAGTTATGCAACTAGTTTAGATAGATACAAAGTGGCTTCTCTGGTAGTTTCTATTATGGTGACATATTTAATATAGAACCTTTAGGGCAATTGGCAGGGCATCTAGATTATCTCAAGCATGGAGGAACAAATCTTAAGCATCGATCCATCATAAGAAACATTATATAGCACACGGAGGAGAAATAAACTAAATTAACTTGCATGTCGTCCAACAATAGCACATAGGTTTTAGGCCTTTAGTTCAAGTACAGGTCTCTCTAAGTTGATACCTATGTATGGATATAATAGCAGCTAGCTAAATGTCCTCTTAAGTTGATACTTCTAACTGAATCTGATTCTGATCTGTGGCTTCCTGCCAAGGGTGGGCTGTTGGTATTGCAGAAGTGTGGCTTACGGAGAAGAAACGCCCAAGATGGAATCTAATAAATTCATTTAATGCATTTTTGAGGGATTTGAGTCCTTCTACTTATTTCTTTGCCAACTAGTACAACCAGAACAATTAATGCTACACTTACGTTAGACAACACGTTCCTCAGATGGAGCACTTGGCCAAGCACTGAGCACCTCAATGAAGATCTCTCATTTCAGCCTTCAAGAGCCCCTGAAGTGACTTGCCCCAACCAGTAGTTGAGTGCCTTAGCACCTCTCACTTCACTGGGTCCTCTTCAAATTTAAGAGAGTCGGAGAATATTAATAAGATCTTCTATGGTCTTGGATTGCCACATTGCTACTTATAACAGAATTCATCATTCTAGTTGGGAGATCTGTAATGGAAGCTTGCCTACTTCTAGGAAGCTCAGCATCAGAAATCACCGCCTTGGTCAAGGAGTGGTCCAAAAAATCCATCATTAAGGATGCTAGCAACAATTTGTTGGAATTCCAATATTGGAGTTGGAGCTAATTACTTTAGACACCAGAGAAATGGATAGTGAACAGCTCTGGCTAGTTAGTTTTACAAATCTTTCTTAGTTTCTTTTGGTATCTAGTACATCTCTAACAGATATATGTATGCCACTTGCTGTTTTCTTCATGGATGCTCCCTCAAGACTTCTGTTTGGTACAGAATCTTTAATAGGATTAACTTTGATGTCAGATTGCACGTACAGAGGCATATCATTATTATTATTTTTATCTATTACTATTATTATTATAATACACCACACTTATGGATCTCCACTGCAGTGTTCTTGCATTATGTTGGAAATTATAAAGTTTCAAGTGATTGAGAATTTCTTGATTAGGAAATATGGATTGATTTTTTCAGCAATAGATGTACCAGAAGGATTTTTGCACGAGTGGTGGACAATGAACTATGAATGTGACTTCTTTAGAGAATGGGTGAACCAAAATGTGAGTACTCATGGGAATTCTCCCTTTTGATTTCAGGCAGTTCAAGTTGATTTTTAACAAATTCAAGAATGTTTAGAAAAATCACTCTTTTTTGGGTTAATTACAGGTGAAGCCGAGATTGGAAGCCACTCAAGAACATAATGCTTCTCAATCAGGACAATTTCTCCTGAATTTAGAAACAAACAAGCAGCTGCTAGTTAATTCTTCTTCTGGTATATTTCTTGATCAATTGCATTTGCTATATTGGGGCATTTCAAATTGGATGGGTAAAATATATGCAGTCTTGTCCTATCGTGGATATGTTACCTAACCACTGGAGTCTTGTTAATTCAATTGCCTTCATTCACTTTTCACTTTTAATGCATTGGATAGTTAACTCAATTTTGAATTATCCTGTCTTAAGTCTATTGGGACATTTTGATATGGACAATCAAAGGGCTAGATCCCACTATTATATTGTATAATTTTACAGAGAACTCATTGTATCTGATGATAGCGAACAAGTTTGTATGGTCTTACATGAATCACACTGATAATAGTAGTCATATTTTCAAGAGTCAAACTGTGACCTTGCCTTTTATTTTTCTTCTGTTTTTTAAGTTTTAATTTGTTATGATTTTGCAGCAATAAGCACTGGGAGCAAGTCAATGGCCTTGGATGTAATAATTCACTTTACTTGAGCTATAATATTTCCTGGTTGCTTTCATAAGTTCAAACTGTTTTTTTTTTTTAATTTTAAATTTTACTTGTTTTTGTGCAGGGAAGGGGTAAAGCACCCCTAATTTTCTCACCATCTACACATCAAGAGGGACCACTGACAGCCACCCTGGGAATATGTACTCCAATCAATTGTGCAAATACAATTGGTCATATATCAGAACCTTTAGTCCATGCTACACTGAAAACAGAAAATACTGTATTCTCTGAGGTAGTGGTAATACAAGTAATTAAGGTGGAAATTACACATGACTACATTTATATTTTCTTGTTAATAGTCTCATTTATATTTTAAAACTGGTGTACAAGACAGAATAGCCAATGACACACACACACACACACACACAAAACTGTTCTGTGCAGAATTGTTGCTATGAGTGTGGCTTACCTAAGTGTAATTTTGTCAAATTTTCGCAGGAAACTGATCCCTTGATTGAGAACTTAGTTAGTTCATTCTGGGTGTTTGAAGATCAAAAAGAGTTATATAACAAGTTAGCTCTAGGAGAGGTGATTTATTTTAAAATCATTCAAATTGGAATAAATATGCCATGCAACTAAACCAGCCTTGTCCATTCCATTTGGAGAATGCATATCATACAAGAAAGGCAGAATCTATATATATTAACTTTTGTAGTATATGGCTATATGCTCTATGTCATTAGAAGATAGACATTTCCTATTTATAGAATGCATTACTTTTGACTAAATGCAGTGTTTTTCAAATAAAAATATGAAATGCTTTGGAGGGTAAGAATTTGTGAAATCCATGGAGATGTTTTACTGACTCCTTCTCTATCATTAGCCCCATCCTTCCGTTATGTATCAGTTCTGGTTCTGTTAATTGCGGTATTAATGTTAACAGTTGTAGCTTCTATCCAATAGTCATATAATCAATAGGATTGTGGGCCATGAGATAGATTTTTTTGTGCTTATTTTCCTTCTAAGTTTTCTTTCAAATCAATATCATGTGTGCATGTGTTTATGTCTATATATATATATATATATATATATATATATATAAACTGTGACATGTTCATATTCTTAACATCCTGTCTAACTGGCTTAGAATGCAATACTGAAAAGTTCTGATTCAATAATCTATTTGAACCATATATTATATATTGAGTTTATGGAAATACAAAACAGTAGAAATACAAGTACTTTGTTGGTATTTGAAGAATAAAACCCTAATACGCAGAAAATTGCTGGATCAACTTCACAAGCATTAGTGGCTGATGATACTACAAGTGAGACTAGTGATTGTACCAGCAAAATCCCAAGTATTTCTGCAGATGCAGAGGTTTCAACAGGTGATTCTTTTTATTTTGGAGCTTTATTAGCAAGACTATGTAGTTTATATCATAATTCAAGTGCAGTTTTTTCGTCATGGTCATTTAGCATATAAAATGATAATCTGGAAAGGGCAACTTTTCTAACTCAAGGAATTCTGGGAGAGAGAATCTGGTATAGTATGTCAATAGGTTTTGACCTGTGCATGCAAGCAGACATGCATGCGTGCATGTCATGAAGACAAGATTATTTTAATTACCAATTTATGCCTAAAATTAAGTTCATCCTGCAAGTTTGAGTGTAAACTCTAAGGGAGCTGGACTGTTTTTGCAAGGCAGTAAAGCATCTTTTGACCCTTGTCTTGTATGATTGTTTATTGCTGCTGTTTTCAAGAACTGAGCACCCTTTAATTAATTGGTTTGTATAAGTATAAAATATATATATTTTTATATTATTTTACCTATTGTTCTTATACCTATTGCATTCTAATTATGGAAACTTTTGCTTGCAGTCCATCAATTGGATTCCAATAAAGAGAACTAAATCAGTAGCTTCAAGCATGGAATGACTTTGATGTTTGCAGGAGTGAGTTTCCTTGTGAAAACTTAAATGTTTAATCAATGCGCAAAGCTGACAAATTAGGTTTTATCTGATTAGTAACCTTTTAGTTCAGTTTCCTATTGTACATATTGGCTAGGGCCTATAATACCCATTTTGTTGTTTGGGCGAGGATGGCGATAGGCTGATGGCTCTATCAGAACGGAAAATTTTACATCCATAAACTATTGTTACATGTTTGAATAAGATTTTAATATGTGTTATATCTCAATGCCGACGGGTGAGGGGTCCTTAACAAAACAATAAGATTATCCCTTTATTATGAACTCATTAATATGAGAATGCATCTAGTGACCCAAGATCTTCTTAGATCTTGTACCACTTGATGGCTTTCAATGCTAGACGTTTAGCAAAGACTAGCCTTATAGAAACCATAGTAAGAATTTCTTTCTATGGTTCTTAGTCAGGTGTGATCTGACCCAAAGAAGCGCCTAGACCAAGGATGATCACATCTCTATAGCTGGCTTCCTTATCATCGCTTCCAAAAAGAAGGCAATGCTCTCAGTCTACATACATGAGGGGGCTGATTTTGATGCATAGCATAAAAGGTCTAGTATACTATGATGTGAGATTTGATCAAACTTCTTATTTTAATTCAGAATGATTATTTACTATATGGAGTTAGTTATCTAGGAAACTTAAACCTAACATTGATTAACCAAGAAATTAGTGAAAAAGGTGTTTGGTTGAAGTAGGAAGCCATAATGGGGTTTCCCTACTATTTCCAAAAACTTGTTAGAAATATATCTTATTATGCAAAATAACTTTATCTTTTCCCTTTCTATCTTGAAGAAAGCATCACTCTAACCTCTATTGGCGAAGAACACACTGGCAACCAACCTACACCGTCCCTATAATTTTTTCTTGAGCCCCAACGTCATCTAATTGTTTTTAGGAAGCAAACAAGCCATCCCTTTCCATATCTAGGGCTCATTACTACCAAGTTAATTCCTTTTGTTTAATGTTTACAAAGATCACGCTAAGTTGGGAGCATGTTTGAATTTTCAATGGGACTTGTTGAAGTTGTTGTTGTTGTTAGCTTTGTTGGAAAACAAAAAATAGTATAAATCCATTGTAGAAAATGGTTGATAAGTGAGCATTTTCTTTAGGACGAATTGGATTGGTGGAACATCTGAAATGGTGTAGTTTATGGAAGCTAAGGGTTTGGATTCTGAGGTGAGGCATTTGGCCTTTAAGTTTGGAGTGTTTGAAAGCAGAAGACAATGGCCAACATGAAGGATCAATATGGTATGTTTGTTCGTTGATGAAATGGGAAAATCAGAATCAAATTGGGTGTGAGAAAATGAATGATGCCTATCAATTATAGTGAAAAGGCTTCAAAGGAAGATTAGACAAGTGGGAAAATTGGAATCGCATGGGTCTAGCTGGGATTAAGTTCCCCAAATTTCAAAGATAACTAATAGCCATTGGTAATTAAAATTCTAATGAAATTTCATTGATATACTTATACCAAATGTAGTAATCCTATATGGAATGAAATTTCCTAGGAAATCAAGATTCAAGAGAAACATCTATACCAAAAGCTCCTTATTTTTTGTTTGTTGTGTAAAATAATTTGATTGTAGAAGATTGACCAATAAAATGTTTTTGTTGACTTACACCTAATTACCAAACATATGATATATCACATCTCAATTTAAAATCTTTAAATGACTCAGGTACTCAACCACGGTGGTGGTTTGCTTAATATTCAACAATTGATTCATTCGTATACTCTTATGCTAGGTATTTTACCTTTAACATCATTTTCATTTTTTACCAAACTACTACTTGGGGCTTATCAAAATGCTCAATATCACATTAAACAACCTGCCAATACCTTGTAGTGGATCCCACGAGTTTCATTCAGCCAAATGGGCACATTAAATATCAAAATAACTTTCAATGCCAACTAAAGAAAGCATTGGGTTCAAGTTCACCATCAAACTCAAGGGCATTTACCTTGACTGGGGATGTCTCGTAAGTCATCATGTATGTGTCCACGTGACTCTTGAAAGTATTGAAATAGACCAATTAAGGAGATAGGTTATGTATCGAATGACAAAAGCATCAATGTGCCATGCCTTGTTCTTTGGAAGAATTGCCTTGATTCAGACATTACTTGGATCACTAAAGAAGAGTTTATCTTAATCAATCTTAGCCTTCTCAAACTTTACCATCTTGCACTCATTTTGAAGGGGACCTCTTTTTAGCTAAGGGAAAGTTTTGGAGATTCCAATAAGGAATGGGATGCTTATTTTGGGCAATGTTGAAGTGTAGTTTTTCGGTTTAATATTGACTCATGGAATTAAAAGTTGTCTAATTTATATCATCGCGTGGCTTTTTTTTCTCTAAGTTGCCTATTATAATTTTGCTCATATGGTTATTCTGTAGCCTTCCATTAAAAAGGCACTTTCTTAAGGCCATGGAGGCAGATTTTGGTATTGAATGAATCCATCATTATCTTCCTCCTTCCTTTTCTTTCCCTAATAAGGCACCAGGAAAATATTTTTCTCCATAAAACACCAAAGTATATAGGGAAAAATATTTTTGCACCAAAGTTTTTGTCAAGATGAAAGAAGAAATGCATACATGTCTTCCTAATCTTACCGCTATACCCTTTTGGACACACTATCATAGAATAAGGTTCTACTTATAATCAGTGACACATTTCTCTTCTCTATCAATCTTGTTATCTTACTTTTCCTAATTTGTAAGTGTACAAATAGATAATTATTAATGTAATTTCCTTTTTCCAAATGAGTACTTGATACGACCATCACCAAATTATTATTAGGTTGATGTAGTCCCTTGACTATTATTCTTGACTATTATTATCAATCAAAACAATCGAGCAGTTGATTCAATTTGGGAGTGCTTCAGGTGAAAGGATTGGAATGTAAAATAAAGGAAATAGCAATTAAGAAAGGAACAACAACTCCTCTAGCTTTCGAGAGGCTAGAGTCTTTGCCACCACCAAACACATGCATGCCTCCCTTTCTCTCCTCAAACTCGATTAATACACGCCTAACCACCCCTTTCACATGCACTCCCCACCACCCATGTGATCTAGTTAATTATTCATATTGACACCCTTCTAAGCCAGCTCATCCCTGAGCTTAATTTTGTTAACATCCACTCCCAAATTGGACTAGTAATGTCTCCTAATGTATACTTGAGATACCTTGGGCTTAGTGGGCCCATTAGATTACTTTGAGCCAATAGTTTAAGTTATTAAGTGAAGGCTTATGGGACAATTACAAACACAAGTCCATTATACCTCATGTTAACAGTTAATTTTTATTAAGAGATGGGGCGCAACAAGGACCGAACTCCTAGCCACTTGGTTATAGAGGCCTTAATGCCATGTCAAGGACCTTTTAACCCAATCGTTAAAGCTATTAAGTGAATGTGCAAGAATAGTTTTATTATACTGACTAATAGGTACTATTGAGTAATAATAAATAAGTTATCTTCTCATGTATTTGCATTTAAATGGCTTTAAGGCTTACACTAGTCATTCTATCATCAAGCATGCACTTTATTAGTTTAAAAGAATAAATTACAAGATATCTCATGGTTTGCTGTTTAAAGTGTGTCATTCAATCCTTATGTGGTTTACTTTGTTTTCACTTGATCACTCTAGTCCCAAAGGTATTTCCCATTGAAATTTTTATTGAAATGATCATGTGAATGTTAAAATAATAAACAGTCTCGGTATTAAAAGTATATTTCACTTGCGTAGTTTCATAGTATTCAAAAGCTATTGTTGAGATTTAGTTGACCAATTCAAAGCAATAACCTTAAAATACTGAGTCTATTCATTGTATAAATGAAATAGACTTTCAACTGTTCATTATTTTAACAATCATGAGGTTAATTTTGTTAAAGTGATGATGAAAAATATCACAGGTAATGGAACAAATAATAGAGTTGTCAAATGTCACTCTTAAACCATGGGACTAATTTTCACTCAAACTGCAGGGATGAACTGTAAATTGCTCTTCATAAAAGGCATATGTAATGTTAATTGGAAACTGAACCTTTGCAGGTTAAATGAAAAACATGTAATCTGCTTGGAACAGTTTAAGATCAAGTTGGTAACTGACTGTTTAGAAAGTCGACGACTATATACCTTGTTCTCCTTTGACTGTTTTGGAAAGAAATTAAGGAAAATCAGAATCAAAGAGATTGTGACAGAATTAAGAAGACTGAGCAAACAAAGGGAAATTTTGAGATTTTTCTGTATTTACATGTAAGAGTTGTAGGGGCAAAGTTAAACATTCTTTGAACTTGACAGCATTTACTTCTCATTCTTCCCTCTCTTTGCTTGCCAACTCCAGTGGTATCTCTTATGCATATTTCCTCTGATTTATCATGGAACCAGGATAGATTAGTCTATTGTTGGGCTAGACCTGTGATCACAAGGTCAAATACCTTTCTTTGTCCTCCAAGCCAGAAATCTTTGGGCAAGTAATCAGAGGCCTCAAGATTAGATTGTCAGCAACCCACCAGCATCTTTAGAAAGCTTGCATCAGCGTAACTATGAGCTGTGCCACCGTCTGAAGAGTGAAGAACCACATGGCTTTTCCATGTCGTTTAACTCCTCTTAGCATCATGAGTGTGCCAGCATGTGAGAGTGTGTGAAGCTCTTCCATCTTGTCACATGTTGGGCTGGACCAAACTGCAGGAAACAGGTTAGAGGGGCCACTGAAGGGAAGTTGGTCAAACACTTCTCTAAGAGCTTGTTCATTAAAGTTCTAGCAACTGTGAGAAATTCAAAGGGACTATAACTGATTGAAAGCATCCGTGTGAGCTGTCTAAAGTAACAGGTAGAAGTATGTCGATGGTGATTATATTTGTAGCCTTTTAGGAGCTGCCGTGATTGGAGGGAGTGCTAGTAGCCTAAGATTTTGTAGGTTTGTGTGTGGTTTACCTTATTTTCTCTCAACTGTGTACTAGATGGACATATGAAAAGGTTATGCTCCATCTTGAGGAAGATATGGTTGAGAAAATGTAATAGTATTTAGCTTTATTGCATCTTCTATGATTGAGAGAGATTGTTTAGGTAAGAAATTAAGGAAAATCATAATCAAAAGACTATCAAAATTAGGAAGATTAAGAGATTTAGGAAATGATTTATCAGATATTCTGAGATTTTTTTCTGTATATTCCCTCCCAGCCCCTCTACTATTATATGCAAGAGTTTTAGGGGCCTGGCGAAACACAGATTGAGCCTTGACAACATTTTCTGTCTCTTCTCTCTTCCCTCTCTTTACCTGTCAATTCTAGCAGCTTTTCATATCTGTTTCTTGTCAGGTTTCATCAATATCTGAAATATGTGAAACTTGAAACTCATTTGAACCTATTTTCAATATTGATGTTGCTAAAAGAAAGGTAAGCCATTTCTCCTTTAAGTTTGATATTGTTGTTGGGATTGGAAGTACTCAACATATATTCATTTTGTGACTATTACAATGTGCTAAGTAATTGTCCAGGCTCATATTTCCATTTTCAGTGGTGGTGTTTGTTTAAACTTGTATTGTATTTGAGTTATAATCTATGGTGGTTGGAAAATGGAATTTATTAGCTACTAGGGAATCTGAGGTGCGATTCTTTAGTTTGCATACCCAACGAAGATGTGCAAGTACAACTCCAACTAAAACAGAAGGGTGTGACTCCTTTGATGACAAAACAAGCTATCTGTTCAACTGATGTAACCTGACTTCTAAAATATTAGATGGATTTTCTTTTAGAGGAACTAATTCTAGGGGTGTGACTCCTACTAAAACAGAAAGGTGTGACTCCTTTGATGTGAAAACAAGCCACCTGTTCAACCAATATAACCTGAGTTCTAAATTACTAGATGGATTTTCTTTTAGAGGAACTAAAACTAGGGGTAAGGTTCAAGGTGGATGATAATTAGGGTTAGGGATAAAAGGAAGAGACCAATCAAAATATATCATATAAAAAACTTAATGAAGGTGTACATGACACTGACTCCTCAAACTCTGTATGAAGAGAATGATGTCACAAAGACACTTCTTTCTTACCCTTTACCTAGGGTGCACTATAAGTAACTGGCAATAACTATATAAAGTAATGATCTACCATAGGCTCAAGGGGCACAGAGATGTGTATTTGCTTCCTGCCACTAGCAGTTCTCTATTTCTTATCTCCTAATTTGCAAAATCCATATGAATTTATGATCTTGCTACACAATTTTAACCATTATCTTCATAAACAACTAGACAGTACAAAAATATGTGCTTACCCATCTACTGCACAATAATGAATAATGAAACAAGCTGACTATTTTTCTTTATCTTGTTTATTTATTTGTTCTATTTCGCCTGGCGAGTGGTTGAGGTTTGACAGTTCCTAGTTCAAATTTTTGTTACAGATTGTTGGTACTTGACACGTGGTTCTGGAAAAGGCGGTGACTGAATTGTTTTTCTCTAAGATTGAGCTTTTTCTGTCCCTGTTCTGCTTGTACATTGGTAAACCAAGTAGTTGATTTTATAACCTAGAAAGCAAATTACATGAGGATGTTCATCTCCGTTCCAAATTTGTTCCCCTGTATGCCCATTTAGCAGTTGAATTTTGTCACTAGTGCTACCAGGGAGAGAACAGAAATGGCCATAATTGGGGAAATTACGTTTCTTACTTCTTTCATTTGGGTTACAGTTACAAATGAAGCTCAAGGCCCAGGGAGTAGGGAGTGGCAAAAGGTATAGATGGGAATCAAACCCTTGACATCAAGGTCACCTCAATCTTAAAACCTGAGACTAATGCCATATGAGCTATCAGCTCAGTGGCAGCAAAATGTATATTTCTTGATTGTCGAAGAAACATAAGTGTTATTTCTTTATTTTTCTATGCTTTAGCCCATATTTATCATTAATCTGTCCTATGTTGCATTTTGTCACCAGCATGAAGCAATAGCAGTCAATGGACTCACCAAATGAGCTTTACTTTTGGTGTCCTTTTTTCTGGCTTAGTCCTCTTCTGTTTGATTCCCACTGATAGTAAGTGCCCAACCAGCAGACTTTAAAAGCTCCTAAGCTGATTTCTCTGCCAGGAAGGAAATGCCTGGCGTTCAGGTTGGATTTTGGAAGTTCGAACACCGTGCCTGCAACTTTATAGTGGAGTTCCTTATCACAGCAAGAAAAGAAAACATGGGGAACTAGTCACCGCAGGTTTTAAGAGGTTTGTTTTGTTTTTACCAGATATTATAGAATTTGTTTTTCTTTTTGATTAAGTCGTTCTAGTTTGTGAAGTGCAAAGCAATTCGTATGGTATTCAGGAGAATTCATTTTGTTAGCAGACTTGGTTTTAACTGCGTATGATATCAAATCGGATATCTTTGTTCTAACGCTATTTGAATGCTGATGAGTGAAACAAAGGCATTGAATCTTTCTTGAATACCATGACACTTCTCAATTCATTAAATAATTGAATTTTTTTTTCCTATACTTTTATCTGTCATATCGGTACTATGGGAGAGCTTCTCTCTTCGAAGTTAAACCTTAACTTCTTTTTCTTCAAAATTGATTCAAATTATGTTTTTCTGATCACTTTTTATTAGTTTGAACTTTGAAATGCCTGAAAATTTCTTGACATATTGTTTAATCAACGATAGGGATTATGGGGAGCTGCCGGAGACTTACCATCAATGGGAGGAATTGTCAACTATGAGGCCGTAGTCTTCAACAGCCAAGCATATTTAGCAGCCAAAGGGGTGTTCTCTGCTGAGTTTGGAAAATGAGTTCAACTTGTGAGAAGTTACCAATTATATTTTATCCAAAAATTGTTTTCCGCTGAATAGGAGTTTTTTTTTTTTTGGGGGGGTATACTTGGAAGTATCATCGTGTTGATTAAAGGGGATACCATCTTCCCTTAACAACTGAGTTAATCCCAATGTGTTGAATAGCAGAGCAGCATTACTAAATATGGAAAATAATTTTACAGCAGTGCTGTTTATCAGCATACAGAAGCCGTATATATGCTGAAGCATTTGGCAAATGAGAGCTGTTTACCTCAAGGTTGTAATGAACTCATACGGATAAGTTCTGCTATGCTGAAGTGTTTATGGGAAACTGTTAGTGTACACTCAAATAATTCTATGGATTTGGATCTCACCAACCGTCAATTTAAATGCTTGATATATTGATTTAATCTAATATTATTTGATGCAGTATCGATATATTATAAGATTAACATGTAAGATATTTTTTATTTTGACTTGGCTAATAACCATTGACATAACATTTATTGTTTTTGTTTTATATACCTGTATGATCATATCAATTGATCCTACACATGCAACTTATACCGTTCAGCTTCATTGTGTGCATTGCATCAATCCATACACCCTCACTCTTCTTATTTTCACTATAAAATGAAAGCCTTCGGCTTTCCCATTTTCACTATAATATTAATACATATGAATCTTGGAAGAATAGAATTATTTTGCGGTTGACCTAATATATCTTTGTGTATTATCAAAGTTTAGGGGGCATGTTGACCTAAGTTTTAATCAAGCTTGTCATCATATTAGAAATTAAATGTTAAAATATTTATACATATAAATCCACACTATAATATAATTTAAACTCATTATTGTGTGTGTGCATGTGTGCGTGTGTGTGTTGTTTTATAGAACCTAATATAGAAGAAGAAATAGAAATATATGATTTAGATAGAACAATAGAAAGAAACCCAAGAGAAATAAGAAAACTAGTAAATAAAGAAAACTTGAGCAATAGAATAAAAAAATTAAGTGAAATAGCAAAACCTTTAAAACAAAAAATATATGAAATAAAGCTAGAATTAATGGATATAAAAACAAAATTAAGAAAGATTAACAACCATATGATACCAATAAAATGGCATTTGGAATAAAAGAAAAGGAATTAGTAGAAATAAAACAAGGGTATGAGATAAATATGATGAAAGCTATCAAAGAAGCAATATTTGAAGAAAAAAAATAGAAGAGTAGATAACAAACAACAAATTAATGAAAGTATACATGAAACAAGAATAATAACAGAAAAATTACAAAAAGGTCAAGAAATAATAAATTAAAACTTATGGACAATATTTGATGAAATTATAAAATTAGGAAACAAAAAGGAAGAAAAAATAATAGAAGAACCAATAGAAGATATAACTAAAAAAGATTATGAGATAATGGAATATGCATGTCATATAGGATCAGATTTACCAGACATTTTAATATTAATAAAACTAGAAATTAAAGAAGAAAAAAGTTTAGTAATAAAAGAAATAAATATGAAGAATATACTAGAAGAATTAAACCAGGATGAAATAGAAAGAAGAATGGATCAAGAAGTACAAGATTGGTGGAAAAGTAAATAAGAAGAATTAAATCGTTCTTCTTCACTCATTCTTCTTTCTATTTCATCCTGGTTTAATTCTTTCCTGAAAAGGGATATATAGACTAGATAAGTCTATAGGTAAATAGTGTTTTTACTAGTTCTGGGTTTGTTCCTAGATATATGATAGCTTTATTGAGGGCAACATGTGACATATACTTGATGGTACTTGAAGGTATTTGGTGTTGGTTTAGTTTGGTAATAAAAAGTTTGAAATATTGAAATTGTTCCATAAGTTTGGAATTATTGGTTAAGGTTATTGAAGGAGAGGATGTAGAGGTTTGGGATTTACTTGGAGAAGTATGAGAGATGATTGGTTGGCTTTTTGAGGATTGAATCTTATTGGATTCTTCGTTTCTTTTTTCTTCTTAGGTCTTAACTATTTCTAAAAAAGGAGTTATTGTGCTTTTTGGAGTTTTAGGACTTTGAGATGGACTGACTTGTGATAATTAGGTTGAAAGTAATAATTGTCTTTCTATTTGTGAACATCTTTTTTCTAAGTCACTGACATGGGCAATTAAACTACCCAAAAATTGACTTAGACTACTGATAGAGTTTGAGATATTATTGATCTGGCTATTCGTCTAGGCCTGGAGTAGTCCCATATTCATGTCTATGATACTGATATTCATAATTATTTGTTCAATACTTGTATTAGTTCTAGTTGTTTCCTTTGCCGAGTTATTTACCTTTTCTCTATTCGGCTTCATCCCTACTCAAATAATCAACAATTAGGTTATTTTTTCCTTTGATATATTCAACTTTATATTCATAATGGGCTGAGTCTGCCAGCCATTTTATTGACAATTCATTTGAGAGTTTAGTTGTTCTAATACCTCTATCTAGCCAATGTTTAATTTGAGTATTTTCTGTTCTTATAACAAAGTGATCGTTAACTATTAATAATTCAAAATTTTCTATTGCCTTAACTATTGCTAAAAATTCTTTCTAGTTTGAGTGATATCTACTTTGACTTTTATTAAATTTTTCACTGGCATATTTATTAATTATTTCTATTCCTTCATTAATTTCATGATATAGAGCTGCTCCCCAATAATTTTATGAGGCATCTATATATATTATCCATTCAATTGGTTTCTTTGTTGGTCTTATTAATTTGGGTAAATCTTTACATAATCTTTTGATTTTTGGTATTATTTTGTTTGCTTCCTCTTCCCATTACCACTTAGTCTTTTCTCCAGCTAATTTTGATATTTTATATGTATATTTTGATAAATGTGGTATAAAATTTCTAGTTTGATTTATTATTCCTAAAAATGATTGTAATTCCTTTTTTTGTGGTTATTTTAGGGAATTCTTTTGCTTTTTTACTTATATATTCTTGTAATTTTATTCCATCATTTGTAATATAATCTTCTAAAAACTCTATTCTATTTTTTCTTAATTTTATTTTTTTAGGTGATAAGTTTGATCCCTTAGTTTCTATTAGATCTATAAATTTTAGTAAGTGTTCTTCATGTTCATCTTTATTATTTGAAAACATTAATATATTGTCAATATATATAACTGCAAAATCTCTAATTGGAATTAATAATTTCATAACATATTTGTGAAATATACTTAGACTATTATGGAATTCCATAGGTAATACATTTCATTCATATAAGCCTTCTGAGATAGTAAATACTATATTTATTTATTTTTTTGCTATTTTCTTATAGTTTTATTTGGAAAAATCCTGATTTGCCTTTTATTAGATTAAATAGTAGTTTGATTTTTGATATAGGATACATATTCCTAACTACTATTTCATTTAATTTCTTATAACTTATTACCATTCTTGATTTTCCTCGTTTTCTTTCACTATATTTTACTACTATCATAGTTAGTGAATAATAATTAAATCTACTTTGTCTACTTAAATCATATTTTTTTCATCTCATTTATATGCATAATAAATTCTTTTTTTAATCATTTTTTGTCCATGGATAAGGTTTTCTAGTTATTTCTTTGATATAATCTAATAGTTCTATTTTTGCTATAGGTTTTGATTTTTCCTAATGTATTAATGGATTATCATCATAATTTTCTAATCATCTTTGTTCTATAGTTTTTGCTTCCATATGTGTTATCATCTTTTTAGTTTCTTTTATTTCTATTAGCCTATAATTAGGGACAAATTGCACAGCATTGTTATTTCTCTTTTTCCTAAATACAGTATATGTCCTACTATATGGATTTAATATTCTTATTGCCTAAGCTTCATGTTTACATGGTGTTGTTAATATTAAAGCTTTTTGAGCGAAGTGTAATGGTATATATTGTTCTAAAAAGTTCATTCCTAATATTATGTCTAGAGTTGATTCATTATATCGTTATAATATTGGTATTTTTAGTTCATAATTTCTTATTTGTATTGGAATATTTTTTGTAGATACTTCTATCATATGAACTTCCTTTCTTGCACTACTCATTCTAATTGGTTTATCTTTTTTCCATAATTTAGATAGTAATATATTATATTTGGTTGATGTCATATTTGCTCATGTGTCTACCATAGCATAATATTTTCTAGATTGATATTTTTCATAATTGAATTTTAAAATATAGTAGAATTTCATTTTACATTAACTTTATTTTTTTTAATATTACTACTTGTTGGTTTATGTTTATTAGTTTCTATTTTCTTGGATTCTATAAGGTTTCACTTTTTCTAAGAAATGTTTTGCTAATATTAATTTGTGTGTCTAGGTGTTATTGACTTTAGTTTCCACTCATAATTTTAATTTTATTATATCTCTTTTGTTAAATCTCATGGTTGTGTTAGCTACTGTATCTTATTCTTCTATTTCAATGTTATTATCAGTATATTCTAATTGTCTTGTGCTTCTATCATAATTAGGTTCTAATATTGCTATTATTTCTACCAATATTCCATCTTTCTTTATTTCTACTAATATGTAATTTTCAAATTTTTCTGTTATTTCTAGGATTCTTCTATTTATTTCTACTAAGTTTGAGGTTATTACGATTTTAGCTAATCTATTTTTGTCATAACTTGTTTGACTTCTTGATTTTAAAAGACTTTGTCCAAATTCTAGTCTATATTATTGTATACTTATTCTGGGGTTTATATTTATGTTTATTTTAGTGGGTGTATTTATTCTAATACTTCTACATCTTAGTCTGTTATTATAGTATATTCTTCTAGGGTTTTCGTATTGGTTAATTTCCCTCGTATTATCCAATTGTAATTGTAATTATCTTGCTATTGTTATTGTTGTTCATACAGGGTTTAACTTTAATTCTTTAAATATTGGCATAAAATTTTTGTCTACAGTTATTTTTCATTGATTTCTTTTATATATCTTATATTCATTTGAAAATACTAACCCCACCATTCTTGTTATACTTATTATTTTACTTTCTAGGGGCATTTTTATTCCTTTAAGTTTATGATAAATTATTAAGGTTTCATTCATATTCATTTCTGCATTAGATATTGCAAAATTTGTATTTATTGTGAATTTTATGTTTTGGTAAATTAAATTTCTGTTTAATGCTCATAATATACTATTTGGTACGCTATCTATTATCCTATTATCTTTTATTACTAATTCAATTGGTGTATCTATTCTTGTCCTAAAATAAGCTTTTATTAATAGTTATACTCCTTGTCACACCTTAAATGCGACCGCAAGGCGCGAAAAAAGAATAATTTTTTAATTTTTACTAAAACGAAAACCAAAATTTAAAAGTCGCCACCAAAAATTTTTAAAGAATAAATTTTGGAAAACCGATTAATAAGATAAGGTGGTATGCCAACTAGAAATCAAGTGCAGGAGTTGATTATGTGTAAGGAAGGTGTTAGGCACTCCACAACACTCGTTTTCAAAGTTAATTGAACAAAACATGTATGACCTCAATTTAAATTTTGATTTCTCTAAACAAACATGTGAAAAAAGAAATAACAATAAAATAAAGGAAGAAAAATAAAATATTTAAAAAGGCAGACTTGATCTAAGATCAGAGCCTAGAGTCAACGTACCTTGCGATAAGGATCAAAGTCCACATAGTTCGACAAATATACGTAGTAGTTAGTTAGTGATTTTTATTTTTTATGAAAAGAGCAAGGGTGTTGAGATTAAAGAAATTTTTTCTATAAACAAAATGAGATCAAAATTCAGTTTAAGTGTTTTAATTTACGAAACTTAATTAATCTCACTCTCTTGCTCTCTTCATTTTCACTATTTTTAATTTTTTTTGTTCATTTTTAGAATTTTAACTTTTATTTTAAAATTTAAATGAAATAATAATGGGAAAAGATTTTTTAGGATTTTTGAAGTTAGAATTTTATTTTGAAAATAAAGTGAAATTATAATGGAAAAATATTTTTAAGATTTTTGAATTTGTGTTTTTTTTTTTTTAATTTTTGAAATGAGAGTTTCTTTATTTTAATTTAAAAGGCACGAGATTATATAGGTGAAGTACTTCTAGATTTTTTTATTACAAATAATGGATAAAATAAACATTTTTATTAACTTTCAAGATTTAAGGAGACTAAAAGTCTCACGCGGCCTATACCTTTTAATTCTGAGGTATTTAAGGAGATTAAAAATCTCACACGGCAATCTAAAATGCAGAAGAAATTATTTATGATTTTTTTTATTTTTTACTATCTTTTTGGGGTTTTCTATCTTTATGTTTTTTAATTTTTGAAAATATTTTTTTTTCATTTAAAATTCATAAAGGAGTGAAACTATTAAGGCAAAAGCTCCTCTTGGGATTTTTGAATATATACTTTTTATTTGAAATGATAAGTTAACTTTTAAAGCTTAAAAGGATTAATGTTCTCATGTGGCAATACCAAAAATTTAGATAAGATAATAATAAAGATGACTATAATAATAATAATAATAATAATAATAATAACAACAACAACAATAAAATAAACAAATACATAAAAAAAAAAAAAAGAATAAACTCAACCCCAAAAAAAGTGGAAGAACCCAAAAAAAAAAGAACTAAAAGACAAAAAAGCAAACAACACAAACACATTCTCCCTTTTTCATGCACATCACATGCATGTATATATATATATATGCATCAAAAGTAGAAAAAGAAAAGGACAAAACCACGTCTTTTTTTTTTATGCACGTCACTTTCGTGCACTTGACGTGCATGAATATTTATATATATATATATATATATGTAACCAATGAATTTCAAAGGATCATCCCCATGTACACTAACAAACTAATGTTTGGCAAAGATAAATAATAATAAAAAATGGTTTTAAAGTTGTACACTCATTCACGATACCATTGCCCAAATAATGTGGAGATACCTTAAAGCTTCTACCAATTCACATATGAGCATCCAAACAGTAGAATACATATACTCAAAGTAGCTTTGCCCTATGAACACATCCAAGGGAATGATATATTCTCTTAACAATAGGCATGGATGCATAATATCATTCATGACTTCCATTAAGTCTCAAATATGAAGCAAAGATAACAAACCATGTTATAGTAAATTGGAGCTAACAATCAGTGCATTCTTAGAAACGTATATCCACCCTCACTAACTCGTTCAAGATTCAGTCCCCAATCCATATTTGTGAAAGTTGCAGATCAACCTAGACGCATAAACCCGTAGCATACCAATTCACTTTTATCTAATCCTTACCCATAATCTTTATCATAGATCACCACCATTTATTTAGACATTTTAGCCTAAGGAATGAACACTAAGAATCGCTAGAACTCAAAAAAGAAATCACATAGGCTTACTTCCTCTCATGTTGTGTTGACACCTTATTCTCAGAATTAGAAAATAGAGATTATCGTCATTCAACTCTTTCTATTTCACGTTCTCTTTTTTGCTCACTAGCTCTTTTATTCTACTCTTTGTTTCAGCTGCCCCATTTACACCTTCCAGAACCAGGTTACACGTCTCTACTTCGTGGCCAGATGACAGAGGGTATCTCGGCTTCCTCTTCTTTCTCGTTTCAAGCTACTTCTTGCTCTGTTATTCCCTATTTCATGATACGAGAATAGGGTAGATCCATATGTGGGTTCTTCTCCTCTCTTTTTTGGCTTCAAGTTCTTCTTCTCCTCTTTCTGTTCATTCCCCTCTCCTTCTCTCTGCTCTCTGTTTTTTTTTTTTCTCCCTGTTAACTTTACTTTATTTCCTTATCTTCTCTCTTGGCTTTGTCGGAGCTTAGCTCCGCTCTCCTCTCTTACTCTACTTAGTCAAGGTCCTTCTCTCTTCTTGGTTTCATTTTGTCTCCCTCAGTCTCTCACTGTTGCATAGAGCTGAACTCAGACCTCGCACTCTCCTTTCTTACTCTACTCAATCAAGGTCCTTCTCTCTTCTCGATTTCACTTCATCTCCCTCAGTCTCTCACTGTTGCATAGAGTTGAACTCAGAACTCCCTTTATGCATCGAGTTCTCTCTTATCTTTGCTCTCCACCACGGTGCTCCTTCTCTTTCTTTCCTTCTCTTCTCTCAGCTCTCTTGCCCCCCTCCTTCTTTTGGCTTCCTCCTCTTTTATAAGGCCACGAAGACACCACAACATTAACAACAAAGGCATCAAGATGAGTTGGAATGGTGTGTCATTTGTTGTCAGTAAAAACACTCTTACTTGATCTTGGTGTAGCATGGTGAGATACGGGTGCAGCATAAGTCTTGCAAAGGTGGTCGGCCAATGGAGAGTTGCAGTGGTATGGGTGTTAGTATGCGTTAGGTATGGGGTTTTGCATAGGAGTTGTAATAGCATGGGTGGTCACATGTGTAAGGCGTGGGGTTCCACATGTATACATATGGGTCTTGTACCTTTTTTTTTTTTTTACAATTTTTTGACATTTTGCTTTTGTTCTTTTTTTTTTAATTATTCTTATTATTTTTTTAATTTTTAATTTTTTTATAAAAATTTTTTATTTTGCTTTTCACATTTTTTTTATTTCTTTTATTTTGTTTTTCATGTTTTTTTTAATTTTTTTTTTGTACTCTCATTTTTTTTTACATTTTTATGTTATTTAATTTTGATTTTATGACTCACCCATTTTATATTTATTTAATTGATGAATTAATGAATGAATTAATTAATTAATTATTAATTTTTATTCATAATTTATTTTAGGGTGGGGTGTTCACACTCCTGTAAATTTCTATTATCTCATTTTTTTTATATCTAATCTTGTCATAATCCCTTGTTGTCTTAGATCTTCTAATGTTAAATCTAATTCCTTATTTCTTATTTTATCATGTTATTTTTGGCTAAATTGTAGTCTTCTTTCTATTATACCTTTTTTTGAATTTCTTAATTCTTCATATTGTTTACCTGTTCTTGTATTTTGTTACTAGATTCTCCTTGCATCATACTTATTTCACTTTCTTCTTCTATATAGTCATATTTTGTATTTTTTGAACTATTTTCTAAACTACTTTCAGCTTCCATAGTTATTTTATATATTTCTATGTTTAAATTATGTATTTTATTTTCTGAAATTTCATTGTATTATATTGGTTCTAATTCATAATTTTCAGCTATTTCCATTATATTCATTGTTCTTTTATTTTATTTTTTTTTGGTTTTTTACATTGTATTGATGTATGTCCTATTTGTCCGCAATTATAACATTGACATTTTTTTGGATTTTTTTTGCACGTTACCTAAGTTTAAAAATTTTGCCATCATAATCAAAGGCATTTTAAAACAATTTTACCCATTGATTATGTCAACATAAAATCAAGACAACTTTCATTTTACTTGCCAAAGGCAAAGACTACACCATGATGAACAAAGTAAAATTACACTCTTTAACTTCAAGTTATAGACCTTCGTAGAAAAGTTGACAGTGATGAACAATGAGCTCAATGCATACAATACCCATGACAGATAAATAAAGAATTGACAGTAACCATTTGATCCAGTGATAGCCTAACACATGAATGACACTATCTATAAAATAGGAGTCTAGATGTAGCCGTCCAACCGCGCAATGCTTTCAATATGGAACATTAGATTAATTTTTTTACAGCATAGGTCAAAATTAAAATTCTTTATCACATGTAGTTATTAAATTTGATTCTGAACTGTTAGATTTCTATACTTCCTTTAATAATATCCGCTACATCCATGCATTTCATGTAGGAAATTCATTTCCCAATACATTTCTAATTTCAGGTGTAACAAATCCACACCATGCAACCTTTACATCCTAAATAGTACAGCAAAAGGCAAGGCAAGTGCATCAATGGAACATGAAGCCGGAGATGTATTCCATATCCAAGACGCCAGAAGAAGCAAATCAAAAAGCATAACAAAGCAGTAAAATACTATTTCGGTTTCACCTTCCATTTACTTCTGTAGAAATTTGTCTTTGGATAATTTTACCATATAAAGCTTCTTCACCCTCCTCAAATCTCCTTTCAATCAAGAGTTTGTGCTCTCCATTGGCGAAGACCATCTTCCAATAGAGAAAAATTTCATCTCCCATCTGCTGCTATGGTAAGCTTTAATTCATTCATAGCTCTATATGATATTGATTTCGTTTTCATTGTGAAAGTAAATTTTTCTGCCAGGATCGGTGGTAACTAAACTTGTTTCTGTGGCTATAAATTGTATGTGTTCTCCCACAGTAATTGGATGGGTATAAATTTTGTAGGGAAAATTTTAGTTTAAGACAATAAGTTGTAATTAATTACTCTTAATAATCTTGTATTTTGTAATTACATTGAAAGACTAGAGTTATTTAATAATTTTTTTATGGACAAAAATATTGTTAGCCTTAATAATTTTAATAATTTTCCTCCATACCATATTTTATCAACAAGTTTGAATGTTTACTTCCATTATACATTTTCCTCTCACATTCTAAAACTTCATCACTTGTGGACAATAAGAAACATGCTCTAAGGATGTATGTTATTAATCTTTACAAGTCTTGCAAATTTTCATGGATAAACTTGCACTAAAAAAAAAATTTTGGCTTTTTGATGACTTTTGTGAGGGTTGTGATTATCACATAATAGTTTTACGATAGTCAATGAAAATATTTTAAAAACTACCATCACAAATGAAACAATGATGTTTTTTGTTAAAATTTGTAAAAGTTGTTGTGATAACATATTATTATAACAATTAAAAAACCCTCGTTAAACCCTAAACCTACATATAAGTCATCACAAAAACATGTTATAGTATTATGGTTTTGTGACCATTTTTTTATCATCACAATTATATACTATTGCAACAATTTAAAAAAAAAGATATTACAGTGTCATGGTTTTACAATATTTTTTTTAATATTGTATTTTGTAATTATATTGAAAGACTAAAGTTCTTTAATGATTTTTTATGGACAAAAATATTGTTAGCCTTAATAATTTTCCTCCATACCATATTTTATCAACAAGTTTGAATGTTTACTTCCATTAAACATTTTCCATACATTCTAAAGCTTCATCACTTGTGGACAACAGGAAACATGCTCTAAAGACGTATGTTATTAATCTTTACAAGTCTGGCAAATTTTCATGGACAAACTTGCACTGGAAAAAAAAAAAGTTGGCTTTTATGATTTTTTCTTATAACTTTTGTGAGAGTTTTGATTATCACAAAGTAGTTATACGATAGTCAATGAAAATGTTTTAAAAATTACCATCACAAATAAAACAATGACGTTTTTGTTAAATTTGTAAAAGTTGTTGTGATAACATATTCTTATAACAGTTAAAAAGTCATCGTTAGACCCTAAACCCACATATAAGTTGTCGCAAAAACATTATTACAAGAGTCAAAAAAGTGTTACACTAATGTGATTTTGTGACAATTTGTTTTACCATTACAATCATATACCACTACAACAGTTAAAAAAAAAAAAAAAACAAGTGTTGCAATGTCATGGCTTTATAACATTTTTTTTTTATTACCATCGCAATTATATCCCATTGCAAGAGTCAATAAAAATTGTTGTAATGTCTTACCTTTACAACAATTTAACTAAACTAATGTAAAGGTCATATATTTTATTTGGCAACAATTTAAACTATTGCTGATAGGGTTTTTTTTTTTTCAAATATTTTACTTTAATTTTTTGTGACAATTTTTTCTTGAACCAATATCCTACAAATATAATAAATGTATTACCAATCACAACAACACAATTTAATATTTAAATGGAAGCCAACAAGACTTACTAGATAATCAACTCTAAACATAATTAGATACAAAGTCTGAAATGAAACCATAATCCACTATAAATATAAGTAGATATTAAATAATTATAAAGTTTAATAATAAACAATACTCAAGTTTTACATAATGTAGAAGTCCTCCTTGATCCTTTTTTAAGTAAGCACAGCAGCAGCTAAGTTAAGGAGCTTCAAAAATATCAAATCAAGGAACCCCATATCTAATATTAAAAAACGCCACTACGACAAGACTGTCGCAAGTCCGTTAGAAATTATGTGGCAAGTCCGAATTTGCTAAACGATGTTGCTCAGCAATGTGATCTGCGACATTCATTTACTAACTGTCACAATATTCTGGACCTGCGACAGTCCATATTGGAATGTCACAAGTTCATTTCGTCCAATAGGTCCATTTAGTAGGTGTGGATCAGCAACAATCATTAAGGACCATCATTAGGTGTTGGACTAACGACAGATGTTTATGAGCGTCACAAATCCAGTGAACCTTGCGTTGGACCTTACAACGATGATCTATGAACCTTGTTAGGTTCCTGTCTTGTGACGGTTAATATTTTGACCATTGCAAGACCTCTAGTTTTAAGACAGTTAGAATGACCGTCGTAAAACTTATTTTCTGCGAGGGTCAAGGATGAACAAATGTCAATATTATAGTTTATCTTTTAGGATGAACAAGGAAGGATGCTTCTCCATCAAACAGGAAAGAAAAGCTTGAAGAAATTATGCATCAGAGTGATAATCAAGAGAAAGTTCCCCCCTTCATGGTACTGATCATAGCCCATTCAAGTTGTTATAAATACACACACATAAAGGGAGAAAAATATCATTTCGATCCATGACTTATTATTAAATTATCATTTTACTCCCTTACTTATTTTGTTTCTTAACATGGTCCATCACTAATTGAAAATTATTTATTTTAGTCCCCCAATAATTGAAACTTGTGTCTCCCACTTTTAAGATTATTACCATATATAGTTTCTTAGATTAAGCCTCATTAATTCATTTGAAGGGACAAAAAATGAATTTTTAATCTTGGGGATTAAAATAAGTGAGGGATAAAAATAATAATTTAATAATAAGTTAGTGATCAAAATAATATATATATATATATATTGTGTAATAACGTCTGCATGTGCAAATATCATGGTTCAATTTACAGGGTGAAGAAGGGAAGGATGCTTCTCCATCATGGTTTTGATCATGGCCAATTTTAGTTGTTTTATATATATATATACACATACATTCAATGCAATAATTTCTACAAATTGAAAACATCAGGGTTTAACTAACAGGTTGAACAGAGGAGAAGGGATGCTTCTCCGTCAAACATGGACTTGCTTTACAGAACTGATACAAATAGCAGTTATTCCGGTAAATATACTGTAATCTTCGATCATGTCCCCGAATTTGCTCTTGATATTGACCTATGAAGAGACAAAAAGTAATAGCTAGAAAGCTTCCAGTGCTATAGAACTGCTAACAATGACCTTGTTGCAGCACATGAGAAAGAAGTATAATATTGCTTCTTCTTCTTCTTCTTCTTTTTTTATCTTCTTCAAAGATGTCTCAGGACTCTCAACATCTCTACATCAAGTGAATGAGCAGGATCCTCAATCACGCAGGGAAGAATCAGGCCTGGAACCGGTGATGTAGATCAAAATCATTCAAATTGGAATATAACTGCAATATGGACTTGTAAAATAAATGCCTGAAGTGTTTAAGGACATGTAAATCAGTCCAGGAATAGATTTCTTCTCTGTTATATTGACCTTACCCTTTCAATATTTATCAGTCCTGGTTTTGTCAATTGCATGAATGAAGGTTATAGCTGATGATGGATTCTAAGACTCTCAAGTGTCCTTTGAATATATCTTTCAAAGCAAAATCATGTGTCTGTGTTCTTCATATAGCATGTGATATTATGGTTTGACTTGACAAGTACATTTCAGGTTGTGCTTAACAGGACTTTATCACGCACTTCATCCAACTCTGATCCCCATTCCGATTAGCTTATGCTTTCTGCAGGCCCTGTAACAAGTCATTCAAGCGTGGTTTTATAAAATCAAGTGCATTTGTTAGTAATAAAGTTTAACTTTGGAGCATATACTGTAGTTGTGGTTTTCTAAATTATGGAACTTCAGGTAGAAACATTTTGCATAGTAAGATGGAATATTAAGGATTTTTGAACCATGTAAGCAAGTGAATAAATTTGTTTGTCTTTTTAGTGGAAGAGTGAGGATAATTTGATCAAATCATTAGACCTGAAGATTGCTAACCTCCACATAACTAGTGTAGAGATAAGAATTTGTATACACATATATGTTGTTCATTGAACTTTAGTTCTTGAACTTTATGCAAATTGTGTTCTAACTTCAAAATTATTTGCTTACAGTCCATTACTTATAATCCAACAGAGTAAAAGAAGTTACTGTTTTCAAGCATGGAATGTGTTTGATGTCTGCAGCAGAGAGTTCACTAGTGTGAGAAGATTGATCATTATGGTCTATTTAGTGTGAAAAACTACAAAAATTAGGTTTTGTAAATTTGACATTTAGTTTCCTATTTTAGTATTGGCAAGTGACGGATAAGTATCCATTCTATTATTTCTAATTTTCTTTGTCTTTCTTTCTCCTTGTGCATGTCTACAATAGATTAGAATACGTGGACATACGAGAAAGACAAAGAAGAGAGGCAAGGGCTTCTACAAAAAGATTATCTCCTTATAATATCTTTCTAGTACATAACACAAGGTCAATATAATAATTAATCTACCAAAATTAGTTCTATATAATATGGTAGTACTGTCTCCACAATATAAAATACCAAAAAATAACAATTGCATGATGGAACTCGTGTGTTTTCTGATTCTGGTAAATAGAAATTTGGATGCTTTTTTAATTCTCAGGTTGAGACTCTTTACCGATCATGGCAGAAGCTTGTGTAGGGTGATTTTGGCAGGAATCCTATGTTGTTGGGAAATTTTTTCTGTAAAACATATATTTTTTTACAGTTGAATGAAAATTCAACAACTCAAATATGCAAAAACATTAGGAGAGATTTAAGAGTTCACTATGGTTTCTGAAAAGTGAAACTTGTCATGAATATTCATACTGTATATACTAAATTGGTATGAACTTTACCTACCATTTAAATAAGCTTGTCCTTAACCTAACTAGTTCCCATATATGCATATATCAAAGTACTAATCTGCTTCAATGAAATCTTACATGACAGAAGCAAATGTTTTAAGAGTACATGAAATTCCGACAGTTTAATATGAAGGATACAAAGCATCATACCCAAACACAATAACAAGCGAACACCCCCTTAACCTTAGCATATTAAACCCAAAACAAACTTTTCTTCCTCTTATTCACTTGGCTAGCAACATTGAAAAGTACTTGAAATTCCCAACAACCTAACATGAAGCTGAGATCTTCTTCTCTTCATTGAAACATATAGCAGCTCCTTCCTCCATATTCAAATTTCACTCCTGTTAGGCTTGTCTGAATTGAAGCCCACCTGAGACAAATTTAGTCATGCAATTCAAGTCAGAGAAATAAACAGACTCAATTTAGTAATTAAGCACAGTACTGCAGTATAGAATTTATTAGGTAGACCAAGTTAATTACATGTAAGTATGTGAACAGCAGATGAAAAGTATACTTGACAAGCTTACATGTCTATTGGTAATTAGCTTAATCTACCTATCTTTTGTCAACCACGTCTATTTAAGATTCTTTAATGTAGCATATTACCTCATTTGAAGCAGCTGGAACCCAGTCATTAGTTGCTGGATTGCACTTGCAAGAGTGGTGGCATGTGGTGTCATTATCTGGCTCTATATGGAAGAACTTGTCGCTTTTCTCCATTTTAATGAACCCTGTTCCTGTCTGTGGGCGAATCACAAACATGGATTAAAGTAATATTCAAGATACTGAAAAGGTTAAATGTAAATCTATGTGATCTGTTAGATTGCGGTTTATCCACTCCATCACAAGGCAAATTTGGTTTTATAATTCACCAAAACCCATAAAAAATGAAATTGAATCCAAAAAAGAGAGAGTAAAACAGTTTAAAATGTGTTAGTGATGCAGTATATTAATATGTTAAGAGGGATTGGACTAAATACCGTATGGTGTTGTTTGTCAACGTTATTAAGATCCTTGTAATACTCTGTTTCCACGAATTCTTCTGTCACTTTGCTCCCATTGAAAACCAGTTTCTGCATGCGTCCATATTAGGTAACCAAATTAGTGAAACAAATTAGAAACTTGATCGCATTAAATACGTTGCAGGTAAAAGGATGCACTTGGAAGATATCCTTGTCTTTCCTTTTTTTTTTTTTTTTTTTTGGGGCTATAGAAGATAGCCATGTGTAGCTTCTCCTTTTTTTCCCAATTTGAAGAGAGAGAGTGTGTGCTTGCGTGTGTTTCTGACCCAAAGAGATAAGATATGTCAAATTCTCCTTGGCAAAATTTAGATCTATATTTTTCAAAAGTAAAGTGACAACTCAATGCACCATCTCAGTAAAAAAGGTCAAAAAAAAAAAAAAAAGAGTCGGACGTAGACAAAAATACCTCTTGAATATTGGTAAATAACTTTTCCTAAAGGTAAGTATAGTCCTCCAGGCCATTAGATCTATGATACCAGACTATGGTATAGACTAATCCAACTTAGGAAACCTAAGGACATGTTAAAATATGAATAAGTATATAAAATATAAACCTCTTCTCGTATTCCAACGGTTAGGATAATTGCCTTCCAAGCAATAAACCCGCGTTCGACTCCCAGCAAACGCAACTTTACTTTTAAATCTACTTCAAAAATTTTTCCTTCAACAGAAATTAAGATTCATGAAAGGAAAAAGACAGTAGAGAAGCGACAAGAATCAACCTGATCATGAGGAGGATTCTCGAGGCGTTGGAACTGAACCATTTCCGGGATGGAATTGCCACCGTCGTCGGCGAGAGCATCGACGT
This sequence comes from Delonix regia, assembly GCA_037074485.1. Classification (NCBI taxonomy): domain Eukaryota; kingdom Viridiplantae; phylum Streptophyta; class Magnoliopsida; order Fabales; family Fabaceae; genus Delonix; species Delonix regia. Next base: position 20,565,479 of record CM073452.1, on the reverse strand, counting down.
ATTGAGAAGAATAGTCGCTGCGCTGAGGTTTCGTGTGGCGCTTCGGAACGACTCCGTCGAAATACTGCTTCGTCTTTGCCTCAATGTTTGCCTCTTCCTCAACCGAGAGATGGACGTCGCTCCTGTTCGGCCTTCTGCAACACTCCATTTCTATCTTCGCCTTCTTTCCCCCTCTTACTTTTCTTCGGATGCGAATTGAAGATGTTGCGAAACGGATCACGTGTATTTATAGGAGGAGTTGGCCGTGGCAGATATTTTTGGTGCCCGCTTTTACCTCGTGCGGAGATTTGGATATTTCTAAAATCATCGAAAAATTCCATGTGCTTGGAATAGTTAGTAAATTGTTACCGAGGATTATTTGGTATCTTTTCAGTCTCATCCCTCGTCAAAGATATGTGTTTGACACAAAATTTAAATTTATTAATTAATAATTAAGATGTTTAAGCAAATATACCAGTTTCTCAATAATTATAAGTGTTTCACTGTTTTGCTAACTACTACTTTGAGCATTTATTACAGCCACGGAGAGTAATAATTAATATTTTTTATTAATTTTCATTATATCTAATTAATAATTTATTTGATTTTATTTTTAGAATAATATTATCCTTTTTTTTTCAAGAGTCATAATTAATATCTTTTTTAAATTATTTATAATCAATTTTCAATAAATTTTTATATCTACATATATCTTAGTAATATCTCCATATTACTCTTAATATCTCATAAAACTTTATTTAAAAAAATTAGTTTTAATAAAACATAAATTATTTTTTTTTAAAAATTAAGAATAATATAAAGATACTACTTAGATGTATGAAAATATAAAAATTGTTAGAAATTAATTATAATTTTTTATAAATAAAAGAGATTGATTATGTCGCTTAAAAAATATGAAGAATAATATTATCATAAAAATAAAAAAATAATTGAATGTAATAAAAAATAATAAAAAAAAAAAGCATTACTTATTACTATTGGTGATTGCAATAAATACTCGTTACCTTAGCAAAAGCTTTTGCTAAGTATAAGTTTAAGTAATTTAACATCCCAATAATATTTTGATAGTATTATTTTATTTTATTTCATATTTTAAATTTGAGTATATCTAACATAGACTTCTGAAATACCCAACTATAGATAGTCGTGCTCTAAATGCTGCCTCGTGTCTAGTCTATTTGTATTAATAAACTGATGATTTACATGGAATTGAATCTCTCTTCGAGACAAGTATGATGTTTTTAGTTTTAATAATGTAACATTTTTTATTATTTAAATTTTTTTATGTATTAAAACATTTTCTATCTCATATTCAGTTGGAGTTTATGTTCATTGATTTAAAGTCTAGATGATTCCTCTGTTTTGCTTTGAATATACCCCGTAGATTTTTTTAAATTGAACTAAAATTTGTTGATGTGGATTTGTGCAAGAAAATATCTAGGAAATCTTATCCGTTTGGTCTTCGTTGGGCCGTGGTGCTTCGTTGACGTTAAATGCAAACTTGAGTGCCAGCAATGTTACAGATTTGGATTCTTTTACATTCAAAGGTTTACTATTCAGAGTTCAGATTTTATCCATTTTATCGTTTAGAGGATTTAAAGGGCTTAGATTAATAAGTATTAAATAATTTTTTAACTATTTTTTTAAAGTTTAAATCATTACATTTTTATTTAACACTACAAATTTTATTAAATTTACTTAAACTTAAATTCTCAATTTCACCAAATTTATTTTCCCATAGTTATGTGCATATAAGGAGAAATTGTAAAGTTTGAATCTTATCAATTTTTTATTAGTTAATCATTGATTTATTTTTTTGTTAATTTCAAAGAGAGATAAATATTAGAGTAAATGTGGTTTATTAAAAGATGTGAAACTCAATTAATGTATTATATTCACTCTATGTTAACCTTTTTTCTAAAATTAATAAAAAAAATTTAAAGAAATTGACAAGTCAACTCAAATTGAAAATAACTTTGATAACTATGCTGTAAGAGATAGTTATCACTAAATTAGCTCAATAGCATATGGAGCTAGTCCTCTCAACATAATTTATGAAACCTTAAATTGATATATAGGAGTATTAGGTTTGTGTGAAAACTAGTAGCAAACTAGATGTTCATCAAATTAGTTTATTTTACTATATGTCAATACATTTTAAATTAATTATATTTATAAATGTTAGCAAAAAATAAAATTTAGTAATGTATAGTAATATTAAAAAAAAGGCATAATAAATTAGAAATAGTGCATAAAATTGGTTATTTGATATTAGTGAGAGAGAAGTGACAATAATAGACTCATTAAAATGGCATTATCATAACGGATTTTCTTTATCATACAAAGCAGCTTTTATTGTTACTCTTCTTAAAAACTTTGAAATCTTAAAAATTGATAGAACTGTATATGACTATGCCTTTAATTTTGAGTAATGTATGATGATAGATGATCCAAATCATTAAATAAACCATATATCATTTTTTTTTCTTTAATTTTAGATCATATCAAGTTATATTTATAATTCTTTATTGAAAAATTTAAGAGGCAATTAATTAATTCATTCATTGATATTCTTGTTAACTCTTAAAAATATTTAGACTTACAAAAATTTTAGATTTAAAAAGTAATTAATTAATTTATTAATTTTTTCGTTCACTCTAAAGAATTCTCAATTTAAAGGTTGATCAATTAACTCTATTGATTTAAAATATTGTTTAATTATTTATTACTTATGTCAAAATAGCTCGTATGATTTCATTATTGTAGGAAAATACATTGCATAACTAGCTTTGAAAATCACTCAAGATATATGTCGTTCAGAAGCCTGCTAAAGCTTGAACCCTACAATGAAGATAAGTCATCCTCCAAACATTTCGAAGTTGTTTGATCTCTTTCTTCTCTTCTTCGGGCCATTCCATCTGTGTGCATTTATTACTACACCCAACTTCATTTTCACCAAAAAGCAAGCTACTACCATCCTTGAAAATGAAAATCACTTATTATTGAAAAGTGAACGTTAGACACGATTATTTATCGAAATAGTCATTAATATGAATGTTGGCTTAGCACTCTTTATAAATAGCAAAGCTTACCATTACAAAACTGTATATATGACAAAAACACTGTTGTGATCTCTTTTTCTTGTATGCTTGATCAAGAAGCTCTCAACTCTTATTTACTCTCTATGTGAGATAGTTCATTTAGTGAATCATTATGAGATTTCTTAAGTTCATCTAGTGTGATTGTAATAATCTAGTTCTATGTGTCAGTGCAGTGGTATGACTGCATAAGTTACTTGTATTTATAAAAGTATTTATGACTTATCCTTATTCTAGGCTACTTAAGATTAGTGTAAAAGTTGAAGAATTGAACCCAATGCGTAAAGGTTGACTGATTAAGAGAAATTCCAGTGTATATTCTTAAAAGTAGATGTAGGATCAGAAATAGTTCTAAACCACCATGAATACTATATGTTATTACTCATTTCCTTCAATGCTTTTATATGTCAACTTTATCCTCAATAGGCAAATGAACAAGCAAAAAGTTTCAGAAAACAAGAAATTGAGAATTTAATTATTCATTAAAAATAATTCACCCCTTATTGCTATATCTATACCAACAATTGGTATTAGAGCTTAATCTCAATTATTTTAGGTAAAACTACATTGAGAAAAGATCCAAGCACAGTATGGCATCCCAAGCAGCTGCATCAGGTGAAGGACATTCCATACACTGACCTTCTCAATTTGATGGAACCAACTATACCTATTAGAATACTGGAATGAAAATATGTATTTAATACAATGATTTTGATGCCTAGACAGTAATACTCTATGAACCATACAACTTAACTAAGGAAGTAGATGGCAATAAAGTAGAAATGGCTCTACTTGAACTTAGTGCTAGAGAAAAGAAAAAGTACGAGGTAAACTATAAAGCTATAAATTATATTATTTGTGCTACACATATAGAATAATTCAAAAAGCTCTCTAGATGTGCATCTACAAAAGAAATATGGGAAAAATAATAATCACATATGAAGGAACAGAAGCCAAGAAAACCAAAATAGATACATTGGTGAAAGAATATGAGCGCTTTCATATAGAAGAGAAGAAAACATAAAGATATGTCCAAAAGATTCGAAAGAATAATCAATGATCCAGATGCTCTCGGAAAATGTTATCCTAATGACATTGAGAAGTCTCGATACTTTATGGAAAGTCATAGTAGTTGCAATAGTCATAAGGGGAAGCTGGAAACAATGAAGTTTAACGAATTCAAAAGAAATTTTATAGCTTATTGAAAAAGATATTTGAATAATGAAAGGGATATGATGAGGAACCTCTTGATGAATCAAATGACGACAAAGAAATGGCTCTACTCACATGGAGAATGTTTAACTCTATCGAAGGAGATATTAGAATAATAATAGAAGAATTAATCAAAATAGAAAAGAAAGTCCAAAGAACAAGTTGACATGCTATGGATGCAAAAACACATGACATATAAAAAGTTTAATATTCTCTTACTAAAAGGAAAGCAATGGTCGCAAACTCTTCATGTAGTGATGATGAGCTGACAAACTTCAGTAACAAAGAAAAAAAAAATTGTAGCAAACTTATGTTAGTTAGTTATCGATGATGTAAAAAGTGATAATGAAAACTGTAATCAAAATGTGTCTCATTACAAATGATCATTGTAAAGAAAACTCTAGAAATGAGATGGATAAGGTAACTGAGAGTTTTACTTACGATGAATTGTTAAATGCATTTGATAAAATTATGGAGGATCCAAACAAAATAATATTAAAAATATAGGTAGCTAAATAAAAAGATACTAAATGTAGTTCTTATATCAAACTCTATTTTCAAACTAATATAGATTAAATTTAACATATTTTTTTAATAGAGATTATGATGTTAAATTTAATTTCTTTAATTTAGAATTTAGAGTTTAATATAAGAATTAAATTTAGTATTTTTTTTTAAATTATAGATTAAGTGTGATATTTTTTTAATAAATCATAAGTATCACAATAGTGAATAACCAAAATAATAATTTTGTGATAAATAAATAACTAAAATAATATTTTTTTTTATTTACAATTATGTTATAATTTATAGTATTTTCAAACCTGAGACTATTTAAATAAGGGTAGAGAGACTACACATAAATGTTTTGATAGTGACTAAAAGTAAACGTAGCCTAATTTTTTTAAAAAGAAAAAAAAAGATAATATAGGACTGATCAGTTTTTAGTCTCTATTACTTTGTTTGTAATGGGTTCTTCTCACATGGCTCTGCCATACATTAGGCCAGAAGGCCCATAACCCAACCTATTCCTTCAAATATGAGGTGGGTGAACACTTCCAGATATATAGACGGAAGCACATTAAATTTTCTAATGGAAAAAAAAGAGTCATATTAAGTTCTTAACATTCAAGAATAGAAGCCATTTAAATGATAACAAAAATAATTTAGATAGGTGGATAGTGAGAAGAAAAAAAAAAATCAAACATAAGAATTATACTAATAGAAAATTTTAAAATTTCATATAAATTATAAATTTATCTTTTTCCACGAATTTTATATCATGATAGATAGAAAATTTTTAAGATATTAATGGCAAGTTACTGTCACGAATATTCCATCTAGAAATATTAACGGAAGTTAGTTTTTTAATAATTTAATGGCAAAAAAGAATTTTTTTATTTAGTTCTTAACATTCAAATTTAGAAGATATTTAAAATGTTTTATTTCCAAAAAATAAAGAGAAGTTAGGGAGGTGATAAAATAGCAAACATAAGAATTAAACTACTAGACATTACACTCACTTTAATTTTCAAAAAAGTTGAAGTAAATTCCATATAAAGTATAAGTTTATAGTTTTCACGAATTTCATATCATAGTAGATAGAAAATTTATATAATGTTAAATCTAACGTTATGAGTAGTAAGTATTTTATATTACAGTAGTGTTTTTCAACTTGATCTGAAATTAAATTATGAAAAATATTGTAATAATAATTATAAGTTTCAGATTAAAAACTCGTATTTATGTTATATATGTCATAATAACTCCATAATACATGACTTCTTTAAAGACTACTAGAAAATTATATATAGATTTTCATGAAAAGGCCCAAAACTTCAAAAATTAGAAGATGAAAAGCGTAGTGAAATTAAATTTAAAACTATCATAATTTTCTGATAATTTACGATTATGAGTGAAGTCAATTAAGGCTCTGGGATAATTATTACTTTTCTCTAATTCACCGACACTAAAATTTATTCTAAATTTAAATATATAATTCAACTAATAATATTATATTTCAATTAACACATTCAATAAAATAAAAATAATAAATTATTTCCCTATCATTCGTCTCAAAATTGTCAAAAGCTTTAATCCATACATATAATATTTATCATACATTATTTTTTACATTTTTTTAAATTCTAAAAAATGAAAAATAAAATAATAAATTAAATAGTCCTCTGTAGTATAGTCCTGTACCATTCAACTTACTCGGAAAGAGATAAAGAAAACAGCTTTTGTCACTTTTTTTTTTTTTTTTTGGTTAATTGACTGCAACTGCATCTGCATCACCCTTTTAAAAAAGCTAAAACTTTCCCAATAAATTAAAAGATTCTCATCATGAAAACGACATCGTTAAGGTCCCCACGTGACTGCCCCCCAAAAGACGTAACTCAAAACACGAAACAGCGGTCACCTACTAGTCAAACATTGCACGCTTGCAATCTCCTCCGTACAGTTGTCATGCCAGACCCAATTCTGTAAAATCAACTTAGTCCCGAGTACACGTGTAGCAGTTGTAGAAAAAGTTAAGTAAGATGAAAAGCACTGAAGCATACCCCGCTTTCTTCGTCACATGCTGTCGTGTCTTCTTCTGCCACTGCAGCACAACCAGTTCCAGCTTTCCCAACTACTTCTTTTTCTTCGAGTCAAGCTACCGGCTACCGGAACAACCCACCCACGATTCTCTCCAAACCCTCGCTATTTTCAACCCCACCGCACCGCTCCTGCAGGTCACTATTCGTTGCTCTTGAGTAAATTATATTGACTTTTTAAATTCAGATAAATTATATTTAATTATTTTTTATCTTGATTTGGAGTCGTTTCATTATATGTCCACAATTAATATTTTTCTTATATTAAAACTAAATTGATGATAATAAATTTTTAAAAACAAAATTAATATACTATATATCCACAAGTAATATAATAGTTATTTATTTAACTATTGAAGCGTGGAGTTTGACATATAAGGTAGTTGGTTGTATGGTTTAATCAAACAAAAAGTGAAGGAAATTCATAACATTATTGAAGAAATGATTAATAATGTGGACTCATTCAGTATCACTATCCTGATTTTGGTATCAAAATCTAAGCACCAAAAATGTGACGACGTTGGGATATCCAAAACCTCGTTTACGTCCCCATCACTTTCCACCTTTCTTTCTCGCTAACGCCAAATTCGCATCCTTATAACTCTTTTCACCCATTTGCGTTTCTCTCTCTAGATTCGTCAAAACAAGCACCATTCAATGAGAGGCCTCGCTATCCTGCGCTGTCTCGCTTTCTTTCTTATCCTGCGCACCCTCGTTGCCTCTCTCTCTTTCATTCTGCGTGGCACATGTTGAATAATAATGCCGTTGCATTATTTAAGTTTCATAGTCTTGCCAAAGAAAAAAAAGAAAAAATAAAAACTCTTGGAGTTTGTGTTTCTAATAGAATTGTAATGGAAAATGATTTCATGCTGAGTTTCGCAAATTTTTATATCTTAAAATTTTATCATGTATATATATTTTAATAAATTATGTTTATATATAAAAAATATAAATTTAACTCTTTGGTCATTGAATTAGTAGACCTATATTTATGTAATTTTATTCTCTATAAATTTGTAAGTGCATGGATTAATCTTCGTAAATAATAAATGTGTGTTTTTTTTTTATAATCATATGATGAAAAGATTGACATACATTGAACTTGTTATATTTTTAAAAATTAATTTATATGTTCATTAATCATTAGAAAAATGAAATTAAACAAATTTAATAATTTACATACTAAATTACTAAGAAAATATAATTTTAGGTTAGTATGGAAAACTCCATAGGGATGTGGCTTGAACCTTGAATTACTTGTTTTCGATTACATTAAAAAAATAAATTAATTTCGACGTACACTAATTAACGGAAACATGGCCATACCATAATGGCAAAATAAAAATGTGTAAATTATTAGGCCAAATTTAAGTCTAGTTTTGCCAAAGTTAATGATGTTTGAAAACAACTAATCCACTCTCATATGTAAATCATTTTGTTAGGTAACCCAAGCATTATAGATGAACGTTTTTTTTTTCTCATAATTTTTATGGTTAAATTTTGCATTTATTAATTTTTAAAGACTAAAATTATATAAATCTGTCTGATGAATTATTAGTTTTTTTCAATAAAAAAAAAACCAAATTCTTAGTTTATTGATATAAAAATTGTTTGGCATTGATGGCTCAGCGAGTAAGTGGTCCTGTTAATCTGCCACCATTTCTGATCTTCTTCTATTCTCTGTGTCTTTCTGTGTCTTACTCTCGAAAGGCTTGTCGTAGTGTAGAGAGTAGAGAGTGAAAACTGAGACCAATGACGAGAAAGGTCTCAAATTTCTCGGATCTGATCCAAAGGGTTACTGCCTCTTGCTTGCTTCATCCACTCGCCGACGGCCGGTACGACTCCTCCGGCGACAAGGACGATAAGTACTACTACGAATCAGAACCAAGCAAAGACGCCGATGCCGATGAAGACGACGAAGACGAAGACGTAGAGGACGAAGAAGAAGACGAAATCAACGACTATAATGAAGAAAAGACGGTGGGTCTCAAAGCATTGGCGGAGAAGAAGAAGGTGAAGCAGATGGAGGCGCTAATGGAGGAGGTGTTCGAAGCAGTATCGGCGATGAAGAGAGCGTACGTGAGCTTGCAGGAGGCACATTGTCCGTGGGACCCGGAGAAGATGAGGGTTGCTGACGTGGCGGTGGTGGCAGAGCTACGGAAGCTCGGGGTGCTCCGGGAGAGGTTCCGGCGGCGTCGGGGGGTCGACGAGAAGGGTGGGAGGAGGAGAGTTCGGCGGAGGGCGGCGTCGTCGCTTAGGGAGGTGGTGGCGCCGTACGAGGCGGTGGTGGAGGAGCTGAAGAGGGAAGTGAAGGCTAAGGATTTGGAGGTTCATAGTCTGAAAGAGAAGCTTGAGAATGTGGTTACTCTTTCGAGCAATGGTGGTGGAGGAGGAGGAGGAAAGAAGGTTGGGAGATCTCAGTCTAAAAAGAAGCTTGGACTTAGTCAGATTCAAGGTAAATAAACAAACAGAACAATACTATTTTTAAATTCGGATGAAGTTTTGTTTGGCTAGCAAGTAGATTCAGAGGAAAAGTTTCTAGATTCTTTTGTTCTTTTTGTTGCTTTGAAATATATTTTTATTTATTCTCTATTTTCTGATTATATCTAAAATTGAACTCAGTTTTGATCTTTGGAGGACCAAATTTTCTTTTTGTTGAGTTAAAATTGAAGACTGATGTCGCCAGTCGACAGAAGCTTTGTTTGGCTAGCTTCAGGGAAAAGTTACAAGATCCCTTTGTTCTTTTATTGCTTTGAAGAATCACAGATTCAGGATTAAACAGTCATTTTATTATGCTCGGCGTCAAATGATCAGTTACAATATTTTCGAGACTTTTTTTTATTTGGGTATATTCATGACTTTTATATCATGATAGAAAAAAAATTCTATGGTATTAAATCTAACTTGATTACTGAAACTTAGTTATACCGTTGCTGATAAAAATGACTTACAAACGAAGCAAGACCCCTTTTATTTCCGAAGAATTTTCTTCTTGATTGAGTGAACTTTCAAGATCCATGTAATTATACTTTGGTGGATTAAATTGATGCAAATCATACGTTTTAGGGATCCAAATGGTAGTTTATTCTTATTTCGAAGTGAAGAAGACAATGTAACTACTAGAGCAACTGATCTTTTACCCACTTTAATATTGCTACCTGAAACTGAAATCCCAGCCTTTCTCTTCAACTTCTGCAGCAATTGCAGCAACCCCATCTCCAGAACTCTATCAGACAGCAATGTTGCAAGTAAGAGAAGCATCAAAGTCCTTAACATCTCTTCTCCTCTCTCTAATGCATAATGCACACTGGGACATTACAGCTGCTGTTCGTTCCATTGAAGCAGCTACAGCTACTGCCACCACAGACAATTACAATCCCTCAGCCGTCACCATTGCCAACTCCATTGTTTCAGCTCACCACGCCAAGTATGCCTTAGAATCATATATTTCCCGGAAAATCTTCCAAGGTTTTGACCATGAAACTTTTTACATGGATGGAAGTCTCTCTTCCCTCCTCAACCCAGATCAATTTAGGCGTGATTGCTTTACGCAGTACCATGACATGAAGTCCATGGATCCTACTGAGCTCCTTGGGATCTTACCATCATGTCACTTTGGCAAATTCTGCTCCCAGAAGTACCTTGCCATTGTCCACCCGAAGATGGAGGAGTCTTTGTTTGGAAATTTGGAGCAACACCGGCAGGTATCGGCTGGGAACCATCCACGGACTCAGTTTTATAATGAGTTTTCAGGGGTGGCCAAGGCTGTTTGGCTGCTTCATTTGCTGGCATTCTCACTGAACCCTGCACCGAGTCAGTTTGAGGCAAGTCGTGGCGCTGAGTTCCATCCACAATATATGGAAAGCGTGGTGAAATTTTCTGGTGGGCGGGTGCCGGCTGGTCAGGTTGTGGGGTTCCCGGTTAGCCCTGGATTCAAACTCGGGAATGGATCTGTTGTCAAGGCTAGAGTCTATTTGATTGCCAGAGCATGATGTTTTCTCTGTTGGAATCATGTCTGAAAGGAGCTAATGAAGGTGATAAAATATTTGCCTTGTAGGATCATAAGGTTATGTTATTAATTTCAAGGTGAATTCACTTGAAACTGCTCAACCATGGCATTTGATTTTGAATCTAGCACTGTTAAGTTGTCATGATATAGTTTCTGGAAATTGTCATAAGATGCCAATACTTTTCAGAGATCCATAAATTTATCATTGAAACATACGTAAGCACACCAAGAGATGAAGTCTGAGACTTAATATATTTACATCTCTCTTGATGCTTAATCTAATTTATTTGCGGTGAACCGAGTTTATATATTAAAATTTCGATACTTTTTACTAAGATTGTAGGCCATACGAATTTAAAGAAAGGAAAACGTTAGATTTATTTAGTCTAAAGGCAGTTAGGTTTCAGTGAGCAGACCCACCCCATACGCATTATCATTCGCAATTGCAGAGGTTATGCCAACAAATTTGAAAAAAGGAGAAATCGATGAGTGAGTTAATGTATAAGGAACGCTAAATGAATAACAACCTTCATTATACAGGATTTATTATACTTGTCCATCCAACAAATTGGGTAGTAAGTAGCTTCTTCCCAAGAAAAGATGTACACTAAACCTTTTATATGAATGTGGTTTGACAGTCTATTCGATGATTAAGAATACATGAACCTTGATTCCACATGAAAAATTTGTAAAGAAATGTAGATAGGCAGCCTTCCCTGAAAAAAATTGTTGAAAACCATGTGACGGAGGACACTATATGTCTGCAGGGTGAATCCCAGAATCATCAAGAGTAGCTATAACTGTCCCCTGAAAAATCTCTTGGCCTGCCATATATGGAGTAAATATTGAGCAGCGTCAAGACTGACAACACGCATAATCATGTAATCAAATAAAATATATGTTATAATGTGAAAGCAAGTTGAATTCACCAGTGTTAAACCCACAAAACATTTAATGATATAAAGCATTCTTTTGTGTCTTTCGAGGCCACCTATAGTTCTTTATAATCAAAAAAGAGGGAATAAAAAGAAGGAATCAATCTTATGGTGAAGTCCATAACACTCTGACTTTCACTGCTAACAAGTGCCAGTCTAGTGATGGGGCCATTTTACTCAGCTGAGAGACAAAGTGCAACAATTTCAAGTCAGCAGATTTACTTTATGTATACGTGATTAAGGTGAAAAATAAAAGATACCTAAAGGCATTTTCTCACGAGTAAATTTAAGTTTGTTAGAAGTTAAAGCAGAAGCAAATATTTGTTGAAATTATCTTATTCCTTCAGATTGATTTGAGAAATTTCCACTGTTAAACATTGACTATTTTAAAACGGACCTGACACACACTTTCTTGAGTGTGTACCTAAGAGCCTAAACGAGTCGCTCCTTTAAGCAGGACATTCCTAAATTATGTTTAAGATATAGTCTGTATTAGATAACAACATGACATGGCAATCCAAGAGACACTTAAGTTAGGGAAGTAACAATGTGCAATCTAACATTTAGATTTACATAAATTTAAACCGCCAACATTTCAAATTAATATATGTATCTCACCTGTTCAAGGGCTAGAAACATAACCACATTCCAAGCTCCTACTCGAACAAAATTAGGAAAGAAACCTTTATAGAAGGCAAAAAATCCCTGCAATAGACTTGTGCCATGTATTCAGGTTGCCTAGTGAAACAGATAACTTCCACATAATCTTTACGCCTACTTTTTAATCATGGCAGCAATGCCAGAATCTACTAGGGAAAATCATGCTCAGATAGCTCAGAGAGAATGCTAACAATTGTACAATGGTTTAAATATTTCTCAGTGCAAAGACAACTACAATAAAACCAAATTAGAAAACCAGTTGTCAGGAAGAATTTCACAGACCTCATTAAACAAGGTCTTGAGAAAGCAATCAAGAGTGTTTTTGTATGTTGAATCTCCCATCATTCTAGATTTCACCTGGAAGATTATAAAGCACAAACAAATCATTTCACACATAAAAAATGAGATACTGTTCTTCATATGAAAAAGATCTTCATCGAAATTGTTTAATGGGAAAACTTCACGTAACCTGCAATAAATCTTGGAATAATGCTAAAAGTACAAAAGCAGGAAAGTGCAAAAACCAAAACAAAATGAAACTTGAAGCCATGCAAAGATGAAAACACAACACTGGAGACTAGTTTTTTATTCCAATTTTGATTTGTCTTTCCTTCTCTATCTCTTTATTTTACAAATAGATATGTCTTAAAAATGATCGTCTTAAATGTAAGTGGAGAGATCAGGATTTTTTTTCTTGGAGGGTGGACTGTGGAGGAGCACCTACCACATCAACAGGAGAACCAATAAAGACAGCAAAAAGACCTGCACCTAAGCCAGCCAGGAGGTGAGTGAAGACATTGTCTGTGAACCCTGGAATTGTCAAAATCGTCTGCATAAGTATAAACAATCAGAGCAGCATTGCGATAAACATTTTCTGTAAAGCAACATCTACTGAAATATAGCACAAAACTTAGAACATCCTATAGTAAGATTACCCGTTTCACTTGATCATAACTAGCTAGTTCAGCAGCATTTATAATTGCATTCCGAGCTATATTGGGCCCAAGCCCAGTCCACAAAGCCCCTAATCCTTCCTAGTTTAACAAAAGAAAAGGTATGCCATATACATCAAAAATTATATAATTTATTTTTAAAATATAGAAAGGAACAAGAGAAATTGCATCATAAGATTGTCTGACCTGTCTCGCTATAGTAAAATAAGCATCCATTGCGCCAGAATAACGCCTAGGCACCCCAGCTGGTAATTGTCCTTCAGCTTGCAGTCTGATTTTGACTAGATCAGTTGGATTAGCAACAATGATTCCGAGAGCACCTGTCCCGATTTAAGAACTGATCATAATGTATAATGCAATGTACTTGATGTGGTATAAAGGGAAACTAACAGTTTTAAACCTTTCATACTGTCAATTTTCTTTCTATTAATAATTCTCTTTCTGGTTCCAGAATATGTTAATAGCACCTAAAGTTACAATATGTGTTAATGAAAGTTAATACAATTTTAAGACATAGAGCTGTTCCAAAAGGACTCACCAGTCAACAGAGCAGCGAGTATCATATGGTATAAAGGAATCTCTTCAACAAATGCAGTACCAACAAGAAATGTTTTGACCTGTCCATTGTGCAGTTTATATGTACAAACCCATTTTCCCCCAACGACAAGTCATATTCACGAAGGGAGGATATTTATACTCACAGGATCATATAACCCAATTCTTAAGCCCCCATACACACACTGGCGATGTAAACCAGGAATAATGCCTTTCCATAGAGCTGATATGCCTTCTTCTCTGGTAATAGTTTTAACTGTACCGAGCAAGCCCCTATATTTAGGTAGGCCCATTCCATCATCAGTTGCAGCTTTCTTTTGGAGTTGAAGCCTGACCTTAGCTGTGTCCAGAGGAATAGTACAGAACTACCCAAAATCCAAGCAAAACAGATTGATCAAAACTACTTCCAATTATACACTTAAGACACGTAGACAAGAGAGCGAAATGACACAAGACAAATAGAATATGATGGCTAAATTCTACCTTAATATGTGTATCCGGTATAAATAAAGAAAGATATACGTGAATAAACATTTTTATGATTTGAAAGGAAAAAAACTTCATTTAGAAGTTATAAACCAGTTGGTTACTTCCGCTCATTTACTAGGAATCCTTCCCGTATTTTCCCAATATACACTTTTCTTAGCATTCATAATTGAAATATTTATAAGTGAAATATTCCTGTCTGTCCTCTCCATTAAGAATATGTTTAAATAGCATACAAAGAAATGCATTAGTTTAATTGAATGGACTTGCATTTATAATGTATTTTTTTTACTCTGCTGAATTATATTAACTTACAGTGTCATTGCCCACAATAGGAATCAATTTATGTTGTTCAATATATACCTTTTATGGAATGAAAAAGACTTATGAATTTCTTCAATTGATACATTTCTTTTTTTTTTTGAAAAAAAAAATTCTTATTGTACACAACTATCATCATCTATACACTTCTACATTAATTCGCAGGTATTTTTCAATTATTTTTCATTTCGTAAATGGAAGTTTGCCATTTTAAGGACATAAGTCGACATAGGAATTGTATAATTCCATCAGATATTCCTGTATGCGGAATCCGCAATACGGATTAGTTGTTCATGTTCACCAACTCGACAGAACCATACTTTTCCCATTGAACTGAACAAAATTAATTGAAATACAGCTCAAAGATTACCTCGGAGCAGAGCTAACAGCACTTACAACTCAGATGAGCAAGTTCAACTACTGATCTGAACTCAACTAAAGCGAATGCATTTGTGAACAAACTAACAAATCCACCAAAATTCAACACAGCAATGAGAGATTGATGGTTACCTCAGCCAAACAAGCAGCAAAAGCGCTGCACAAGAAAGCCTGGGAGAACGAGATCTGGGTTCTGGAATTGAGATCTGACATTGATCCCTTTGGTGAAAAATGGAGAAGGAAGAGGAATTTAAAGACGAGTTGAAATGTGTTAAATGTGGGGGTTAGGGTTTGTTCGATGTGATGGTACTAATTAATTAAGAAGAGAGTGAAGTGAAAGAAACCACACCGCATCACTTCATCGAAGATCGTTGAAAGCTCTCAGATTTGCCAATGAATTTATAACATTGCCCAATAAATTTTGTTCCCGCAATTTCAAGATCACCGTGACAGTCGTTGGTTGATATTTCCTTTCAATTTTCATTTCGTTCTTTATATAATAGACCATTTCTCAGCATTTTTTCGTGGACATTTTTAAATAATTAAAAAATATATTTATTATTGGTGACTTTAATGATATTTATAAATCTACTTAGAAGTTAAAGACCTAAATTGGACTGTCCCTCTTGCGTGAATGATTTCAATAACTTCCCAAGTGCATGTAAATTTATATATCTAGCTCCTGCAACCCTCATTTTAGTTGCACTAATCTCATGAGTAATAGAAGTATCATGCCCGTGCATATATAAATTAGAACAAGTTTCTTTTTAAGAAGAAAAATGTTAGATTGTTCTCTAACATATTAAATTATTCTTTTGGTCTTTTATTTATTTTATTTTTTACAATAATCTCTTAATTATTATAAATTATCACTTTTAGTTTTTTTACATAAATTTATAAAATTGATAATAGAGAGTAAATTATTAAGTGTTTTACCTTATATAATAAATGATAATTTTATAAAAAAGAAAACACACTTAACTAATTTGAGGTAACATAACAGAATGTCAATTCATTTTCAAAAATAACATCAAAATCAATTATGACTAGGCTATCAAATTCGCCATTGTCTTATAACTCCCAATAGTAATTTAATAAGATTTACACACTTTATCAACTACTACGAATTCTCCTAATAGTTTTACTACCACAAAGGGGATTTTTCATCAAGGTATGATTCCTACCCATATACTTAGCAATATATGCCAACATGAAGGAATGCATTGAACCAAATTCAAATAATACATAGGTTGTGTGAGAGCAAACCATAAGTGTATTTGTAACCACGGCGTTTGACACTTATGCATCTTACTTATTCAAAGCAAATACCAAAGCTTGTTCTCTACTTGAAGATGTCTCGCCTCTACCTAAAGACGGTCCACCACCACTGTCTCTACTCCTCAAATAGGAACATTTCTCCTAAGTCTATTCTTCCTAAGTGACTTGAACCCTAAGGCGACTAAAGATGATCCTACACCAAGTGCCTAACTTGACCACAATGATAACAAGTTTCTGTCTCTTTATAACACATTTCACTGTGTGATCTCCCATAAAGGGAATATGAGGCTCTAACATTTTGAGCAATGGCCTTATAATCTCTATGAGTCCCTTTCTAACGATTCATATGCATAGTTAAATGTGTATGTGAACCTGTAGCGGATTGGGAAGGTTTAGATTGATTGGATAGATTAGGGACTCTAGATTAGCCACCCAAATAATAGTTGCCTAAATATGTGCCCTCAGCAATATTAGAGCAAAAATTTATGAAAACACCTAATTTTTGCACTATGGGATTCAACTATAAGTATTAGGAATACAAAAAATGAGGCTTAGGTATTAAAGTTATCTACTAACTTATATATGATATTATCAAATTTCATATATAATACTTTTTAAATTTTATCTTTCGGTATTCCATCATCATATAAAATTTATTATTGTCTCAAGTGCATTTTCTTCCTTTCTCATTCTCCTAAATTTGTTTTAACAAAATATTCACTTGAAATAACTTATTTTACATAAGAATTTTCATAGGTATTATACATACCTCCATTTGTCACCAAATTTCCCTTAGAGGTCATTTCTTTTGCCTTTATAGCTTTGAGCTCCTTTTGATTAGTGTCTTCAATAATCACATGGGTGATCAAATCTACAAGTAATAGTTGGTTGTGTTTGTGCCTCAGTTATTGTTTGTAGTCATTCTATAAGTCTAGTAATTTTTCAACAAGCAAGTTAGCAACAAACTTGTCTAGCAAATTGATCCTCTTAGTTTGAAGATCCTCCAATAGCTTGTGGTATTCATTTATTTACATTTTTATGTCCTTATCATAAGTTATTTTCCACCTATAGTAGTTGATGATAAACTTTTGCTTCCTAACATCTTGTTGGCATGTGTCCATGCCTCCAATGCTTTTAGGTCAATTGTAGGTGAAGGCATGAGCTCAATAATGGTAGAAGCCACTTTATGCATATTCAAGGTTAAATAAATCCATTCCTGCCACATTAAAAAAATGTTGTCCTTCAAAAACCTTAATTTTTAAAATATATGGGAAAAGCTTCACACATGAAATAGTTACACACAATTAGGACAATAGGTGCTTCTTAACTGTGAACTATAACACCTGAAGCAACAAGAACAATAGGGTTACTCAAAGACTATATTCCTTAAAATTGTTGAAAGTAGGAACCGAAACAAAAATTAATCAAAACCAAAATGAAAAGAAAAACTTAAACAAGTCTAAGTTACGTAAAAAAATATGTTATTCTTAAGAAATATTTTGTGAAATATGAATTTCCCCTAAGATAAAATAATCTTTTATGAAAAATAACTTAGGAACAAAAACTAGAAAAAAAAAATCTGTTTGGCACAATATAATCTAAGTATGTGAGTTATATTTATGATGGTTTGAATACGAAATAGTTAGATAATTTAAGTAATGTGAAACTTTGAGATTGAAAGAGTTGACTATAACTATACAATATGTGCTTAATTATTTTAAAATAAACTCACAAACCCAACATATATCACAATAAAACTTTGATAATTTTATATTAAAAAATCTCAATGCACCAAAGCGTAATGCACACAATGAAATTTCAGTAGTTTTATATTATAAAATCTTGTAGATAAAGAACATGATATTGTTTTTTAGCAATAATCTTGACCAAAAACAAGAAGCTTATCCTGAGAAGCTTTCCATTTTTTCTCATCTAAATTTGTCACGGCATGTAACGCACACAATAAACGCAATGCCTGAAAATATATGATACATGTACACTATGGAACTTCGATGATTTTATATTAAAAGTCACCAACAAGAACGCTTGAGAAGCTTTCCATTCATTGTCTAATGAATTTGCCATGGCACGTGATGCCCACAATGAAGAAGATGCACAAGAACATAATGTACACAATAAAATTTTGACTTTTTTATTCTAAAAGTGTAGTATAAATAATTAATGTGCCTTCGTTAAAGATAACAATTTTACAGCACGAGGACCTCTCCATTCCTGTGTTACCATAAATTATTTCTCTGTTTTCATCCCCATTTTTAATGGGATGCAAACCTTACGGAATCCTGAATATTTTATAACAAAAAACAAATAATATCAACAAAATGAATATATATATATATATATATATATTTATTTATTTATTTATTTATTTATAATAAAGCACATACAAATATTTCCATATAACACTTCACCTGAAAATTTTAAATATTCCCAATACATAATTATATATCGCAAAATCTCTACAACTAATCAAGTATCTACCAAGTAATTTGATTTTTTTTAAAAATAGCTCACTTTTTAAAAATTTATAAATTCTTTTTTTTTTTTTCTATTTTTGAAATTTTTATGGAATAACTTAATATATTTTTATCATACAATAATATTTCTTTAATATGCATAAATCATGTTTGAACAATTTCTATCTATCACTAGTATTTTCTGTTTATTTTTTAGTTTTTCTCAACCTATTAAAAGCACAAAAAATAAGTGACTAATGAATGAAAATGATTTCTTTCAAATTATTGTATAAATAAATAATAGGTGAAATGACACAGTAAACCCATACTCTTTGCCTATTTTTAAATTATTTTTTGGGAGATTTTTCTCTCTAAATACATCTCTACAAGGACAAAATTTCCAAACATAAATTACTAAATGAGCAAAAATTTTTAAATTTGAAGACCTTTTACTATATCTAATACTGATATATCAGACCATACTTTCTTTTAAATAATAGATAAGACACCTAAATAATTTTTTTTTTTTCTGTGTTCTAAAATTTATATCCCAAAGTAATTTTAGCGGGAAGGGAAGGGAAGGGAAGGGGATGCGAGATGAGGGGTGATGGGAGAGAGATGAGTGCTTATTTTTTTAATTTCATTATTTTAAAATTTTCATTTTAATAATTTGGAAACCTTTTCATTTATCTGTTATTTTACAACCTTCTTTCTTGCTTTATAAATTAAACATTATTTTATAACTGACTTACACTGTGTCTCATGAAAAAATTATACTTGAGCACAATTATTTTTAGTTAGTCCAATTCTAAATTTAGCCCAAACAATTAATTATAATGAGATAACTTAAATGGTTAATTTGAAAAATTAATTGACTAGGAAGAAATTATGTTTGAAATAGATATCAGTAGTTAAGTTTAATTGTTTGTCATGTAAATTTACTTCATTATAAATAATATCTAATTTAAATGTTAATAACTTGCATTTAGACAAATAAATAAGCTGACTAGTATTGTGAAAAATAGTTGATTAAAAATTTATGGATAAATATATTTTGCATATATTTTAATTGATTTATTTTTAAAATGGATCAAGCAAGTATAATTTTTTCACGAGATATAGTGTAAGTCAATTAAAGATAATATCTAATTTATAAGGCACAAATAAATTATAAGGTTTTCAAACTAATGAAAAAATATTAAATTTATATGTAATTCATTATATCTTTATTATATTGCTCTCTAATTAAAAAATAACAAAAATTTGATTAATTGGTAATAATATGTAATTTAATTTTAATATATATATATATATATATATATATATATATATATATACTGCTCTTTATATATTTATATTAAATTTTCCCATTTACTTCATCGCCCTCATCTCACATCACCTCCTAAAAGTGATTTTGAATTTCAGATGATGCCCATATAAATTAAATAACTTGTGCGACACTCATTAAATATTTGAAAATATGTAATTTAATATGAACTCTTAGATATTATAGTAAGTAATTTAATAACAATGAATTTGGATTATCAGCATATATATATATATATATATATATATATATATAGGATACTCAGAAAAAATCTTATTTTACATTAAAAAAATTAAAAAAAAATTGCTAACTTCCCACAAGTTGAACTCATTTTCCAAACTTAACAGAGAAAATCCTTTTAGCTCCTATATGTTTGGCTGTTGAAGACTGCAGCTCATATAATTATTTTAAGATATATTCATAATTTTAAATACATTAATGCATTCTACTATAATATAAAAATATAATTATAATTTCAAACTAATAAAGTGATGCAAAACAAATAAATTTGTTTACTTAATGAATTGAGAAGTGTTGTGATATTGGAATAAAGTTAAGTGCCTTTGTCTAAAAAATTTAAAATTCCATAATTGTCTTTTTTATTTGCAAGCATATCATCAACTTTTTGTTCAATAATATCTATTAAATTTTCACATTTCAGGATATAGATTTTATCTTTGTTCAATTTCTCATCTATACATTAACTAGGATATGATCGTTTGAGTTTTTCAATTGTTATACAGCTTTCGTTGAATTGATAGGTTTTTCATTATATCTAAAGTGACATAGGAGGCAAAATTTGATAAAAATCTTTCATTAAAATATGTCATGCAACAAATAAAAATTGTGAGATGATATTTCAGTTAATCTGAATAAATAAGACTTAATAAAATAATTTAATGGGCGATAAACTCAGTTACAAGTATTTATTTATTTATTTTTCCCTTCTTTTATTGATTTCTCTTCTCCATCATATGACAATGGACAAGCACCACAGAGAATTCTCCCCCAACTCTGGCGGGAATTCAATTATTCATCCAATCCCGCCAATAGGTTGAAGAAGGTTCCACTATATAAACTCCTCCTTTCCTTTCTCTTCCACTTCCCGGTTCCAAGTCATTTTCCCCCAATTTCACTGAGAAAATTGAAATACCCTAACCCTAACCCTTTAGGCGCCAAAATCTGAAGATGCTGGAACTCCGACTTGTTCAAGGTTCCCTTCTGAAGAAGGTGTTGGAGGCCATCAGGGAGCTAGTCAACGATGCCAACTTCGATTGTTCGGCCAGTGGTTTCTCTCTCCAGGCCATGGACTCCAGCCACGTTGCCCTGGTGGCGTTGTTGCTCAGATCGGAGGGCTTCGAGCACTATCGCTGCGACCGAAACATGTCCATGGGCATGAACCTCAATAACGTGTCCAAGATGCTAAAATGCGCCGGCAACGATGACATCGTCACCCTCAAGGCCGACGATGGCAGCGATACCATTACCTTCATGTTTGAAAGCCCGAGTACGTTTGACAATCTTTTAGAATTCTTGTTTAACTTTAATGTTCTGAAGTTGAATTTACAAATGGGTTTGAACTTTGAAAGCTAATAGCGAATAACAGAGCCAATACTAGTTTTCACTAATAGGTAGTTAGTTAGTTAAGGCAGTTTGGGTAGTTAGTTGTTATCTCTAATATTTTCAGTGTATAAATATACATTCGAAGGCAAGCTTTGTAGTTCAGTTTTTCACTGTTTCGCAGCCCAGACCCGTTTGATCTTCCCAGATATTCTTTCGGAATTCTTGTTTTGTGAAGAGAAAAATGTTTTGGATTAATCATTTGAAGAGAGCCGATTAGAATTCAGTTCCATTGTAACTCTACTGTTATTCTTGATTTATAGCCTCATTAACAAAAGAGGAGTTCAGTAAGTGTTTTCTCAGAATTGTTATTGGGATTTCATCGAGGCTGATAAGCAGTTCTGCAATTGTTCTTGTTCGTCGAGGAGATACAGAACATGTTAATGAGTGCTAAATGTTATAGTGCTTTAAGGATATTAACTTTTCTTGTAAAGAATGATAGACTACATTTTATTTATGATACAAGCGCCAGAGTATGGGCTGATTAAATTTTCTTTGTTTTCATTAATAGGAGAACAGGCATTTTGCCTGGAAGAATCTTGACTTAAAAAAATAGAAATGTTTATTTAAATTCTGAAGCTCTAGTCTACCTAGCCAAGGAACTCAGAATAGTTTTGCAAGCAGTATGGTTTGTACTGAGATGTTGCTGTATTACAGACAACTGCTCTGTAGTTTGTGTTTTGGTGTTTAATTCTACTGTGATAGAGTGCTAGGGAAACCAACTTTTCCCAAGCATTGATATTATATGATAATAGGCTTCTAGCTAAACATCATCTGAATTTTGCTTGTGTCTTTGGGGTTACTATAAATATATTTTTATATCAACTGACTTTTTTTTTTCTGGTTCATGGACTATAGCACAAGATAAGATTTCTGATTTTGAGATGAAGCTGATGGACATCGACAGTGAACACCTCGGAATTCCTGAGGCAGAATACCATGCTATTGTAAAGATGCCTTCAGCCGAGTTTGCCAGGATTTGTAAAGATCTCAGTAGTATTGGTGATACTGGTAAATTGCTTTGTTTTCAAACTTTCGCTTGTTTTCTTTTCTCAGTAATGCCTAGAAGTGTAATCGTTTTGTGCTGTATATTGTAGTTGTGATTTCGGTTACTAAGGAAGGTATAAAGTTTTCTACCAGAGGAGATATTGGAACTGCAAATATAGTCTGTAGGCAGAATACTACTGTGGACAAGGTATGGAGTTCGTTAGCTTCTTATTATGTTATTACAAACAATTTGCAATTTTATATCGACTGTCTCAGTCTTTTCCATGTCCACAATTTAAATTAAATACTGATGGACTTTTTTACCTGGCTAATTTTGTGGTTAAATATTGCAGCCTGAAGAGGCGACTGTCATAGAGATGAATGAGCCTGTGTCCTTGACATTTGCACTAAGATACATGAACTCCTTTACAAAGGCGACACCGTTGTCTAATACGGTTACCATCAGTCTGTCAAATGAACTGCCAGTTGTGGTTGAGTACAAGATTGCTGAGATGGGTTATGTCCGGTTCTATTTGGCTCCTAAGATAGAAGAGGATGAGGATGAGACCAAACCTCGAGAATAAAAGGTGATAAAGCTTTTTGATTTGGCTGTAGAATGCGTTGGATGTTGAGTTGAAGATAGTATAGCCTTTTGGGCCTGAAGTTGGTAGTTTACGAATATAATCCTTTGAGATGTATTTCTTCCCTCAATCAGCATGTGTAACTTCATGCCTAAGAGAATTGTATTGTTTGTGAATCGGCACGATTTTGTAACAAAAGCTGACTATATTCAATCAATTTCATTTTGTGCCGTGTACATCTATTATGAAAATTTCATGTATCCAGAATTTAAACTAATTTTGTGGGCATCTCTATACATGGTTAACTGCAGACTATGAACTAAGTTTGTGGCCTAGAAACTAGTTAGGCAGGTTCATATAGATGCGAACTTGACTATTGATATGTTACGTTGTTCCATGCAAAAATGCTACCTTGTCAAACGGTGTTGTGTACTGTTTTAAACTCGGTGAATTGTAATTGTCACGAATTTTACTAACTTCAAATATATATGAGAATTTCATCAACTATAAGTAGTCATATTATTAGGTCCGTGAAATGTTGTGATCTTTATTTTGACAATAAAGGAAATAATGTTTAAAATTTTTTTATTTGTATTAAATATTAATGTTATCCTTTCAAACTTGTTTATATATTTCAATAATTTTACAATAATCTATGATAATTAATATTTAAACTGATGCAAAATATAATTAATTTATCATATATCTAACAAAAGTTTCTAACATATATGATACCAATTTTTGAGGAGGGAAACAGTAGAAACAATGTTCTAAATTGACTAAAACTCAAAAAAGGTTGGGTTAAGAATTAAATGAAAATCTATATATATATATATATATATATATATATTTGAATCATACTTATATATTTGTCTTTTATCAGAAAATAATGTAAAATAGTTTAACCCATGAGGTAATTATAATACAATTTTATATGAGATTTATCAATTGGTTAAATATGTTGTTTTTTACGAGAGTGTGTAAATTAGAAACGAAGTAAATATCAGGATAGGAAACCCACTACAAGCAAAATCAATTGAGTCTAATGTCAACAATTTACGTTGATAAATTGTTTTATGGACTGAATAAATACTTTTGTAATTATAGTTTAGTCCTTTAAAATTTTGTAATTAAGGGAGAAATAGGCACATACTATCAATGGATGGTAAATAAGGGAGAAAAATCTTTTGTAATTATAGTTTAGTCCTTTAAAATTTTTTTTGAAGTTCTTCATTCTTTTTTAAAGATTGAGAGTTTTAAAATTTCATTTTCACAATCAAGAAAGGAACAATTTTATGTAGAGAGAGAATAAATATATAAAGAGTTGTAAGATTAATATTATCCTATTAACAAAAGATATACAAGTATTGTATTATCCTTATTATATAAAGAAAAATGTATAACTTCTAATTTTCTTATAGTGAAACTCTTTCTTTCCATGGTTTTTACTGTATATGGGTTTTCCATGTAAAATCTATGTGTGTCACATTTTTTTCAATTTATTTGTCATAGTTTTGCTTTTATTCGATGTTAATTTTCTTTACAATTAGTATCAGAGTTTGTTTGAGTGTGAAATTATTTACTTATTGTATGTTTTGTGACTGCCATGGATATAGTGAATCTTGTACATCAGAAAATAAGTAAGATTATTTATGCTCGTTATAAGGTATGTGTACTATTCAAGTGTGCAATATACTATTCATATGTACAGTTACTGTTCATAAAAAATAGTTTGAGTTATTTTTGCTTACAAATAGATTGTGATTGGAGTAATGATAGTGAAATTTGGGATTGAAAAGTTAATGAAAGTAAGTTCTCACTATGGAAGATAAAGATAAAGACTATCTTGAGAAAAGATAATTGTCTTATAACTATCAATAAAAGGTCAGTAGAATTCACAAATGAAAATAACTGGAATGAGATGGACATGAATGCTGTAACAAATCTTCATTTATCACTTGCAGATGAGATATTGTCCAACATATAGGAGAAAAAAATGACAAAGGAAATTTAGGATTATCTAACCAAATTATACAAGGCTAAACCACTTCACAACAATTTTCCACAAAAGGAAATTATACACCCCGCAGATGATGGAAACTACTTCAGCGATGGAGCACATCAACACTCTAAATATTCTATTTTCTCAACTCACATCGTTGGAACATAAAATAGAATCGAATAAACGTGCTAAAATTTTGCTTTAAAGTCTACTAGATTTTTATGGTTAACTTATGATTTAGAGCAACTAAATGTGAAAATTGCATTTCTTCATGGAACTATTGAAAAAGAAATTTATATACTCCAACCAGAAGGATTTGAAGAAAAAGGAAAAGAGAACTTGATTTGCAAGTTGAATAAATCTTTGGACGATCTCAAACAAGCACTGAGATATTGATATAAGAGATTTGGTTCTTTCATCATGAGCTTTGGATACAACAGACTTAATGCAGACTCTTGTGTATATATCAAGAGGTTTGGTGGAAATAATTTTATTATTCTATTGTTGTATGTAGACGATATGCTGGTAACATGCCCTAACAATGATCACATCAATGAATTGATGGAACAATTAGCTAGGGAATTTTATATGAAGGACTTGGAACCGACAAACAAGATTTTAGAGATGCAAATTCACTGAGACAGAAATAACAAGAAGATTTGGCTTTTTCAAAAAAAATTATTTAAAGAAGATTTTGCAACGCTTCAATATGTAAGATTATGAGCCAATTTCTACCCCATATCCTGTTAATTTTATGTCAACTTCAAATATGAGTCATAGCAATGAAGAAGAGAGGAAGGAAATGTTTTGAGTATCGTATGCATCAGTAGTGAGTAATCTAATGTTCGCCATGATTTGCATAAGACCAGACATTGCATAAGTAGTGAGAGTGGTTAGTCGATATATGACAAATGTTGGCTAAGAGTATTGGAATGCTGTAAAAAGGTTCATAAGATACATTAAAAGGACTACAGATTGTTGCATTATCTTATGAAAGATCAGATTTTACCATTAAAGGTTATACAGATTTAGATTTTATCGGTGATTTTTACAATAGCAAATCCACCGATAGTTATGTGTTTACACTTGTAAGTGGAATTATAAGTTGGGTTACAAAACGACAACCTATTGTGACCACTTCAATAATAGAGGTAGAATATTGCAACTACACAAGCTAACAAAGAAGTAATCTTGTTGCAGATACTGTTGGAGGAGCTCGTGTATGATCCCGAAAGATTACACTATTATGTAATAATCAAAGTGTTCTCTACTTGTCAAAGAATTTGACATTCCATTATAAAATAAAACACATACAAGTTCAATATTACTTTGCCTAAGAAAAGGTGAAAGAAAGAATTGTGGATATGTAGAAAATTCATAGTAATGATAACCTAGTAGATGAACTGATAAAGCCAGTGAGTACTAATAAATTTATATGGAGTAAATCTTTTATTAGCCTAATAGAGATGTGAGCAATTGGAGATAGCAAGAAAGGAGGAATGGTGTGAAGATTGATTGGTAAGGAAGTAAGGACAATTGTCCTTGGTTGGTGACTGTCCAAGGAAAAAGAGGGAAAAATATTTTGTAATTGTAGTTTAACTCTCTGAAAATTGGATTGAAATATTTTATCTTTCTTTATAAATTGAGAGTTTTAAAATCTCTTTTTTCACAATCAATAAAGTAGCAATTCTATATAGAGATAGGAAAAATATATAGAGAGTTGTGAATTTAGTATTTTTTTATTAGTAAGAGATATAAAAATATTGTATTATCTTTACTATGTAGATTGGTGTAATTTCTAGTTTTTTTTTATAGTAAAACTTTTTTTCCTTTGTCTAAGGGTTTTACCTTGTAAGGGTTTTTTAAATAAAATATGTGTGTATCACATTTTTCTCAAATTATTAACTATAATTTTACTTCTATCTTATGCCAATTTTCTCTACACATATGCATCAGGATTTCACAACGTTTATGCTATGCCGGCAATTCCTCTGATCCTAGCCATTCTTCTCAATGGTTCGACCAGATCTCATCAAGTCATTTTTCTCATATGAAACACACATTTCACTTTTTTTCTCCCTAAAATATCCTTCCTAAGCGCACGTCGCTTTGGCCAAAATATCACCGCTACCCTACACATCGTTTTGCACGAGCTCCTTTCTTCAACAGAGGTCATCCCTACTTTCGTGAGACAATACAAGGTCCTAAGGTATTTTGGTGGGAAATTTTACAGGGTTCTCTAGGGCGTCCATTTGTATTTTGTGTGTTGCTAATGGCAAATCTACATTGGAGTTTCTCTCTTGCAATGATATATCGTCCTCCACCATTGAATTGCTGCACATTTTATTGGAATAGAAACCCTTACCTTGTTTTCTGGTGTTTTACAGAGGGAAGCAAGGTTTAAAGTGCATCTCTTGTCTATTTTTCTTCTATGCTAGAGACGCTAGAAAGGTCAATACTTGGTACCCATTGCTTGGTATCATCTTAGGCAAGCTGAAAATTTTTTTTCCATGATTTGATGATTGATTATTATGTTACTGTCTGTGTGGGCCATGGAGTAAACAGCCTTGGCATGGATCTCTAAAGGAAGCAACAAAATGGAAACATGTTAGAAGGGACACTGATGGAAACTACAGGCGATTTTGATCTTGAGAAGATAGTCGATGCCACAGAAAAGCATGGGTTTAGTCAAGTTTGATCTATTAGGTTTGTTCTATCTCGAATTGATCTTAGGAGGGGACTTAGTTACGGTTCTCAATGTAGCGTGCAAAGTGAAGACTATGATAATGGTCTTCTTTTACAATTTGTGAATAATGCTTTTTGTTTGTTATGTAATTTATAGTCTATGAAGCTCATATGTTAAGCATGGAACTCAAACACAACACTATAAAATAGGCCTAAAACTACAGATTTTGTTGTTCTATGGTGTCCATATCATAATCTGTCCTGTACCGTTGCTTTTGAGGTAATAATCCTTTATGAAGTTTATTGCTTCATGTCATGCTTTAATTGACATTATACTTTGCTTGACAGATTTTTTTCTTTTTATTGTGCAAAGTTTCGAGAGTTGGACATCTAATTAATGGTCAATGTATTGTGCTAAGCGAAAAGAAGATCAATGATTTTTGTGTATTAAAAGTAGTTTCCTTTATGACAGTCTCTTATTGTTGCACACCACATTGAGTTATCAATCCAAGAAGATTTGCAAGGATTCAAGATCAACACTTGAAGATAGTGTAATGGGTATTGTCTAGATTAATTGTGAGTGGACTTCCTAACAAAACTTGCTTCACCCAGTTACATAGTAGCAGTGTATGCTCAATTCAATGGACTTACTCAATCTGAATGAATTATAGAGCCTGTTTTGAAGCTAATCTGTATCCTTCTTTCACTGAATAACGTCCATTGTTTACACCTGTCCACTTGAACACTTCCCTTCGAGGAGCATCAGGCAAGGTAATTCTCTTTATTGCCATTATCTCTTGAGGTGAGAGCCACTCTTCAACAACACTTCAATCCTATTGGCCATTAATTATAAGCTCAACCACAGTCATGTCACCTTGTTAAATTTTTAAACATCACTGTCTCACGTCTTAAAAACGTGTATATATATAGATAATATATGTATAAAAAAGAAATGAGAAATATACTATTTTGTTCATTTATTTTGAATTTAGTTTCTTTTTAATTCTTAATAAATAAAAATTTTTGATATAATTCTTTATATTTGAATTTAGTCATATTTTAATTTTTTACAAATAAAAAATCTTAAAATAATTCTTCACATCTTAGGATTTAATTCAAATTCTCTCTTTAAATGAGATTAAAGAGGATCATTTTGATTTAAATTTTAAAAAGTAGATGACAATTTTAAGATTATAAATTCATAAAAGATTAAAATGAGACTACATTTAAAAATAAAAAATATTTTAAAACTCTTAATTTCTAGAGAATTAAAATAATATTTTTTTAAAAAGAATTCAATATTTTTATTAACTTAACTTTAATTTTAAATATTAAATCTAGCGTCATAATTTTATTTTCTTCGGTATAAAGAATTAGGAAAGTTTAAGAAATAATACAATTAATAAACTCATAACTTGATATAAAAAATTAATATATATTTTACGATCATCTTGAGAATCAAAAGTGTTCGTGAGAAGTTTCCCATTCTTGCACTGAATTAAAGAGATGTTATTTGAATTTCCAAACTCAATATGTAACTTCGACCACGAAGAATTCGCTCCACAAGTCTGGCGGGAGTTCAATAATTCACCCAATCCCGCCAATAGGGCTCAGAATCTTCCGGTATATAAACCCCTCGTTTCCCTCCGTTTCTACTTCCCCCCATTTTCTCTGTGAAAATTGAAACTCAAACCCTAATCCTAAACGGTTCAAGCCAGTACAAAGCAAGAAGATGTTGGAACTCCGTCTCGTTCAAGGTTCGCTTCTGAAAAAAGTGTTGGAAGCGATCAGGGAGCTAGTCAACGATGCTAACTTCGATTGTTCGGCTAGTGGGTTCTCGCTCCAAGCCATGGACTCCAGCCACGTCGCCCTGGTGGCGCTGCTACTCAGATCGGAGGGGTTCGAGCATTATCGCTGCGACCGCAACATCTCCATGGGTATGAACCTCAACAACATGTCCAAGATGCTAAAATGCGCTGGCAACGATGACATCATCACCATCAAGGCCGACGACGGAAGTGATACCGTTACATTCATGTTTGAAAGCCCAAGTACGTTTGGTCTTCAGAAAAATCTTTTGGAAATCGTTTTTAAATTGAATGTCATCGTTGAGTATTTAATTTGGTATTCCCTATGCGTTTGTGTTTGCGTGTTAATTTTTCCATTTGTTTTAATTTGTGAGAGCCTTTCTCCTTTCTTTACAGCTATCCTATTATTCTGTACTGGCTCACGAAAAAACAAAAATGAATGTCTTATTTTACTGTGTTAGAGAGTCAGTTAACGGATCAGTTAGAATAGTTTTGCCACTGTCCTAGTAAGCGCATTGCTGTTAGGACTATTAGTCCCATGAATACTTACGACGCATTTGATGGAAGTCGCTTGAAATCTCTTCTGAGTTCTCAGGCTTGTACTTTTCAACATCCCGATAATTTAAACTCTACCTTAGACCACCAAAAGGAAGATTGAGAAAATTGGTTTATAATAAATTTCTGAGGGGACCCCGATGAATAAAATTGAGCTCTGGTGGTATATATTGCTTCAAAATATTATTGGGAATTACATTTAAGTCTGAGAAGCGGGTGAGGAAGTGTGCTTCATCATTGAGTAAGTAATGTGATGATCTTTGGTTTTGAAGGATAATAAATGACTGATTTTCTACCCTCAATACAGTGGTAGACTTGGGGCTTTTGGAAAAGGTCATATTTTTGGTTCTCTAATTTGGTGAAGACTTGTGCTTGTAGTTTCTGATTGAGGGGTATCACTGTTCTATCTTATAATTTTTTTCATTTTCTTCAGCCTTGAATTGCTCGGGACATAAAGATTATATACATTGTCTGTACCTGAATTCTCATTATTAGAAGAATTGGTCTTATGCTATGAATAAAATGGTGACTGAGGAGAATAAATGCTTACTGTAATTTTATACTCCAATGATCTAGACCTGTAAGTAATATGGTTGTTGTTGCTGTTATTATTTTCTTTTTATACAGAGATGTAGATGTAATGTACCCAACTGGTTCAGTCGCAGGGTTTGCCTAAATTTGTCTTCTGATTTGTGTTTTGTGGTTTAGTTTTATAGCTACAGAGTATTGTGTGCTTGTTTTTCATCTCACCATTTCATTATGGCCTAGATATCCTGAGTTTTTGCATGGGCATTTTATGGATTAGAGTATACTTTATCATTTACTTCTCCAACTAACTTATTTTTCTGGTTATGGGTTACAGCACAAGATAAGATTTCTGATTTTGAGATGAAGCTGATGGACATAGACAGTGAACACCTTGGAATTCCTGAGGCTGAATATCATGCCATTGTCAGGATGCCTTCAGCTGAGTTTGCTAGGATTTGCAAAGATCTAAGTAGTATTGGTGATACTGGTAATTAATACTGGTCTTCTAACATTTGCTTGTTTACTTAGTATACATATACCAAGAAATGACACCATCTTGTGATATATGTTGTAGTTGTGATTTCGGTTACTAAGGAAGGTGTAAAGTTTTCCACTAGAGGTGATATTGGAACTGCAAATATAGTATGCAGGCAGAATACTACTGTGGACAAGGTGAGATGTTGTAACAAATTATTCTGTTATAAACAGGAATTTGTAATTTTACTCCTTTTATTCAGTCTTTTCTATAATTTAACTTGAATAATGATGGACATTTTATTATGCCTGTGTCTGGGGTTTAATGTTACAGCCTGAAGAAGCAACCGTCATAGAGATGAATGAGCCTGTGTCCTTGACGTTTGCACTGAGGTACATGAATTCCTTTACAAAGGCAACCCCATTGTCAAACACAGTTACCATCAGCCTGTCAAATGATCTGCCGGTTGTGGTCGAGTACAAGATTGCTGAAATGGGTTATGTGCGGTTCTATTTGGCTCCAAAGATAGAAGAAGATGAGGAAGAGACCAAGCCTCAAGCTTAGATTTTGATTTGGTTTGTTGTTATATTCCGTTGTAGGAATCCCTTGATGTTTTCTAAGCTATTGTACACTTGCGGGCTAGGAGTTAGTTGGTAGTCTACAAATTTTATACATTGTCTTCTTCCCTTCCTAACACGTTTTTCATCTTTGTGATTTAGAACAATGTTAAACAGACGATCTGTATTTTCGGGTTAAAGTCAAAGTGGATTCTATTATTTATGGATTAGCACAAAATTTGTAGCAAGTTGACTTTTAATTCATTCAATTCCTAATCCTCAGGTTTATGACCTACAAACCAGTCGTGCAGGCTCACACATAATGCGTACTCGATTGAATAGTTTGAAAAGGGGATTTGGGGGTGGGTTTGGGGAATGTGAAGGGGGCGACGATTCAATACAGGGTTGGGCATTATTCGCCTGAAGCTTAGCGGATTTGCTTGACAAAAATCAGCATTCAACGTTGTGTATTCAATTTTAACAGCTGATTCTCTGTGTAATGAATCTGCATTTTCTATAGTTTGGGCAGGAATTGCAACACTTCAATAGAGAAGGAAAAGAAGGGAGTGAAATAAAGTGTACCTTATAAATAATCTCCCTCGTGTCATTTGCTTTCTTCTTCTTCTTTTTTTAATAAATTTTTTTAACGCATGTTTATATTTCTCGCATAAACTATAGAGAATTTATTTTGGCTGGGTCATATATATATATATATATATTTATTTATTTTTCTTAGATATTTGTAATATGTAATACATAGGCACGTATCTTAAATATTTGTAATATGAAATATATTGGCACGCAATAGACGAGATTAAAATTTGTTTTAGTATGGCAATTGAAAATCACCTAAGATTCTCTATGTGCGAAGAGCATATTTGGTAGCTCTTGAAACTAATGGAGATCAGCGTATAAATTTCTCATTTAAGGCGTGTTTTGGACTTTTGGTATTAAATGTTCTCAATTATAATTGTAGCGCATTTTGAAAAGCATGAAATAACGAAAATTTACTATTGAACCTTTAAGGCTCTGAATTTAAGTTTTAGTGGAAGACAATTTGAAAAAAAATTAAATATTTAACTTTAAAGTCCAGTTGCATTTGGAAAGTTTGGTGCTCTCGAATGCAATATTTATTTATTAAACATTATGCTTATTTTTTGTGCGCTCACGCTTAGCATTTGTTGACTTTGATCTCTCTTTAAATGCTTTTATATTTTTGGATAAATTGTTCTCTTTCTTTAAGAATGTTCAAATTCTATAATCGTTCTTTTATTTTAAAAAGATATACTTACTTTAATTGAAATCATGTATTTAATTTATGTTGACTAGGGTACATGACAATAATTGTCTGTGATAGAGATTTAGGTGCGAAGTCAAGTCAAAGCCAAAATATGACATTTGTATTAGATCGTTACTACGAAAATAAGATTGCACTATAACTAACAATTTTAATTTTTGATTTAGTGGTAAATGCTTGATCATACAATTTAATTTACAATTTTATTAAATTTACAGTAAAGTTTATGTTTCTTATAATATGTTGAACATGAATGTTATAATGAAATTTAATTATTTTCTATAAATTAGTTAACTTTCAAAAATAAATTTTGTTAATATATTTTTTGTTTGTTGTAATTTTACTATCAAACATTTTATAATCGGCTAAATTTAGAAAATTGATTATATTATATTGGTTAAATATATATTTAATATTTGTTATACTATATAAATAACGGATTTAAAACTACTCTGATAAATATAAAAATAATTAATCTTTGGCTACAAGCAGATAAGCATAGTGCATCTTTTGATTTCGAGATGGCGAAAAATATATATTTAAATAACAAAAGAAGTTGTACAATTTACAGATCTCTTAAAAGGATAATCTTACCTTCATTTTATCATCTCACATTTATAGCAAACGAAAGTGTTTTTATTTTTCAGGGATTTTATCCAACTCTTTTTCGTGTCCAATCGGATTTTATCTAACTAACGGCGTCGTATGATGATTAAGCCCAAAATTTTTCTGTCACACACCAAAAATATAAAATAGAGAACCAATAGACAATTGAGTCAATGACAAAACAGAAAGGCTAGAATCGTTTAACCAAACCAGAAAAAAAGGAAAAGAAAAATAGAAAGGGTCAATTTCTTCATTTATTCACTTGTGGAGGTTCCACCATCAGTGTGTACCTCTATGTCGTTCGAAATCCAATAGTCAATAATTTTATATTTGTAAATGCATCCCCATAGCAGAAAGGGTTAGAATAACTAACAGATAATGATGTTGATAATTACGTTACCTATCCTATTAGGGGATTGTACTTTGTTAAATTGCTACAATTGTTGTATATATTCTTATTTCTGGACTTTTGAATAGGACACTCAAAAGAGGAATCTTTTCTTTTCCCTCTATCTCGGGTGTGTACATAAGTTGACACCCATGATTCCCCAGAAAATGGCCTTTGATTTGAAGTGGTGAATAGAGGGATTTATTTAAGTTTTTTTTTTAAAAAAAGAAGGAGGCATGGACCATGTCGTGATATCCTTGCGTGCTTTCATTGTGTTTTGAACAAGTACACCTTCCTTTCTCTTCGCAAACTATTTTTAAATATGCCTCATTGTTTGGAGATAAATTGATGCATTTGGGGAAACGCATTGGTAATAAAAAATAATTTGTATGCGTTTGTTTTGATATCTTAACTGCATGTTCAGTACCTATTTGCATGCTGTGGAACTACATGACATATTGCATTACATCATGAACTACCATATTAAAGGCGTAAATCCAGTTCAGTAGTTATATAAATATCCGTATCATATCATGAATGCCAGAAAGTCGAGTTCCTTCTTTCTGTGTGGTGATGGCTCAGCTGGCAGGTTCAGATGAGATAGAGTCTCTGAGAATTGAATTAGTGGAGCTTGGAAGGAGTATAAGGTCCTCATTTGGCAGCCGTCCCTCGAGTTTCCAAAATACAGTACAAGATGCTGAAGATGATGATGAGAGAGATTTGTTGCAATGGGCTGCAATACAAAGGTTGCCCACTTTTGAGAGGATTACTTCAGCTTTGTTTGATGTACACGAAGGTATGGACGAAAATGGAGAAGTTAAAGGGAAACAGGTGGTTAATGTCAGCAGGCTTGGAGCTCATGAACGGCATATGTTCATAGAAAGGCTTATCAAACGCATCGAAAATGACAACCTTCGATTGTTGCACAAACTGAGGAAAAGAATTGACAAGTATCATTTTTCTCTTTTTATAGTCTACTCATATAGTTTATATAGCAGGGGAATGTTTCATCCTTTCACTAGATTTTAATCATTTTACACGGAAACTACGTACTGAGTTATTAATTGTATCTTTGAATGTTCTTACTTCTAAGCATGTCTGTGCGTCCCTGGCAATGTTTAATATTTTTAATCTTATGGTACGTAGAGTTGGTATTAAGTTGCCGACTGTGGAAGTGAGATATCAAAATCTTTGTGTGGAAGCGGAGTGTCGAGTAGTTCATGGCAAGCCTGTACCTACTCTGTGGAACGCCCTCAGAGACACGATCTTTGTGAGTATCTTTTAAGAGCACTAATGTCTGGATAGATCATTCCTTTTCGTTCAGTTATATCTTGGTTAATACCGATGTGATGTCAAATCCTGTGTTTGTTTTATGTAAGACCGTCAACTGTTATATGGTTTCAAAAGTGAAAGTAACTGTCAAAATAACTTTTACATATGGGTGACAAACCTAGATTTTTCTGAGTAGCCATTAAATAAGGTGCTTTAATGTACTTTTGTTACCTCAATTTATGATCCCTATTACGTTTTTATTTAGCCATAAAGCCTTTTTGGAGTGAAATATTATCCTGCTCTAAACATTACAAGCCAGGGCCCTTGCATTGCCCAATCTGAGATGCTTATAGCGAACTGACATGTAACAGAAGTGACTTTTTAACTTTCATTTCTCTACTATGCTTAGTATTCGGGCTTTATTTATTTATTTATTATTGCTCTTATATTTCTTTCATAGGATATCACCAAATTATCAACTCTGAAATCTCAGAAATCGAAGATGAGTATCATCAGTGATGCACATGGTATTATTAAGCCAGGAAGGTACAAAGCTTAGAAAGTTCAGTAGTCTTAATGTATTGTTATCATTTATTGCCACTTTTTTTTTTTTTTTCATTTGAAATACTGACTGTATTTTATAAAATCTATGTTCCCTCTGCTGATGAATATTGGAAAGCAATATTTCAAGGCCATATAGCTGTTGGAACAAAACTTATGGTTAGGGGATTTTGTAACATTTTTCTTGGAAAGGAAAGAAAAGAAAAGAAAAGAAAAGCATACCAAGTAATTTGTTTGCTGTGCTTTGACTACGTTGCAGAATGACCTTATTGCTTGGCCCTCCTGCGAGTGGCAAAACCACATTACTCATGGCCCTGGCAGGAAAGCTCAGCCATTCTCTGAAGGTTTGAAATCCGAAAGCCTTCCTCCTGTATTTAGAAAGACCCTACTCAGATTAATGATGCAATTAAGAAAATTTCTAATATTATGGAATCAAATATATACCAACTTCATATGAATTCTTTTGGTCAATAGCCTCCCCAGGTTAACTGTTGTCTCAATGTTAAATATTTTGATTTCATCTTACCTTTCTTGGATTGCTACATGCATTGGACTTTGTGGTCCTTGTAACTTATTTCTAATCATTGGCTTTCAGCCTAATGCTCTATTTGAACTTATGCATAATGAACAAAAGATGACATTTATCCTAATAAGCCTAATGGCCCTAACAGTATCAACAACGAAGTTATTTACGCAATTTGACTGCCTTTGCTTTCAATAGGTTGATGGGGACATTTCTTACAATGGACACATGCTGGAAGAATTCATTCCTCAGAAATCTTCAGCATATGTAAGCCAATATGATTTGCATATCGCGGAGATGACTGTGAGGGAAACACTTGACTTTTCTGCACGTTGTCAGGGTGTAGGATGTCGCTCTGGTATGTATACCTACTATTTCTGAAAATAATTTTGAATTAACTTGACATGAATGATGACTTGTATTCCTTGTCTGAAAGAAATTCTGCTGGAAGTCAGTAGAAGGGAGAAAGAGGCAGGGATAGTGCCAGACCCTGATTTAGATGCATATATGAAGGTACTTAACCTTACATTTCTGTCTTTTCCTCCTCCAGATTTATGCAGTTTCTCTAGATGCTTTCACAATTTATTAAGAATCCAACAAAAGAAGAGGGAAATTCTAATTTATTAATTTGAATATAATTTTCCCTTTGGGATTTGATAATCGATAATCTTTTGAGAAGAGATATGAAGCCAGGTGTGGTATCTTATTTAAGTGCTGGACTGCTGGGCAAAGGATATGGAGATGGTTTTATGAGGAATTTAAGCCAAATAATCAATGCTATTAAACAAAGAGTTGCGTAGATTTAACCCAAGTAAAATATTATAGAAAAACCAGAAGACAATATGTGTAACATTGTAAAAAGAGAAAAATAGGCATATTTCTAGTAACCCCAGGCATCATGCGCTCTGTCACCCATGTAAGGGTTTTCCCCAAACACTCTTTAAGTTTTTCCATTTTTTTTTTTTTTTTTCGCTTCCTTTAGAGTTTCCGAGACTAGGGGACCAAGAATTTTAGCTAGAGGCAAAATTGAAGAGAACCAGGAAGTGAAATAGAGCTAAAATGCATGCAACCTAACAATAATACAAATACTAACCAATAAGGCGTGAAATTTTTTATCCGTGATAATCTTTGATACAACTTTGATTTGCTGATGATTATGGTAAAAGAAAATTTTCTGTTACAGGCAACATCAGTTAAAGGACTGAAGAGTAACCTTCAGACAGACTACATTTTAAAGGTTTTCCGCTAGTTTTATTCTGTTTCTCTTGCTTTCCCATCACTTTCTTCATAAGATGCTGTTTAATTATGTTTTATTGACTATTAAAATGACTTGCAGATCCTTGGTCTTGATGTCTGCGCTGATACATTGGTTGGAGATCCCGCCAGAAGAGGCATATCTGGGGGTCAAAAGAAAAGGTTAACTACAGGTATTGTTTATATGCTACATACTAAAACAGCTTATGGAATTTGTAGACCACTAAAGAATCAGTAGTTGTTTGAGGTGTTTAATTACTGGTTGTGGTGCATAATACAGGGGAGATTATCGTTGGACCAATTAGAGCTCTATTTATGGATGAAATATCCAATGGTTTAGACAGCTCTACCACTTTCCAGATCGTCTCTTGCCTTCAGCATTTGGTGCATATCACAGATGCCACAGCATTAATTTCACTCCTCCAGCCGGCACCAGAGACCTTTAATCTCTTTGATGACATTGTCCTAAT
The DNA here is from genome assembly GCA_037074485.1 of Delonix regia. NCBI lineage: Eukaryota > Viridiplantae > Streptophyta > Magnoliopsida > Fabales > Fabaceae > Delonix > Delonix regia. The sequence goes on along the minus strand of CM073452.1, from coordinate 20,527,024 downwards.
GGCGGAAGGGAAAATTGTGTACCATGGCCCACGTGATTATATTCTTAAGTTTTTTGAGGACTGTGGGTTCAAGTGCCCAGAAAGAAAAGGAACTGCTGACTTTCTTCAGGAAGTAGGTTAAGCTCCTACTTGTTCTTTATCTCTAATATTTTGATTATTAGTGAGTGATTCTTCTGTCATTTTTCTTTTATTCAGGTTATCTCCAGGAAAGACCAAGCACAGTATTGGTTCAACACAGAAAAACATTACAGCTATGTTTCTGTTGATCAATTCATTAGGAAATTTAAGGATTGTACTATTGGTCAAAAGTTGAAGGAGGAGCTCTCAAAGCCATTTGATAAGTCTCACAGCCATAAGAATGCTCTCTCATTCAGAAAATATTCCTTAACAAATTGGGAACTGTTAAAAGCTTGTACAATGCGGGAATTTCTTTTAATGAAAAGGAACTCTTTTGTTTATGTTTTCAAGTCAACACAGGTATCTTCCTTTAGGCCGTTCTACCTTAAGACGTAGCTATTGTAATCACTTTATCTAACTTTTTCCCTTCTTGTTCTATGTATTGATGTATTCGTTATCCTTGCAGCTTGTCATCATTGTATCTATAGCGATGACTGTTTTTATTCGAACTCGAATGGCCGTTGATCTGATCCATGCAAATTATTTTATGGGTTCACTGTTCTATTCACTCATTATACTTCTTGTTGATGGATATCCGGAACTGGCAATGACTGTGTCAAGACTTTCAATTTTTTACAAACAAGAAGACTTGTGCTTTTATCCTGCTTGGGCTTATGCAATCCCATCTGCTGTTCTAAAAATTCCACTTTCATGCATGGAATCTTTCATCTGGACAGCACTTTCTTATTATGTCATTGGTTACAGCCCTGAAGTAGGCAGGTTAGTCCTAAATGGAAACTTTCATTTCCTTTCCAGAATTCCTTTTTGTAGCAATGTTAGAGGGGTAGATGGAAATTCATCTGCTTTTCAAAATTTTCACTTGTATGAGTCGTTTTAGACACTTATGGCTGTTGTGTTTGATGTTGTCCTAGAAGCAAGATTTAGGCAATTGAGCATCTATAGTACCAGTTAATGGATGTTTTTATTATTATTATTATTTTTAAAATTGTTTTGGAATTTGTGGCTTCTTCATAACTATGTTTTTTATTTCGACTTCCTTCAGGTTCTTCCGCCAGTTCCTCCTCCTATTTGCCGTACATCTAACATCGATATCCATGTTTCGATTCATTGCCTCAGTTTTCCAAACAGTGGTTGCTTCAATGACAGCTGGTACTATGTGCATACAAGTTGTTCTACTATTCGGTGGCTTCATTATTCCAAAACGTAAGAATCTAGAACCACTTACTGATTTGCATTGATTTATACTCTGATGAACGTTGATCATGCTTAGAAACGTTTGCATTCCAGCATATATGCCATCTTGGTTGCAATGGGGATTTTGGGTTTCTCCTTTGACATACGCAGAGATAGGATTGACTGTAAATGAATTCCTTGCTCCACGGTGGGGAAAGGTACTAATGTATTACTCGCACATTTTTTTTAATCTCCCTCATATTGTAAGGTGGTGAGTTAGCTTAGCTTCAAAAGACAACTTCATTTTAGTTGAAAGATGTCTCTATGAAAATGTAAAGAGGTTCCCATAAGCCTTTGAAATGTTAGTCATTCTTTTCAATATACATCTAAAATTTTCTTTAGTTAAAATGTCATCCTTGAAAATTTTTTCGTCTTCATTGTCTAGCTTCTTTCAGCTTTTTTCTTCTTGAATATGTTTAAGATAGGCCAGTGCGTGCAGACTCTTAGAAAAACTGAAGAGAGAAACATAATTGAAAAGAAAATGAAAATAAAAACGTCCTCTGTATTTGTTGCAGATGTCTGGAAACACAACTTTGGGGCAACAAACACTTGAAAGCCGTGGCCTCAATTTTGATGGTCGCTTTTATTGGATATCAATTGGTGCCTTAATTGGGTTCACAGTTCTATTTAACGTGGGTTATACCTTGGCATTGACATTCTTCAAGTGTGAGTTCATCTTCCACTGCTTACTTAAGCATGTTATGAAACAAGCATTTTAGATTTGTATGTTAATATCCAGTTTGGTATTGTATCATCAGCTCCTGGAAGGTCAGGCACTCTTGTATCTGACAAGGAGCTATCTGTATTACAAGGAAAGGAAGAGAGCAGTGGTAACATTGGTGGAGACAAGAAAGCTATCGGTTCTTCAGTTGAAATTGCTGCAGAACCTGGAAAAAGTGAGCGATCTTCTTTCTGTGCATTTTTTTTTCCAGAAAATGGAAACCTTATTTATCATTCAAGCATATGATCTCCATGACTTTTTCTATTGTAATTTATTAGCTGCTTTTTGTAAAAACTAATTTCCCCTTCATTTCCTTTTCTCAGGAGGATTGGTTCTACCATTCCAGCCGCTGACAGTATCATTTTGTGATGTTCAGTACTATGTTGATACCCCTTCGGTAAGAATATTGGAGCTCTAATGGGTTAAAACTATCAGTAGTTATTATTGAAGAGAAATTATATCAATGGATGTGGATCGGTGATTATGTCATTTCCAATGCAGGAAATGAGAAAGAGGGGTTTTGCACAGAAAAAGCTCCAGCTTATTTCTGACATTACTGGTACATTCAGACCGGGAATTTTGACAGCATTGATGGGGGTCAGTGGAGCAGGGAAAACAACTCTAATGGATGTTCTTTGTGGAAGGAAAACTGGTGGTATTGTAGAAGGAGATATTAGAATTGGCGGCTATCCAAAGGTTCAAGAAACATTTGCCAGGGTATCAGGTTATTGTGAACAAACAGACATACATTCTCCGCATATTACTGTAAAAGAATCTGTGATGTTTTCTGCTTGGTTGCGCCTTCCTTCTCAGATTGATGCGAAGACTAGAGCTGTATGATTTTCTTTATAAGGCATAATTATGTATAAAGTTCTGAACTTGTTCTATGGGATTTATCTCCTCTGATTGCTTCTATCATTTCACAGGAATTTGTGAATGAAGTCCTTCAAACTATTGAGCTTGATGAGATCAAGGATTCCTTAGTAGGCATGCCAGGTGTCAGTGGATTGTCAACTGAGCAAAGAAAACGGCTGACCATAGCCGTTGAGCTTGTTGCTAACCCTTCAATCATATTTATGGATGAACCAACTTCAGGTTTAGATGCAAGGGCAGCTGCAGTTGTTATGAGAGCAGTAAAGAATGTTGTTGGAACAGGAAGGACTGTTGTGTGCACCATTCATCAGCCAAGTATCAACATATTTGAGGCATTTGATGAGGTAACACATTGCTCCTTAATTAGTTTATTTATAGAGGATGGACCCAGAGATTTTTAAAGTTCCTTTTGAACATGTAAAACACTCAAGCCCATCACTTTGATTTCTCAAGTTACATATAATGTACATGTTTTCTGAAACACTGTTTGACAAAGTCGCATAATCACATTATTATGCTGCAACATCTAACAAAACAAAGTTGAAGTGAAATGGCTCTATACATGTGAATGCCAAAATACTTGCATCGGCACCTTGATCTCTTCAAATGATGGTGTCATTAAATTTGATCATCCTTGGTAAATTCATAATTCTTCTACTTATGGTTCATGATTGTGATCTTCTTAGTTGATTCTCATGAAAGCTGGAGGACGCATGATCTACTCTGGTCCACTTGGAAAGAACTCGACTAGGGTCATTGAATACTTTGAGGTCTGTTGCATCTATTACTATATCTTGCCTGACTTTGTTTTCATCTAAAATTTAGTTGAGGTGTTAGTTTTTAGATAAATTATGTTTGACTGCAAACTCTTAATGTAAATTTCTTTTGGTTGTGTTGTGTAGAGTATACCAGGAGTGGCAAAGATAAGAGACAATTATAATCCAGCAACATGGATGCTAGAAGTAACTTCCAAGTCTGTAGAAACTGAACTTGGAGTAGATTTTGCCCAAATTTACAGAGAGTCTACCTTATATGAGTAAGTAATTACAAAGAATTACATTCATATGCCAATGCATGAGAGAGAAGAATTAGAATAGGCTTTATTATACAAATTAAATTCTAGTAATATAAAGCATAACTACAATAAAAAAAAAAAATCATTGTAGATTTAAATAAGCATTACGACATAGAAATTTTAAGTTTCACTTCTGACCTTGCTCTAGATTTACCTTCTTGCTATGTTCCTTCAGTTCTAGTATTTTTGCACACAATTTTTAACTCGCACTTCTGGATTTTTATAGATTAATTGCAACACAGCATTTCATAATGCATAAATGCAATTATGCATGAAAAATCATAAATATTCGTAATATGCACAAATGTATGCTTATATATCCAAATGCATGTATATCAGATTTGCCGGCAATGATAACACTAGGTATTTAAGATTATCTTCTTCATAATGTAGATAATCTCTATGATATTTACGCTCGTGAGTGCAGGCAGAACAAAGAGTTAGTTAAGCAATTAAGTACACCCTCTCCTGGTTCAAAAGATTTGCATTTCCAGTCCCATTTTCCACAAAATGGTTGGGAACAGTTTAAGGCATGCTTGTGGAAACAGCATTTGTCCTATTGGAGAAGTCCTTCATACAACTTGATGCGCATCTTTTATGTGACTGCCTTTTCTCTTCTGTTTGGGATACTGTTCTGGAAGCAAGGAAAGAAAATGTTAGTAAGCATAATTCTGCTAATGTCTCCATACAGAAAATGAAGATGGCTTTCTTAAATTTAGATTGCTTCTCTTAACTGGCTTTAGTCTATGATTTCTACTAGTAGTTTAGCTTGGGCATCCATGGCTGACACAACATTCTTTTACTTGTTTCACAGAAATAGCCAACAGGACCTGTTCAATATATTTGGTTCAATGTTTACTGCAACCCTCTTCTTTGGAATAAATAACTGCTCTACAGTTCTACCATATGTGGCAACAGAGCGCTCTGTTTTGTACCGTGAAAGATTTGCTGGAATGTACTCCCCTTGGGCCTATTCATTTGCACAGGTTTATTTCTCTGAATACTTTGGATTCACCCATCTCTTGTACTTCTAAAACTCTAACAAAATGGATAAACCTGGTGTTCTTGGTTTAGTCTTGTATAAACAATCCTTGATAGATTGAAATGTCTTTTCCATTTCCAAAGGTGGTAGCAAAAGGATTGAACTTTTTCTTAGGAGACTTAGAAATTTGGCAACAGTACAGAAAACAATGAATCAAGTTTTTGTTTTCTTACAAAGATGAAAGTGAATTATCATTTTATTTGGGTTTTTTTAGGTTGTTTTCTTGTTTCTCTGTAAGACGTTATCATTGTCCTAAACGAACTAATTGCTAACTATGAGAAAATTTCCATCTCAAGCTTCATTTTTGTTTATCTTCCTCTATAGAAATTAACATCATATTTCTCAAATGAATATAATTGATTTCTTAATAAGGAAAAACGAGAAGGGGAGAAAAAAGCTTTGAGAATTTAAATATTACTTATAGTCGCAATGTCAAAAAAGTTATTCATCAAATGACTGAGTTATTATAGTTTATAAAAAAACCATGCACATGGAAAAATTAAATGGACAAGGAAAAAAAAAAACACATTTTCATAGTTTGTTAATAAGTACTATATAGTTGGGTGAGCATTAACTACAGATTGGGGTAATTTACTTGAAGATATATTATTTTTGCATTTTGGTGATTCTTTGCATAACTTTAAAGTAATTTGGATTTGTTTCTTTTTTAGGTGCTTGTAGAGGTTCCTTACTCATTCACTCAAGCTGCCCTGTATATGATCATCACATATCCTATGGTGGGCTACTATGTGTCCTTCTATAAAATATTTTGGTCATTCTACAGCATGTTCTGCTCCATGCTTTACTTTAATTACCTGGGGATGCTGCTTGTTTCACTGACACCAAATGTTCAACTGGCTTCTATTGTGGCTTCATCTGCCTTCACAATGCTGAATTTATTTTCTGGGTACATTGTGCCAAAACCTGTAAGTTTCATTTAACCTCATTTGTCTTGCTTTATGAGAATTATACTCACTTACTTGAAAGCAAATTCATTTGCATACACTTTAACAAATACAGTGTTTATGATTCATATTCATGGAACCTATAAAACATTCCAAATTAATTATAGTGGGGGGTTCTATGTTGCTGATCTGTTCTTTCATTATTCTGATAATAAATTTTAAACCTTCAAATTTTCAACTAATGAACTACAAAATATCTGCTTATGACACCCTGTGCTGAATTTGGCCATTTGCATGCTTAAATTATCACATTTCTAATGCATATAGTAAAGGGAAGTTTTGGTGGTTGTGGCTGAGAATACTTTTCCCTTTTCTTCCCTTTTTTTAATTTTGAGAGTGATGATAACAGAAGTTTTAGGCAGTGCCATAGTATTCTCAGCCACAAAAATTTGGAAATTTTTGTCTCACAAAATTATCTCATTAAAATGCTTAATTTGTACTCTATTTTTGTTTTAAAAAAATTATAGCATTTTGCATTCGGTTAAGGCAAATTAGTGTCAAGGGACACAGCTTTTATGAGACTTTTAACAGTAAAAATAAAAGAGAAAATTATATATTTAGTCATTATAATTTTATTCAATTTTAAATGTAATTCTTTATTTTTTTACAAAATTTATAATTAAGTCCTTATAATTTATAAATTTTTTTAATTTACTCTCCATTGTTAAAATTTTGTTGATATTAACTCATTCTTTATCCGAATTTTCGTAATTCTTTTCCATTTTGTAATATGAATGATTAATTTTAATTTAAATATTGTGTCCCAAAATTATTTCGTTGATATATTAATTATTATTCCTTCATTTTAATCATAAAATATTACATTCAATAATATATTTATTTTTATTAATTGTTAATCTCAAGAATATTTAATTCTTTCCTTTTCTTTCTAATAATCAACGCTTTATTTTTATTTTTTTTTGGAATTAAGATATTATTATTTCAATCATTTCTTCGTTGTTAATGAGAATAAATTTTGTGTTGTTTTAATCGTACTCTTCAAATAAATAATTTTCAAGATAACATTTATTTCCCAACCCCTTAATTTTATTGATTATTTTTGAAATTAATATATTTCATTTTTACTAGTTTTTTCTTCATTATTAATGATGAAGTTTCTATTATTTTAATTCTTATCTTCTCCTTACTTGTAATATCATATTTTCTGCAAATTTTTTTTACTTCTTAATTTCACACTATTATTTTTCCAATTCAACATATTATTTTTATTAAAATCATCATTCTGTATATTTAATTTCATATTTTATATTCAATTTCATGTTTAGTAAAAAAACCTATTTAATATTGAATTTCGTTTTATTAAAATTTATAGCAAAAATTAAACTTTCATTCGAGCTCAAATTATTTAAGCTTCCAAAAGGAGTCAAATTATAATTTGTCCCACAACAAAACAAAACCAGATTCCTCCATTGGTTGCGATTTCCAAAATTTTTTAGACTAATTCGCCTTGAACAGAAGCCAGCTAGCTTTTGTCCATATTCACTTTAAGCATTTCAATATTTATTTTTATGAAAAATTAAGTTTAAAAAATAATATTTTAAATATAATATTAAGCTCAAATTTCCATGTTGTGAGTATACTCCTCCTTCTACTTGTAACATTTACAATGTTATCCACGTGAAATTAGCACAAAAATATTATAAGGTTTAGGGTTTAATTGGTAATGAAAAATATACTATATAAGTGTTGAATGATGTACTTTAAAATATTTGAATCTTTTGAAGTATAAATTGTTTCTAAAGTAGAGAAAAAGTAACACAAGAAATTGAATCCTCTAAAGTGTAAAGTGTTTTTAAAGTAGAGAAAAAGTAATACAAGAAGTGAAATTGTGTATAAAATTCATTTCTTCTCTTTTTATTTACTTCCTCTTTTCTATTAAAAGTGAGATTGTGTATAAAGTTCATTTCTTTTCTTTTCACTCACTTTTTTTTTTTTCTCTATATCTCTTTATATTAGAGATAACTTATTAACTTTAAATTTTAAACTCTAAACTTAGGTATGTGAGACGATTCATATCCTTACTTCAAACCCTAGAAAGGGGTGGGAAACTAATTTTGAGTTAAACAATAGGGTTGTAAAATGTGATTTACCATAGCAAAATCTGCAGCATTCAAGCATACAAAACTGAACTTGAAAACCTGAAAATGGTTCAAAACAATGTTTATGTGTAGATCACAATATGCCATTAACTGATATAAATATTTTGCTTGAACATGTAACACTAAGTACTGGTTTCCTTATTGCAGCATATTCCGAAGTGGTGGATCTGGTTGTTCTATTTATGCCCAGTGTCTTGGACACTTGAAGGAATGCTCACTTCACAATATGGAGATTTGGACAATGAGATATCAGCTTTTGGAGAAACTAGAACAGTTGCTGCATTCTTAGAAGATTATTTCGGGTTTCACCATGACCTTCTAGGTGTAACTGGTGTAGTTCTGATTGTCTTCCCCATTGTTTTTGCTGTTATTTTTGCTTACTGCATTGGAAATCTGAACTTCCAGAGGAGGTAACTGATGTAAGAGTACGGAGACAAGTACTCACTGTGAGTGTTGTTATAAATTAATGATAAAATAAAGATCAACTTCTCCTTATTGATATTTAATTCTGTTTCGTATTTGTTTAGGGAAAACTGCTTTTTGTTTCTTTATATTTTGATTTTGTCGTAATTTAGTTTTTATATTTGTCTTGTTTTAAAATAATTTTTATATTTTTTAATATTAAGAAAATTGATTTCTTTGTCAATCTATCAAAAATTGAGTTAGAGAATTATTTATTGACTAAAGAATCAATTTTTTTTGTCAAAAAATAAGAATAAAAATTTTATTTTTTTTTCAATGGTTTATTTTTTAATATAGTGAGACCTATTATTTCCATTTCATAGGTAGCCTTTATTTTCTAATTAATTTATTTATTTTTTCTATTAACGCTTGCTTACTTTATGAGATCCACGCGCGCAGATTTCTTCCAGGAATTAGACGGACTGCTTTTTCTATTAAAGTATGAGAACAATTTTTATATAAAATATATTTTTAATTTTAAAAATAATTATTTTTATTAAAAAAATATTTTTTAATATTTTAAATTATTTTTTCATACATAATGATATCTAGTTAAAAAATAGTAGATTCTAAAATATACAAAATAAATTGCAAAATGTCAAAAACCATTCAATCTTTTTATTTTTCAACTACACATTATTTCTTATAAAAAAAATTTAAAATATAAATGTATATTTATTTATAAAAAAATTATTTTTTATTTTTTAAAAACATATTTTATACAAAAATTAAAGGTTATTGAATCTAGATCCAATAACTTTATTTCTATGTGAGAAAATTCCCTCCAATATTATTATAAGGGATTTGGATTCGAGATCCGCTAAATCCAATGACATTTCTTACGTAGCTTCTTCGTGACATCATTTCTTTAATTTTCTTCACAGCTAACATGCATAGTTGTTTGCCTACGAGTCTAAAACCTCACATTTTGACATTAGCATGGTCAAAGACTCCAAGTATAGAATTCATTCCCTAATTCAAATATTAGTCTGTGGTAATAATCGGACCTAAATTTTCACTGTGGTTTAAGTGCAAATTGAAATGTCTGTACTTAATATTGGACACGTATCAAACAAAAATGCTGTTTGGTTTTCAAGTATTATGGCTTCATAGGTCCCATTTAACACTTCAATATGTAATTTTTTGTCCCAATATAGTTTCTGTCGCTGACAAAATTGAAGGTTAGAGAAGTGTTTTAGTCAAGGTCGCCCTAAGTTCTTTAGTTCAATTAAGTTCTATCTGAACACATTGTATAAAGTTAGATTAAATAAATTTAATACAATATAATTCACTTTTATAGAGTATTTAATAGGTAAAATGAATTATATATTCAACTTCAATCAACACCTCTTAAAACAAATCACTGTATTATTATTAATTAAGCATTTCTTGCCTTGATTAAAGTTAATTGTATAAAAAATGAACGTAAAAACATATTATAATTCTATACCATCATATCCTCTCTCTCTCTCTGTAAATAGCATTAACAGTAATCTTTATACTACCGATCTTACTCTATCAAACTTTTATCTTATTGAGTGTGCCAACCAAGTCATTAGAGAAGTAATATTTTGACATGTTAGGGTAGGTTATACACTTTGTTGGTGGGATGGATCCTGGGCCAAAATGTAAAACTGATTCTGCAGATGCAAGAGAAATGGGTAGCAATGGAGAATAGTACTATCATAAATTTTACAACACGTGGATTTTCTTCATCAATCAAAGACATATAGGCAGTCTGTTTATGAGATAAAAGGATGTCAAGATTTATACATTTACGCTATAAACAATTATAGAAAGGAGAAAAATAAGAAGAAAATAAAAACTTAATAAAGGAAATGCCGCGCATTGATGCAGCCATGCATTTCCATTTCTATACATCAAAATTGCTGCCAAGTGCCAACATACTGCTGAAGGAACATGCAGTATCTCTTGTCTACCTCTTTTGGAAATTCAATTTCCCTATGCAATAGGCAAACAGAGATGCATAAGCAATGGGGAAAGCGATGAGAACCACGGCCACAAGGCTTAAACGATCATGATGGAAACCATAATAGTCTTTCAGAAAGGAACCAACTGGTTTTCGCTCCCCAAATATGAGTATCTCTTTTTCGATATCTCCATATTGTGAAGTTAAGAGGCCATTCAGGGACCAAGATGTGGGGCAAAGCCAATAACACCAGATCCACCATTTAGGGATTTTCTGCATATTAAAACATAGCTACAATCTCAGGCTTAAGACTAATTGGTATGAACAGTCATGCATTATCATATACATATATGTAGTTACTGTGTTATCTATGATTCTGGATATTTGAAAGGTTTTAGAGAAATTTCCATATTCTTCAGTATATATGAGGCGGGTGCCTTGGGAAAGAAAAAAAAAAGAATATACATGAAAGTTGTTTGATTTTGAACTTTTATGTAGATACTTATCATCCTTCACACACTGAACAGGAATCTAGAAATACTTCATGAAATGGCAATCAGTAATTTGTAGATGTTGAAATTTCGTATGAGAGAAAACATTTGACAGCAAATTTTACCAACCCAAAATCTTTGTTTATGAATTTCAGGTCAATTTTCACGTAAGTAAAAACTTATGAAATTCCTGTGCATTCTTTTTTCCACAAAGATGAACCTTACTGGATTTGTCGGAAATCACTTCAGAAGCAATATGTATATGGTTAGTAATAACATATTTATGCATTTTGCTACATGCCAACTCTATATCGGTAGATACCTAAGCAACGACTTCATACTCATGTTCAAATTCTATAGAAGACAAAATAAGCAGAAACTTATTTTTGGGAGATCTGGAAAACATTACCGGTCCTGGCATGAGGAATCCAGAGAAAAGATTGAATATGGTGTAGACTGCAGCTGCTAGTACGGAAGCTAAATCGAGATTCATGCTCAACGAAACTATCAACATTCCAAGATATACAAAGTATAAAAATGTACAGAATGTGGTGTAGAAGTACCAAAAGACCTTCTCAACCGACCAATAGTAACCTATCATTGGATAAGTGATAGCCACGTACAAAATTGATTGCAATAAGATATATGGAATCTCAATGGTTACCTGCGACAACATAGAATTTTCATGCACTGGGATTTTCCTATCAAATAACTATAACTATCACTTTAGCTTGATTGAAGTGATTCCAAACCTGTGCAAATGAATAAGCCATGGAAGAATACATTCCGGCAAATTTTTCACGGTACAAGACAGTGCGCTCAGTTGCCACGTACGGTAAAATTGATGAACAGTTATTTATGCCCAAGAATATTACAGCAATATACATTGATCCAAGTATGTTGAACAAATCCTGCTCATTGTTTCTTTAGCCAGAAAAACAAATACATACGTCAGTAGTGGCATCAGTACAACTTGGAACATCTGCCAAAACTAAGAAATGTTGTCTCCAATCTCCCTCATAAATAGCAATGGTTCATGGCAGTTATAATGACGAATGGTTATATTTATTGTCTAAACATCAAGACACTTTTTCTTATGTTGTTTACAAGTGATAGCAAGGCATGTTGTTTATGACGGAGTATTTTACATGTTTCATTGGTGGACACGGTGAAGGACACGGTGAAGGTTTTGAAAGTACTGAATTATATTGGGACAGCTTTTGTTTGTTCAAGAAACTTGTAATGATATAGGCACCTTGGATATATTGTTTCTTTTCCAACTGAATTCCTTTGTTGAAGAAAACAGTCAGTCAGGGGAAAGTTTCGATTAAATCCTGCTACACTATGTGGACTTTGAGATAGAATTGGATTGGATTTCTGCAACCATGCGAACTATTTTTTCCAGATTGAGTGAGGGATGATTTTGAGTTGTCCCTTATGTGAAAATTAAATACCTAGGTGCATGAAAGAAGACTTACATTTCTTTCCCTTTCTGCCAAAATACTGCCCCAAATATCACAGCTGCTACAACCATGAACACGAAACGGGTTAAGTTGTACTCAGGACTTCTCCAATAGGACAAGTGTTGCTTCCATAAGCATGCTGTAAACTGCCCCAAGTTATTTTGTGGAAAGCGAGTTGAGAATTGTAAGGCCTTTGAACCTGGCAATGGTTCACTTAACTCTTGTACCAAGTCAAGGGTGTTCCTATAAATATAAACAGTAGTTTAAAAGATCAGTGCTCCTTCACTCGTTTAGTTGAACCAATGTAGGCAAAACCAGTAAAATAAAAATTATACAATGAATTTTGTTTTTGGCCAATTATGCTCACCGGTAAAGAGTTGACTCTTTATAGATTTTTGCAAAGTCTATTTTAAGTTCAGCTTCAACAGATGCAGTGGTAGCTTCCAGCATCCAGGTTGCAGGATTATAGTTGTCTTTGATCTTTGGCACTCCTGGTATACCCTGATGGAAAGTAAATTTGTTTAAATGTTAAATTTTATAACTTAAGTGAAGGGGTGAGAGACAAAGGTACTAAATACTAATTCATCCAAACGCATTAAGTTTTCATGTTTGTATTACATCAAGATACTAGAAAGCTTCATATCGCATGAACCATTTTTAACTTGCACAAGAATATGGAGTCCCTTACTCCATATCCTCTGATAAATTTTTGAAAATTTTTCTTCTGTTCCAAACTACTTTCATTTAGATGAAAAAAATCTATCAAGTATCAAACTTTAATGCACGCCACTATCACCATGATCTTCCTCAGCGTCATTATAATACTTTCACTGAAGGAACTTATCAGTCATTCCCATCTCCAACCCATAAAAAAGAGAAAGTAGAAAAGTAGGATGATTAATTATCTATTCAGAAGTACAATTTCTGGGTACTTTGAGGAGCATACCTGAAAGTATTCAATCAGTTTACTCGACTGGTGACCTAGCATTCCATTGTAGATAATCTGTCCTCCTGATTTCATTAGAATCAACTGCCATGAAACATTTACTCAGTTACTGAACTGGACTTTATCATCTGTCACTATGACTGAAGATAATACCATGCATTTTGAAGCGACATTTCAAGAATCAACATGCTCCTCATGTATACATAAATCACTATTGACAGGTTGCATAAATATGAAAGCCCTGAGTATTAATATAAGAGTATTTATAAAACCTTAAATCTCAGGCATAGAGATTTGTCATAAATTTTTTAAAACCTTAAATTTCAAGCTAATTTATCAGTTGGATGCACTCTTTTCCCTACCTCATCAAAAGACTCAAATATGTCAATGCTTGGTTGGTGTATAGTGCAAACTGTGGTCCTGCCGGTGTCAACCACATTCTTCACTGCACGCATAACTATTGCAGCTGCTCGGGCATCCAAACCTGATGTTGGTTCATCCATAAAGATTATTGATGGATTGGAAACAAGCTCCACTGCGATGGTAAGTCTTTTACGTTGTTCGGTTGATAAGCCACTTTGGCCAGCAACGCCAACTAAACGATCTTTTATATCATCAAGTTCAATTGTTTCAATGACTTCTTCTACAAATTTCTGCTCAAAAGATATGGAGATAAACATAATGTATTAGTTATTTGAGCCAGACAAATTATGGTGAATGTGACAGTGACTTCTTACCCCTTTTGTGACTGAATCAATATCCATTGGTAATCGCAACCATGCTGAGTATGTCACAGATTCTTCAACTGTTATATATGGAGAATGTATGTCATTCTGCTCACAGTAACCCGAGACTCTTGCAAACGTCTTCTGCACTTTAGAGTATCCTCCAATTCTTATATCTCCTTCAATGATACCTCCAGTTTTTCTTCCTGAAAGGACATCCATAAGAGTTGTCTTCCCTGCTCCACTCACTCCCATCAGTGCTGTGAGAACTCCTGGCCTAAATGCTCCTGTGATGTCACGGAGCAATTGAAGTTTTTTCTCACTGGACCCATGTCTTTTCATCTCCTGTTTAGAAGAACAAAGCAACTTTTTCATTGACAAGCTCGTCAACAATATATTAAATCATGAAAACAATATATATTAGAGAACGTATTAACTGGAGGGGTGTCGACAAAATACTGGACATCCTTAAATGCTATTGTCAGTGGCTGAAAAGGTAGGACCATTTTTCCTGTATGACCAACCGTGCACAGAAAACAAAAAAACTCTTCACTAAGGGTTTCAAGGTAAAAGCTAGTCTTTCATAATAATTTATCACGTATTGGTTGTGTCACCTGTGTTTTGTGTTTCTTTTGTGGTCTGGTTAATGTCAACTGTAACTGTTATATTGTCTAGTTCCACGCTCTTCCCATTTTCTCCTCCCTGTAGTTGAGAGGCCTTTGTTTTGGAAACCAAAGCTCGAGACATCTTTGGAGCTGTATACAATTTCCATCAAATAAGTGCAATGTGTTAAGGAAAATGTTGTTTGACTCATTATTCAGATGAATTACATAGGACTTACGTTTTAAGTAACTCAATGCTAAGATAAATCCAAAATCAAAAAGTACAGTGAAACCAAGCAAGGCCCCAATTGATAGCCAGTAGAAGTTTGCATTGAAGTCTAAACCATGACTATTTAAAACCTTCCTCCCTATGGCGATGCCTCCCTCTTGAATCTGCATATGAGAAATAAACTATTGCTAAATACAAACAAACTTTCATTCATCATGAAGCCAAACAAATAATCTTGTGGTTGCAGGTACCTTCTGCCAGCGGGGAGCAAGAA
This sequence comes from Delonix regia, assembly GCA_037074485.1. Classification (NCBI taxonomy): domain Eukaryota; kingdom Viridiplantae; phylum Streptophyta; class Magnoliopsida; order Fabales; family Fabaceae; genus Delonix; species Delonix regia. The sequence goes on along the minus strand of CM073452.1, from coordinate 20,511,735 downwards.
ATTCATTTAGTGTTAATCCAATTTCTCCATATGTCATGGGAGAGAGCCAAAAACCCCACCTCAACCACCAAGGTAATGAAGCTGAAATGAATAAACGCCATTATCAACATTTTCTGCAACTTAATAGGTAAAACAATAATAGATAAACGTATTCGCCCAAGGAAAAAAAAATTATGGATGGACTCACGTCGGGGAAGAATGAAGCCTCCAAACAAAAACATCAGTACTAAGAACAAGGAACCAACTGTTGTAGCTGCAACATCAGTTTGGAAAACTGAGGCAAGGAAACGGCACAGGGATGTTGATGATAAATGCAGAGTGAAAAGCAAAAGAAACTGACGAAAGAACCTGAATCCAAGAGTAAGAAAAGAATTAGAAAAGAATAAAAAATTTTAAAATTATTGTTCGCTAATTTGTGCATAGGATTAAACAAATTGCTTGCCTTGCTACTTCAGGACTGTAGCCTATGACATAGTAAGTTACTGAAGTCCAGACAATAGAATCAATAATTGAAAATGGAATCTTTAGAATGGAAGCTGGAAGGCAATAAGCCCATGCTGGATATAGATAGAATTCCTTCTGCTTGTAAACAACCGGAAGTCTAGTAATAGTCAAGATAAGCTCAGCAACTCCATTGGTCATGAGGCGGACAAGTGTATAATACAACGCGCCCAGTAAAAAGTTAGCACTCTTCACATCTACATCCAACTGAGTACGTATAAATACTGTCATTGTTATGATTGCTGTGATTGTAAGCTGTAAAATAAGAAAAAAGAAACAAGTAAGATTGAAGCGGTTGATGAGTGAAGTGTTTCAAGTACCTGACTTATAAGCAGATATTAACCTGTGCAGTTTTGAATACATAGATAAAAGAGTTTCGTTTCATGAGAAGTAGCTCCCTCCTCATGCAAGCTTTGAACAGTTCCCATTTGCTCAAGGAGTACTTGCTAAATGATAAAACATTTCTATGGGATTGAGATTTATCATATGGTTGAGAGAGCTCATCATTTACACTCTGTCCCCAGTAACTTGTTTCAAAAATTTGAGAGAACTGATCCACTGAAACATAGCTGTAAGGAATATCTGTACGATACCAGTATTGCCCTTGATCCTTCTTAGAGGTTACCTGTACATAATTGAAAATTTTGACCAGTGAGGCAATGAGGCTGAATTAAATAACGGGAAATTCAGTTTGTTCTCTTACTTCCTGAAGAAAGTCTGCTACTCCTTTTCTTTCTGGGCATTTGAAACCACAATCCTCAAAAAACTGAAGTGCTTGACTGCGAGGTCCATGGTATACAATCTTCCCCTCTGCTATCAATATAAGATCATCAAATAATTCAAAGGTTTCAGGAGCTGGCTGAAGAAGTGAAACCACTGCTGTTGCATCGGTGATGTGCACCAACTGCTGGAGACAGGTAATTATTTGAAAAGTTGTGGAACTGTCCAGGCCAGTTGATATTTCATCCATAAACAGTGTTTTGATGGGACCAACAATCATCTCTCCTGCCACATTAAATGTAAAAAATTAATTTCAAAATCGATTAACCAAAAAATATCTTTGTGATGAACATATTCTTTATTTTAGTCTGAGCAACAGGTCTCAGTATCTTTTTATTTGTCAATGGTCTAGGAAAGAGGTGATGCATCTATTGCATTTTCAGTTATGAGTGAATTTCTTATTATAAGAACAAAGATTGGTATCTGAATGCTGAATGTTTTAAATTGAAACAAAAAGACATGACAAAATTCACTTATGACTTCCTAGATACCTGTTGTTAGCCTTTTTTTCTGTCCACCTGAGATGCCTCTGTCTAATGCATCACCAACCATTGTGTCAGCGCAGATATCCAGCCCAAGAATCTGGGAGGTCAAAAGTTTGCATTCAAACATTTAAAAAAGAAGAGGAAGATCTTAATTCAGTCACTTTATAACTGCATGCTGCAATCTCACTGTGCTTGGAAGAGGATGTACCTTCAAAACGTAATCGGTTTGTAGATTTTCTGGTTGTCCTTCAACTGATATTGCCTGCACATGGATCGTTGATTCTTTGTCAACTTGTTTCTTTTGCATTTTAACACATGTATGTTTACTTACTACTAGTACCTTCATATAGGTATCAATATCTGGGTCAGGCATGATTCCTGCCTCCTTCTCTCTCCTGCTGACTTCAGTGAGTATATCTGCATCACAAGTGATACATGTCAAGGCCAACTGATACTTTATTATCCAACAAATTATCTGATAATCTAGGTTTGAATATTAATAAACAATTCCTTACCAGCTCTGCTTCCAACCCCCTGGCATTGGGCTGAAAAGTCAACTGTTTCCCTTACTGTCATCTCAGGTATGTGCAGGTCATACTGGCTTATGTAAGATGATGTTTTTTGAGGAACAAATTCATCTAGCATGTAACCATTGTAAGAGATTTCTCCAGTCACCTATAAGAAGCCAAAGCCACAGAATGTCGTTGGGATTATAGCATGGGCCAATTTAAGTAAATTTATGCTTTATACTAGTCTTTGAAAGACTCTTAAAACTCCAATTACGATGAAGTATCAATAGCATTCCTATTCCTATCCTCTGTTGCTTCACGCAATGCTTAAACATATTGACTTCATGATTATAGTGACTCCGAAGAGAAGTGACTTGAATAATCACATAATGACTTTTAATCCTATAATTTAACTCCATTTAAGATATATTTTATTTTAAAATACTAACCTTAAGAGATTGCTCAAGTTTTCCAGCCAGAGCCAATAACAAGGTCGTTTTCCCACTGCCAGGTGGACCAAGGAGAAGGGTAAGCCTGCACTCAGAACCATCTTTGATCAGTTGACAATTTTGTCACTCTTATTGAATTTACTTTCTAATAAATTCCTAAATATTTTCCTTAATAACATAGGAGACGAAACCAACTTTTACTTAAGCTTTTTCATCTTCTCTAATTACTTAAACCACGTGCTTCATTCAAATGGAAAGCCAACATATCAAAGCTTTTGCTTCCTATGAATTTTAAGGGATTAAAACATGAAACTGCTCTGCAGTATATCCATGCAATTGAGAACACGTTCATGAATAAATGCATACTTATTTTCTCAATCTCTAGAGTCTAGATATTAAATGAATTATGCTGTTATACACACAAAATTCATATTTAGTTATTGGCTTACCTTGATGGCTTTATGACGCCACTAACATCCTTCAGAATGCTTATCTTGGTTCCTTGAGAAGTACAATACATTGCCTTCGTAACACCCTGCTCAAGTGATAAACCTAGTTCAATTTTACACGAAGGAATACAAAATTTCCTTTGCAAACTTATTTTAGCTGAATATCATTTGTTGTTTTATTTTACCCAGTTGTGCATCATAAAGGCCTTCTTAGTTCTATTAATAGGTTCGAGGAGGAAGCATACTTACTGAAAACAAGCTAACAAGAGAGTTCCACAGAGTAGGGAGTGGCTTCCCCTGTACAACCTCACATTCTGCTTCTACATGCAAGTTCTTGTACCTGACCTCCACAGTAGGCATCTTCACATTCACTCTAGAAACAAAACCTATTGTCAATCATTTTTTTTTTTCAAAGCACCAATTTTAGCTGGAACTCAGAAGGGAAATAAAAGACAAATCAATAGACAATTAAAAAGGGAACCCAAAAAATATGAATGAAGATTTTAGACATCAAAACTGAGTGGCAGATGAAGTGACTGTTGTAGGAACTAGAAAAACCAAGGCTTCGTCAATCAACTTGAAAACATGTCAAAAGCTATTTTAACCCAGGATGGGCTTAGAAAATCATCCCTCACTAAGAAAAATATGAAGCGTTTCGAAACATTTGGTCTAACAAAAAGTAACCCTTTCGGTAAAACAGAGTACTGCATTTTCAGCATAACTAAGAACAACAGCAGGTACCTCTCCATCCTTTCTCTTAGTTTCAGCAGCAACTGAAGATTGTCATTCTCAATGTGCTTTATGAGCTTGTCAATCAACAAACGCCTTTCAACTGCTGCAAGTTTAGTAACATCAACGACCCTTTTACTATCTGATCTTAAGTTTCTTCTACTTTCTGATCTTAAATTGCAGCTGCTGCTGCTGCCGCTTCTTCCATTGTCATCATCAATCACGTCAACAAACGAAGTTCTAATCCTTTTGAAAGTGGGTAGTTTTTCAATGGCAGCCCACTTCGACAGAATCTCCCTATCTTGCTCCAAAACAGAATCTGCATCTCTGTCAAAGCTCAAACTCAAAGGAGAGTGCTGGTTTCTTCCTCTTGGTGTTAACTCCATCAGAGTTTATGAACTGGTTCTTTGTTCAAACACCTAGCGGACACTCTTGAACAGCCAAGTGTCAATCTTTTCACATGCACGATTCTGAATAGAGATTTTCTGACACTTGATTCTCTTACAGATCATTAGAGGGGGTGTGAATGTATAAACCTGCAACTTCCTCCTCTATCATTCAGAGAACTCCCTGAACTTGTTCGCCCTGTGTGTGTGATGGCATAAAAGTAGCTTGCTTTTTAATGGGGAAACTGAAAGGAATCAAATATTGTCAATTTTGACTGTCAAATTTTCATCCAGTAGCCACCATGAGTGGTGTTTTTGTTTCTTTGCACAAGGGTTGTTGGAGCTATGCTTATTTTATTGGCGCTACCTCCTTTTGTATTTAATAATCTTTAAGCTTATTTATTCATTGATCTGGCACTGAAAGTCTTTGTGGCATTATTTCATTCTCTAAACAGTGTATTTTTTTATACTCTCATGTCTGAAATCTGGATAACTCTTGAACAACCTTAATTAATATTTAATCACAAGAAAATTTCGTTGGGGTGCCTCAGCTAATCGTTTAAGATCTGATGTCAAAAATTGGTATGAATAAATTCAAAACTGTAAAAGTATACATAATTACGTTTCTTCCCTGCCAAAATAACCCATTAATATTATTATTCCGTTTTCATTATCCTTGCACGCAACAGGAAAAGTCATCGCCACCAATAGTTGAAAAAAGGGTAAAATCCATGTAACTGTTTTTATTTGTAAACAATAATTAGGTGGCTTAATTTAATTTCAAGCGATACATCATCATTTGTCTCACCCTCCCATTTAATAAAAAAATTATGCATTAACGATTAAATTTTATAATGAAAACATAACATATTATTAAGAAGCAATTATATAATACTAAATTACAAAAAAATTTCACTTGCCATACTTGTATTAAAATCTAAAAAGTAGATAATAAATTCTGAAAAATCTCACCTGACTTTTAAGTTTTGTACATTATCTAATTAACTCCACTGATATCCTTGGCTTCGATGACAAAGGCTCCAAAAGATATGACTGAACGCCCTCTTGGCTTTCCATCAAAAGGAATATGCAATGAGAAACAAGAGTTTTGAAGTATCAAGAGTGAGAAATTGATTTGATGAAGTTGAAAATTTAAATCTAGATGAATTTAATAAAATTTGAAATGTTAAATAAAAATTAGTAGGTTTGAATGTTAAATAGTTGTTAGAAATTACTTAAGATTTATTAAAATTTAAATTATTAGATAAAAATTTAATGACTCATATGAATTTAGATTAAAAGATTTAAATCCATGAAGTAAGATATTTGTGGCTAAAAAAAAAGCTTACTTTTATATCGTATAATACTTTTTGTTTTCCTCCTTGTTATCTACAACTGGAATCCACAATATATGAAGCTTAATACAAGCTATAATTATTAGGTTAAATTGGCTTACTACCATAATTTATGCAATTCCAAACTTCTCATGTTCTTATATGAACATAAAATCATGTTTAATTATGATGGATTGTTGAATATAGATTAAATGGTATAATTTATAAATACAAAATATAACTATAAATTATTATATTAATTTAATATAAATTTAAACCTTTAAAATTTTATTTAATTGTTCATTATAATCCAACATAACTTTATATTCTCACTAATATATGAGGAGATCTAAATTGTATTTATGGGTTGTGATTTTAAGTTTTTTTTCTAATTTTTAAACATAATAAAAATACTTTTTTTTTTTTTTGAAAAGGAAGTTTGGTATAAATCATGAGGTTCATTTCGTTGTGTAGGATTCATTAGGCATGCGGACTTTCGGGGTCTACCCGGCGGCTGGCGATGAATAAGAAATACATATTTGAAAAAGCATGAGGTTCTTTGTTCGAAGTAATGACGCATTGTCCTATCCAATCCAATCTTCAAAGCTAGAATAAATTTTATTAATCTTTAGAATTTCACTAATTTTAATATTTCTTTATTTTGAAAATCACACACAATTTTTTTTATCAGTAAAATTAATTTGTATGTTTTTAAATAAATGCATTTTAATTATTTAATTAGTATATACAGAATAGAATTATAATATTGTGTTATTCAAAAAATTAATTTTCTTAGTAAAAATAAATTAAAAGAAAATTTGTGAGACATACCAAAATGTCAGAAGAATTGCATATGACTTTTGAAATAAATAAGACATCAATTATAATTTAACAACTAATGATTTACTAATTAATTTTTAATTTATGAAATTAGTTACAGTGGAGTGCTCTGTTATTTTCTTTGAGACAAACAATTAAGAATTTGTTTAGATATTTGATTTTTTATCATTAATCATATGTCTTAAAAAATTTATTTCCAAATTTTTATTAAATAATTAACTTAAAAGAAAAATTCAATAGATATTTCATTATGCAAAGAGGTTAAATTATTTTGACAATTGCATAAAACAATATACAACATTTCAAACCATAGCATCGATTTTTTTATTTTACTTATTATTACGTTAGAATGGGAAAAAAATTAGGAAAAAAACATTTAATTGACTTGACCAACTTTTTGTTTTTGTTTTGGTTTTGGTTTTTGGTTTTCGTTTATGTTGATCTGCTTGTCCTCACTTTCAAAGTTTCCACATAAGAACATTTATATAATAAACTCCAATAATTAAATTGATTACTTAATAATTCATGTTTTTATTCATGAAATCACGTGCAATGATCTATTATTGTACTGTTTTGTCACTGAGAAAGAGTTCATCTTTTAAGAAATTTAAAATTATCATATGTATTTAAAATTTCATTAAAAAAATTTAATTAAATAGAACATTAAAAAAAAACTTAACTATAATTTTTCTTTATTTTGCCATCTGTTATGTTGTAATGGGGAGAGAAATAGGGCAAGAACTTTTTATTGACTTGACCGAAGTTAACTTTTTTGTGTTTGCGTTGATTTGAAAATCCTCACTTTCAAAGTTTCTATATAATCATTTCACACAGCTTTTTTGGGTCATAATAAGTCCATAACGAAATCCTGACTTTTCTAATATTTTATCTTTGGGTTAGTGCTTTCTCCTCACCTTCCAGCACTGAAGTGTCGGGCTTTGCTCTGGTTTTTTGGCTCTTTATTCATGTTTCGTTGTCAACTTGTCACCTTCGTTTCATTGAAACCAACCCCTACTTTCCCACGCAATACGCGTTAGAGAAAGTAAGGGTAAATTGGTCTTTTAGTCGCATAATTTTACTTAATATTATATTTGATCTTTGTAGTTTAAAAGTTTCTAAGTAGATCCTTATAATTTAGAAATATTTTCACATTAGTCCTTAATGTTAAACTTCTAAGTATGTTGTTAAATTTTAAATAAAAGTTTTAGTGTATTTAGAATTTTAAATAATACACTAGTTATAATATAGAGATATAATTGTAATATTATTATTTTTTATAATTATACCCCTATATTATAATTGAGTATTTTAGTGTATTTAATATTATAAGCGTATCGAAGATGACACTTAAATTTTATTGATGTAATTAACTATATGATACATGTATGAGTCATGTGATGCAATCAATGCTAAGTTCTTTGAGAAAATTCTTTTAAATAATACATATTCAAAATAATCAAGATGTTACATAGTCACATGAAATTTGATAAAATATTGACAAAAGTATAATAAGATTAAAGTAAAATTTTGTGTGTTTACACCTGTTATAATGTAGAGATATAATTATAATAGTATTATTTTTTGTATTGATATTATTATAATTATATCCCTATATTATAATTGAATGTACTAGTGCATTCATAATTTTGAGTGTTCAAAAAATAATACATAAGATTAATTAAATTAAAATTTGATTGAACTAGGAAGACCTAATCATAAATTGTTAAACTAAAAAACTAAAATTAACATGGAATAAAACTATAATGACCAAAAAAATAATATTTTTACAAAAAAATTTTTTGAAAATGACAACTTCGCAGCTCCTCTCGAGAATCTCCAACGGAAATTTTAAAGATACATGTGATGTGAGATTTGGTTGATTTAGGAGAGGAGATAAGAACCCACCTTAACAACCGTTTTTTCTTCTCTTTTTTCTTTTACGAGGACAGAAAAGGACCTTCAAAACTCGTTACAGTGGGATCTGAGTGGGATTCTTCATGGATTAAATGACATGAAGATGAGTTAAGGACATGAATTGATAGCTATTTGCTTTTAACCTTTAAATAAAGTAGAAAGTTATGTGAACTCAAGTATCAATAATTAACGACGATCCCATTCAGACTAATAATCAAGTTAACAGGACTCAAAAATCATGATGCTTCTTCTGCTTTATAAGAAGGGAGTATAATTTATCCTCTAAACATTTGACATAGATCTCTTTGCAATTTCATTTTGCATACCCACTATATCTTTAGTGCTGGTAAATGTTAGAATCATAGTTAAAGCACGAGATTGACCAATTAGTGATTCAATCAACACAAACCCATCTTCGCTAGTATTAGCAAAGCTGTGTTACAAAGTCAACAGTGAGTGTTTCCACTCTTTCCACCTAGACTCATGGATGAGCCTCTCTACTCAGCCAGCCATTCTGATTCATTAAGAACAAACAACATAATCTGAGAACTATGCTTCATCACACTAATATAATTTAAGAGTTACTTTAAAAAAAATATTACATGGTAGAATCCAGAAAAATACATCATAAGAAGTGCCACTTTCTAATGGTTTTGATGCATGGTGCAGCATCTATGTACCCAAAAGAATTTCAGAATGTGATTGAACTCTATTGCACTATTCCTTTATGCAATTCATTTACATTAAAGTTCCAGCTTGGGTCATCAATGGCCTTGAACCAATAAAAATGGAGGGTTGCCAAAATCCAAATGTCAATCATAAGATAGATTAATGCTTGAAAGATGGAGGTAATTCAACAAAAAATCCATTGCAGTAAAGAGCTTCAAACCCTCATAATTATGTCTTGTGAAAAATGGGAAAACAGGACATTAGTTATCTTCAATGGTAAAACCTCTTATTCTTAACCCTTAAAGGATTTGCTCTGTTCTGGCTTTTCCCCCAGTTGGAAGGGATTTGATCCATGGAAATAGATTCCATCTGCTACGAATGGAAGGGGATCAGTTTCCAGTGAGGTTGTTAGCGAGTTAGTTAGTTAGAAGTTTTTGCTTAAGTTAAGCAGATGTAATAAGAGACCACCGACTATATAAGAGGTTGTGGTATCTCACTAAGGATTGATTAGGAGTTAATAATGATATTCTTCTTTATACCAATTTGGTACCAGAGCCTTGCAATGCAACAAGATGACGCATGCGATGAGATCGCAAGATCGTTTGCGAGACTTCGAGCAAGAGCTTGGTCAGAATCATTCTGAGATTGGTGAGCTTCGTGGTACTGTGTCATGACTAGAATGATTAGTCGCCGACATGGCTTTTAAGCTGGAACAGCTGACGGCGATGTTCAGCGGCAATAATCAAACGCTGGCAGGATCAAGTGGTAGTAGGGGCGCTGATGTTTGGTTGCAATTTGGAACATTTCAGGCTCCAAGCAACTCAGTTTATACGTTTCCTACCAAATTTTCGTTGATCAATTTTCCTATGTTTGACGGCACGGATTATCGAGGAAGGTCGTACAAGTGCCGACAATTCTTTGAGGTAGATAACACACCGATGGAGCATCGGATTCAATTGATCACTCTACCTCTGAAGGGACGCGCCTTACAGTGGCATCAAACATTCATGGCAAGGAAACGAGTATGCGATGTTCCCTGGAAGGACTATATGACAGCCTTAGGAGTTCGATTTGGTGATATTACCAAAGTCGACCACCTAGCTGAGTTGAAGAAGCTTCAACAGAGTGGTTCAGTGATCTCTTATTAGGAAAACTTTAAAGATTTGTTATTAGAAATCGATTTACTAGAAGAGTTATAGATCAGTCTCTACTTAGGAGGTTTGAAACTAGATATTGAATCACAGGTGCGCATGTTTAAACCTTCAACCTTAGTGAACACTATGTACTTGGCGAGGCATTAGGAGGACGCGATGCTGGCTGTTAGTGATCAGAATCGATTCTCTTCCAAATTTGTAAAGTCTAATGTTCCATCTACTAAGTCCTTCAGTAATACGAGTAAGATGGATAAGTATGCTCCTAATAAGAGTAATTCGAGTAAGAAGTCAGTTGGAATTGGAGATAAGTCTATCAAGCAGTTGACCAAAAGCGAGATGGACGAGAAGAGGCAGCGTGGGTTGTGGTATTGGTGTAACGAGAAGTACTCTGCTTCTTATCGTTACAAACCAATGCACTTCTTTATGATTAGCATAGATGATGATGGAGTAGAAGCAAAAAGATGGAGAAATTACCACAGAACAAGAGAATCAGTTGATAACCACAAATTATAATATTCGGATTCTTGCAGTAAATGTGATACAGGAAATGGCAGAGTGTTCAACATTACGCATTTAGAGATTCATTAAGAAGCAGCTTGTTACTCTGTTGATAGATACAGGAAGCATACACAATTTTATTCATTCGGCAGTGGTGAAGAAATTACATTTGAAGGTTACTTATACCGAGGGAATAGAAGTTACTATTGCTGGAGGAGGAAAGAGTAAGATAAATGGAGTATGTAAGCAGCTAAACTAGAGCATGCAACAAGAAGTATTTACAGCATAATTTTTTCGTAATGAAGTTAGGCAATTACGATGCCATTCTGAGAGTACAATGGTTGCAGACTTTAGGAAAGTTTCAGATGGACTTGCAACGACATCTTATAACTTTTGTATTAGCTAGAAAGTATTATAAGGTGCACGGACTACATATTACTAGTAATCAGTTGCAAAAGGAATACAGGAAGTACTTAGCATGTCCGCAGGCTTTTGTGTACAAATAAAGAAACCATCAGTACAAAAGCCTCAGTTGACAAGTGCATGACAAGCAAAATTACAGGAGTTACTTTCAGAATTTGAGGACGCTTTTCAAGTCCCTAAAACTCTACCACCATCACATTTGTTTGATCATGCTATTCCATTAAAAGATGAAAAGCTCGTTGCCTTGCGTCTTTATCGTTATGGCCCAGCTCAGAAAACTGCAATGGAAGAGTTAGTTAAGGAGATACTGGACAATGGTATTATCCAAACTAGTTCCAGCTCCTTTGCTTCACCGGTAGTATTCATTAAGAACAAGGACGGGAGCTGGTGCTTTTGTGTGGATTATGTCAACTAAATAGCTAAACTATTTGAAATAAATTCCTCATTTCAGTGATTGAAGAGCTCTTAAATGAATTACACGAGCTTATTATTTCTCCAAGTTGGATTTGAGGGCAGGTTATCACCGGATTTTGATTAAGGCTGAGAATGTTCATACAACAACTTTTTGAACTAATAAGGGGTTGTATAAGTTTTTGGTGATGCCTTTTGGGCTCACAAATATACTCGTTACTTTTCAAGCTTTTATGAACTCAAAGTTTTAAGTTTTCTTACACAGAAGCATTTTAGTGTTCTTTGAATGTTTTGGTGTACAGCAGCTCGTGGAACGATCATTTGGTGCATCTTCATAAAGCCTTATCTGTATTGAGAGCAAAAAGCTTTATACCAATAAGTCTAACTGTCAATTTGGAGATCAGCAAATTGATTATTAGGCCATATGATTTCTGTGAGAGGAGTAGAGGCAGATTCAAAGAAAATCAAGGCAATGCTTGATTGGCCTATCCCAACTTCTATCAAGCCATTAAGGGAGTTTCTGGGGCTTGTAGGTTATTATCGAAGATTTGTAAGGCATTATGGTACTATTAGTAAGCCATTAACTTTGCTGTTAAAAAAAAAGAGGGTCTTTTTCTTGGACTCAAGAAACAGCAGATGCTTTTCAAGACTTAAAGGCAGCAATTGGTTCTACACCTGTTTTGGCTCTTCCAGATTTCACTAAGTCATTTATCATTGAAACTGATGCATCAAAGGAAGGAGTAAGTGCAGTGTTGTCTCAAGAGGGGCATTCCATTGCCTTTGTCAGTAAGGCTTTTGGTCCAAGGAAGCTAGCATTGTCAGCTTATGAACATGAGTTGATTGCCATTATATTTGCAGTTAAGCATTGGAAGCAATATGTGTAGGGTACTCACTTTGTGATCAAAACTGATCACTCTACTCTGAAACACTTGCTGGAACAGAAGGTTATCTCACCAGAACAACATAAGTGGGTCTATAAGTTGTGGGGTTAAAGCTATACCATTGAGTATAGGAAGGGTCGTGAGAATGTAGTGGCTAATGCTCTTTCCCAAGTTGAGCATGATTCGAATTTTGATTGTTTAGCAGTGACTGCAATTTTTTCAGGGCTGAATAAGAGAGTTCGTGAGTCTTGGGAAGAGGATGACCAATTGTGTAGGTTGATAACTGCACTGAAACGAAATCCTTCTTCTGGTGGCAAATATGTATGGGAACGGAACACTATTAAGAGGAAAGGCAAATTGGTAGTGGGGGATAATGTGGAGTTGAGGAAAAAATTGTTGACTAGCTTCCATAACAATCCTTATGGAGGACACTTAGGAGTGAAACCTACATTTAAAAGACTCTCATCTGTCTTTTATTAGAAGGGTATGGAGAAGGATGTCAGGAATTTTGTTTGAGAATGTGCTACATGCCAACGTTTCAAAGTTGAGAATATTGCAACTCTGAGATTGTTACAACCTCTTCTAACTCCTACTGTAACTTGGAAGGACTTGGCCATGGAATTTATAATTGGTCTTCCTAAGTCCTATAACTATACAGTAATTCTCGTAGTGGTAGATAGATTCTCCAAGGCTACACATTTTGCACCTATGAAGCATCTATATACTGATGTGGATGTAGCAAGGATTTTTTTGGACAGTGTAGTTAAGTTTCACGGACTTCCTAATATTATAGTTACAGATTGAGATCCTATCTTCTGTGGCATCTTTTGAAAGGAGTTATTTTGATGCCAGCATGTCAAGTTGTTGTACTCTTCAGCATATCATCCTCAGATGAATGGTCAAACAGAGGTTTTAAACTGGACATTGGAATGTTACCTTCGTTGCATGAGTGGAGACCACCCCAAGGGGTTAAGTGGCTTCCAATGGCTGAGTTGTGGTTTAAACCCACATTCCATTCAGCTATAGGAATGTCACCATTTGAAGCTATATTTGGTGTACCACCACCACATCATTTGCCATATGTTGCTATGGACTGTTCTAATGAGTGTGTTGACGAAGAATTGAGAGGGCGTGAAGCAGTAATTCAGTCGCTCAAGTAGAATTTGGCAAAGGCAAAACATAGGATGGTGCAACAAGCTAATAAAAAGCGATCAGAGAGACATTTTGAAGTTGGAGATATGGTTTACTTGAAGTTACAGACATTTCGAAGGAATTCTCTCACAAACTCTTCTCTGCGCAAGCTTTTAGCCCGATATTTTGGTCCCTTTCGTGTCTGGAGAAGGTTGGTGTTGTTGCTTAGAAAGTTGACTTTCCTGAAGGGAGTCAGATTCACCCAGTCATTCAAGTTAGTTTACTTAAGAAACACTATGGTAGTTAGCTTGCTCCTGTCGCTGAACTGTCTTTTATGGATAATGAAGGACATTTTTGGATAGAGCCTGAGAAGATTCTAGCTCGAAGGGCTGTCAAGAAAGGCAATTTACCACTTACATAAGTTCTGGTTCAATGGAAGAATACTAGTGCAGAAGATGCTACCTGGGAACCCTTGCTTTTTCCAAATTTTGTTGTTTTTTATTCTAATCCTTGAGGACAAGGATTCTTTAAGGGCAGGTAGTATTGTTACAAATGGAAGGGGATAAATTTCCGGTAAAGTTGTTAGTGAGTTAGTTCGTTGAGTCAGTTGGTTGGAAGTTTCAGCTTCAATTAAGCAAATGTAATGAGACCAACGGCTACATAAAAGGCTGTGGTATCTCATTATGGATTGATTGGGAATCAATAACACTGTGATATTCTTCACTGCACCACCATCCATGGAAGGGATTTCATTTTTGTGTACCAAACATACTGAAAGTTAGGTAAAACGTACCAGGTACAATACAAGGCACAGAGGAAGAATAAATGGAAGTGGGGCCGCTTGTTATACTGAGTCTATCACTCTGAGAGGTTTTATTATTTACTGTATGAAAAATTATAATTGCAACGCTTTAAATGACTAAATTTTGTACGCTTGTGCTTAACACAAAATTTAAATTTATATTAATTTATTAAAATTTGAAAAATTCTCATATATGATCATAAGGGACATAGAACTAGCCATAGTAATGCTATAAAACTATTTAATATTGAGAAGATGAACTACTTGTTAATAAAAACCATAGAACAAATCACCATGATAAAACATAATAATTCAGCTAAAAGAAAAGGAGTAATAGAGAAAATGGCTTGAATGAATGCTTATTCTACAAGGAAAGGATTTAGGGTAAAAAGTATACACATTAGTATTTCACATTAATGATGGTATGTGAGCATATAATTTACATTATTTTCCATTGAATAAATAGAACAATGTATTATACAAAATTTTAAAGAAATAAAGAGAAATGCTACAAAATAAAATCAAAATCTGTCTTCTGTACTCCCAATCCCAACCCTATTCCAAACGGAAGGCTTGTATTTCTCAGCAACTCATTCTTCAGTTCACTGCTGAATTTCTGATTGCCACGACAAATAACCCAACTTCCAACACTTGGATTAAAAAAATTTGTTAGGGTAAAACTTCCAATTGTGGCCGAGTGGTTTAAAACACAAGTAGAAACAGTCTTGGCCACAATAAAGAAGAACAATGTAGCAAATTGGGGGATAATTGGCTCAAGGGTACCTCATTTACTCCGTTTCTTGGCTTCACTATATAGGATGACTCCAAAAACTGTGAGGGTATATCCGAGCATTCCAGTCACTGATACAGGATTCCTAAATATTAGAATGGAGATAACAACTGCTACAGCTCCTTTAGCATTTCCTAGGACCTGAAAGAGCCATCAATTCTTCAAGTCAACTAATATATAATATAATATATCTTTAATAAAAGAAGAAGTTATAGTAATACCCCCCATCATGTTAAGCAAACCAGTATACTTTATATTTTTCTACACTTTATCTAAACTGGAAGTTGTTTGTCTGAGGTAGGGAAGGATTAGGGACTTAGGAAGATGTATCATGCAAATGCCTTACTTCATCAGAACTCCAAAAAAAGAAAATTCAGAATTTTAGGAAGCTTATTAAGTGGAAAATCATGTCTTCAGGAAATTTACTAATGCCAGCAACAAGCCTTTCCACTCTGTTAACTGTCTTGTGTGCAGCATGTGAAGTCATACAGAAATTTTTTACTTAGTCAAACGTCAGAAAATTTTAATTTAACCTGAGATAACCTTTCTGATATGCATAATACTTTTAGAAATGCATAAAAATAAGTGATGCAAAGTAATAACAGTGACATCACTGAAGCACTGTAGCACTGAAGCACCAGTACAGCTACAAGTTAGAGATACCCATATCAGGTACGTACCTGTTACAGGTATATCAATACATACAGGGTATGTATTCTTTTAAAAATATTAAAAAAAAAAGCTTGATTAGGAGATAACTCCCACTCTCTATTCTCATCTCCTTCAAGAGGCAAGCTCTCCACTCCAGCCAACAGGTTTGACTCGCCTCTTTCTCTCTCTCTCTCTCTCTCTCTCTCTCTTTCACATTCATACAAAACTCTCAGCGACTTTAGGTTAGAACTCTGGGCATTGTAGCTCCAATGGGATGGGACGATGGCTCTATTTATTTGGGGAAGAAAACTGTTTTGGTGTAGTGGTGGGTCTTCAATGCAAGAGTACAAAACATGGGTCGTTACCTGAACCCATACCCTACATGTTTTAAAATTGGTCGTACCAGTATCGAGTCTGTACCCATACAAGTTCAATGACTTCCATACTGAAGTCTTCATGGCCCACATGGCATTAAAAAATTGCAATATCGCTGACAAGGCCAAAAGTGATGTATATAGAAAATAAGTTTCAGAAATGCAATATTTTAGACATTTGTTTCAATAGTTACAGCCATTGGGCAAACAAAAGCTGGAAGAAATATCAAGTATTCTCTTCAACCAGAATATTATTGTCCATTGATTTATAGATGATGAATTGAAAAAATCAGAGTATCAACCCAAAAATAAAGCAGAAGAAAAAAAACCCTATATTTATGGCCAGTTTTCACATATCAATGATTTGAGAAATTCCTAAAATTTCAATGGGTAAGCGGAGAGAAATGATTACCTGAAGTGTTAAGGCACTAGTGTGCTTTGTGACTAAGAAATTAGTCAAATTGACAAAATATGCTAATGCAGAATTGAAGATAAGTAACCACATAATTGTTGAATCATCTCTGGCAAGTGCAATTGTAATTCCAATAACATCTTCCTCCATTATCATTGCTGCTGGAAGAAGAAATGCAACAGCTACTGGCGCCATGTACATAAGAAGGTTCATAGAATTAAGCTTTTCCCTGAGAAGTCAATGAGTCCATTTCAGTAGCAGCCAAGCTTTAAATGCTATGATACTCATTATTTTATGGATGGTACTCATTCAATCAGCAATGCATGATGAATTGATGATAATTCACAAATGTTAACATCGAATGGCAGGAAAGTTTAAGTACAGTACGCTTCAGAAGACAGCAAGACTCCTTGAAGCACTGTTTTAAGCGCCCGAGCTGCCGTAGCACCAATGCACATTATAAATCCAAAAAGATGAAAACTTGGTTCTCCCTTCATCGAAGAGAAAAGATAGTAAGTAATAAGAATTATAGAATGTAAAACTAACTTCAAGCAGAAATCCAACATTTAATATTAACAGGATTCAGAGAAGTCAAACATATAATTTTTTAACTTTATTTTTCATTTTGATCAATGAGGGCCCACTCTTAATATAAAAAATATGTGTGGCAAAAAAAAAAAAAGTATATTGTCAAAAGAATTCCTGACACAAACATATAACATAGTCAACATTGAGTAAGACATACCCTTCATTTATGTTTTACCTTCTTTAAAAGAAACTGCACAAAATTATGCTCAGCCTAAGCAGATGTAACAGGAATAAGAATTGCAAGCCTCTTTCCAATTCCCCGATCATAGTAATGTAAAATAGTCCATTCTCATAATTCGTCATTAACATTACAAGATAACCGCGCAAAAAAGACAACCAAATAAGTAAAAGGATAAGAGAAGAGAGAGAGCAGATACCCCACTGGCAATCATAACGCCAGTAACTACAGGAATGAGAGTGATATAGGTGAGCCAACCCTCCCTCTTGAGAGTCATAAGGTAAGCAAACACGGCAGTGAAGAACGGCGTCGTCGCACCCACTGCCTGGTTAAACGACACCGGAAGGTAACGAAGGGAAATGTTCCCGCCTACCACCGACAAGCAGAAGATGAGACCCAGAGACGATATCTTCACGAATTGCACCCGCGAGCGCACTGTCTGCATTGGCACGACCTTAAGCCAAGAGATAGCGATATAGCTAAGAAGCGAACAGGCCATCATGTGACACAGCGTCAGGAAAATCGGGTACTTGAACCCATAATTGCTCAGCAAGTACTTATTCAGAAGCAGCACCCCAATGTTGGAAGAGTACCAGAAAGATACGAGCCCGAAGGTGAAGAGCCGGCCTGAAACTGGGACCTTCATAGTGGGAAGCAATTCGTATTTTGTAAAGGCCGACTCGGGATCGAGGTAAAGGGTTTGAGAGACTCAGTAAAAGTTAGGTTTTTCCCAGAGACGAAACGTAAATGGAGAGGAGGCAATGCGGGTTGAGGAGAAGAGAAAGTAGTGGGAAAATCTGGGAGAAACCCAAAAGGGAAGAAAAAGATCAAAGATGATAACTTTCCGTAAATGGTTTCATAAATAGAGGATTTTGATAACTTGGGGATAAAATGTGAGTTGATTGAAGAATTGGGGCTTGCCGTTTTGGGTGGAAGATGAAGGGAATTACAGAGAACGAACGATGCAGAGTAAGAAGCTCTGGAGGAAGATAGTGTGGGACGAGGAATTTTTAGCGGCATCCCAAAATGCACAGGGGATATTATCATTTTTACTATATATATATATGTATAATCTTTTGTTGTCATTTTTTTTTAATGTTGGTTTGATATTTTATTATCGTTTTTTTCTTTTTTACTGTAGATTTTTTATAATGGTTGGCTTGAAGGTTTTGAACTTCTGATGATTTTTCATTTTTGAAGTGCAAACTTGTTCTTTGTATTTTGGTGAGAAGTTAAAGATGATACTTTGGCTGCTAATGAATAATTAAAAAAAAATGCATGTAGGATGTGCATGTTGAATAATTTTAAATTGAAAGAATAAAGTTCAATGCTTTTTAGTAGAAATTTATAAACATCCCATGTTTCATATGGGTAACACGCTACTTCAGCAAGTAACTTTGGATCAAACAGTCTATTTTGAAAGTAGTAGAATTAGATAGATATAGTTTTTGTTAATATATTCTTTAATTAATAGATGACAAGTTTATAATTAATTAATGATAACATCAAAAAATATAATTCAATTTAAAAATTATATATTTATTTGTAAAAATTAGTGATATAATTAGATACATATACTTTTCATGTTTTGTTCAGAGAATAATATAATAAATATATAAAGAATTATATATAGATTTTTTATTTTAAAAATAATTAGACTTAAGTACAATTATTTATATTTATATTTATATTTTTTCTTAATAAAAACATGTAAGTATATATTGATCAATAATATAATAACATAAAAAACGTATTATTCAATTAAAATATTATATTAATTGTCTACTATAATTATACATATATCATAATATTATTAAAAAATTATATACTTATCATATTTTAATTAAAGAAAAATATAATAAAAATATGAAAAATTTTATATAAATTTTTTTTTTTACTTTTGAAAGACACCAGCTCACAAGTTACATTGATCTAATTAAAAAAAAAAAAAGAGTAAGTGATATTGGAGTCATTTCTAAAACGATGAGCTTGAATTTCAATCAAAGTTAAATAAAAAAAAGTGAAAAATATTATCAAGTTTCAATCAAAAGTGCATTTTAACTATTAAATATGTAATCAACCTCCAACTATATTTTTTATATTACAAATAAGTTTTCTATGAATTTTGTCGAAACTATTCTTAAAGCTATTTTAAGGATACAGTCTTTTATATTAATTTAATATATTTAGAATATTAATTTCAGAATTATTCTTTTATATATTTAACTTTAAATTAATACTCTTTTTTCTTAATAAGCCCTAACTATTCACAAAGTTACAATATAAATAGGGATGGATCTAAGAGGAGGTGAGGGGAAGAGCAATTGTCTTTTCAAATTTTTAAAATTTTAATTTTTATATGTAATTTTATTTTATATTCTTAATTTGATTTTTTAACTTTTAAGAATTCATCCCTTTTGAATTTTTAGAATTTGCTTCTCTTGATTTAAAATTTTCACTGAAAATATTACGCCCTTTTAAAATCAAATTTTAAATCTATATTTAAATATAAAGTAGATAGCAATATAATAACATAATATTTATTACATTGGTAGTCCTACAATTTTAAATATGAATTAGATTTGTGTATACTATTTTATATCCTTGTTGTCAATTTTTTAATAAACACATAATAGTTATATTATTAACTATTAATAACATTAAAAGTTGAGTATAGAAAGAATAACTTAGTAGTAAGATTTCTTATGCTCATTTGCCTAGTCTCATACTCGAATTTTAATATGGATAGATATTATGAATTATTATATAATAGTAAATAAAAATACATAAAAGTATATAATTTAATTTAAAGATTATGTAAATTATTATAATAATTATACAACTATGGTGAATTTATCACCTCATGGACAATTTTTGGTTCACAAGTTATGATTACACTGCACGAGCGTGTTTCACACTACAAAACTTCTAATCATAAAAAATTATAGTTAAAATTCGGATGGATTAAAACTACATCTCTTTAATATATAATCAAAATTTAAAGCATATATGCGTCTGGATATAGAGTGACCATAATTGTAGAGTTTATACATACTGAATTTCACAAAAGAAATTCATAAATGATAGTGTTAATGAGATTTTGTCTAAATAAAGTCAAAGCAATACTGATGCATATTGGATGTCACATTTTGTCGTTGTTACCAACAATAAGAGCATTCAACTATAACCCCAAAGGAGTCAGAAAGGAAAGGGAGAAAAAAAAAAAAAAAGGCTCAGATTTTATTTATGATGTTTCATTTTGAAGGAAATAGAATTGGTATACGTAATTGAAGATGTTCTAATTTCTAAAGACATATCAAGAAGCTATGTATTTTAGAGATGCAACTTTTTAGAACGAAGCTATAAATGAATTTAACCATATCAAACAATACACGAATTTTGATTGATTTATCTCTATATTTAAAACTCAAAAGTTGTAAATAGGTATATGTTCGTACAAACGTATAATACTAATAATGCTATTCAAACCTTCCAAGAGTGTGGTGAAAAAATTAGCACAAAATGAAGGCATAGATTATTTTGATACATAATATTCATTAGAATACTTTTGTCTTTCACCTTATTGTGGCCCATTTGGTTGTTATGATCGATACAATGAGAATGAAAATAGAAACGAAAGTGAGAACGAAAATGAGAATATTAAAATGTTTTTTAGTTGTAATGGAATAAGAATTAATATATCTCATTTTACTTCGTTTGGTTGGTAAATTATATATGGAAATTAATTAGGTAGTGTGTATATTTTACCATATTATTCCTTATCATAAAACAAAAAAAAAAGGCTATATAATTATATATTAATATATATATTGAATTAATAATATAATAATTTTAATTAATAACATAATAATTAATATAATAATATTAATAATAAAATAAAAATACTAATTTAATAATAAATTATTAATAAATAACAATCGATTAAATAAATAATAATAAATTAAAAATAATACTAATAAATTAAAAATCATAAATTAATAATAAATATTTTATTAATAAATAATAACAATAAAATAATAATAAATTAAATTTAATAATTTAATAATAAATAAATAATAATAAATTAGAATTTTGATGTATTATAGGAGTATTTTTGTCTAAAAATTATTATAAATAAGGATATTTTTGTCAAGTATATTTTCATTCTCAATAAATCAATCTTATTTAATAGTTTCGATTAGGGAGAGAACTCATGTTCCTTAGGAAATAAGAATGAGTACCCAATTTATTAATCAAACATGAGAATATGAGTGTCTCCCCTTCCTATTTTTATTCTCTTATTTTGATTCTAATAACCAAATAACCTTATAATTTATATCTACGTCAAATAAAAAGCAATTACTAGAGTGCTTGGATATACAAAAGAAACAAAACACTTAGGAATTTATTATAGTGATATATTAGAGGGTAATAGTGTTAACGAACATCAGTTTTGCATTAGGGAGGATATTCAATTTGGGTGATAGTGTGATTAATTGAGCTTTTAAGAAGCAACATTTTATCTTCAATTTTAAATATTATTGAAATCTAAATTTATCGCATTAGCGGCTACTGAAAAATAAATGGAAAAGCTAGGGAACATAATATTGGGTATTATGTTGTAGCAACAATCTATACCAACCCTTTTTATATCTTACAATAGTGAGGCTACATTGTGTATAACAACAATATGCATCGAAAAATCAAGATACGAGGACTTAAAACATACGTACATAAAAAGAATTAGTTAATAATAACACGATGTTAATAGGATATCGCATGATTAGATTGTCGTGAAGTCTTTTATAACAAATCTCACAACAGTTATAATGGACTATCATAAAATTCAATAAAAACCTTACGTCGATTTATAATAAATCATTATAAAGTCCAATATAATTCTCACAAGTCACGATAGTCCATATCCTTTGAAATTTAGAAATCTTAAATTTAAAAAATTGGACCTAGCAATGTTCTAACACCAACAACCATTGTTATTTTCAACATATCGTTTAACCAAAATCATTCAATTTCTTTCACTAACTCTAAAGGTCATTGTCCACCTCCTTCATTGTCACTAGTCGTCTATCACCGACAGGTAGACATTTTTACAACAATTTTTTTTGTATATTTTACTTTAAATAATGTTTATTTTAATTTTTTATGCTTTTGATTTATTGTAGTTTAGGATTAATTTTTTTCCTTGAATGGGCCTTTACACAATGACTTGTAGATATAGTCATCAAAACTAGTTTGATCCATCAGGTCAACTCAATTAACCAATATTTTGGTGAGTTGGGTAAAAAAATTTAATTTATTTAATATAGTTTAGTTAAACTAACCCATCTTATTAAACCAGTAAATTAAATGAACTAATTCAATAGGTTGGTGGGTTGATTCACTTAAAATGTTTTATGAAGTTTCTTTAATGAAAGCCTATTATTCCATAATTTTTTCTTTTATCCTTGTTTATTTTTTAATTTTCAATATGTGGTCAACAATGGATAGAATGAATAAAATTTTGGTATTTAGAATTAAATATTTGGTTTGATGATAAATTTTTTTTTTTTTAATTTGGATACTTTTTTCAACAATTTTTTTATATTATTTTAATAGGGTAACCTAGTGGGTCAATTTTAAGCCTGTAGATCATCTACAGTAAGGATATCTTACTGTAGATTCTGCAGTGAAATCTGAGCCATTGGATCAAAATTCAATGGCTCAAATTTTACTGCAGAATCTACAATACCGTAGACGATCTTTAGTATCCTAGCCTGCTCTGAGGTAGGTTCAACAGGACCAATCCCCATGGCACAACTAATTTGATAGTTCTAATTAATTTGCATCACCTGAGTCACAAATGGCAGAAAGAAACAAAAAGTAGGTACGACAAACAAATCTAATTGTTGAGACGGTAGCAAAGCATCAAAGATAAACCATGACTTTTCTCCTTCAAATAATATCTAGAGAGATTTGCCATCTAAGCTTGTCTTTTCACAAGCTCCAGGGGTATGTTTCTAAACTTTTTTTGTATAAGTATATGAACAAATTTTCTTTTATTTTAATCTTTAATTTATTGCTCATAATAATTTATTTTAAATCCTAGGTCCTTAGTAATTAAAATAGTGGATATTAGGATATAATTTTATGTCCCATGTATTTTAACTTTTTAAACCCACTAAAATGATTGATTTTATATGATTGAGTTATCTTATTTTTAATCCCTTGATATTTTAATTTGAAATCACTAGATTCACATATGTATTAAAATTTATGTGTAAACAATTGATACATTTTTATTTTTTTTATAAATTGTAGTCTTACAATAATTGAGTAGAACATAGTCAAGCTCAAATGTCAACATGTTATTTTAGTTAAATCTTGAGCAATTATGTTTAAAAATGTTGTAAATTTTTTTTAAAAAAAATAAAATAATACTTATAATATCTATAAATATACTATTTTTGCAAATTGATTGTCATAAATTTTAATGTTTTAACATATAAACTTTTTTAACTTCCTTTAAAATACTATTTTGAGTTGTTTATTGAATTATTATTATGTTGCTAGGTGATCATACATTTTTTAGTTATCTTTGATATACATTATATGAAAAGTGAGTAGATACAAAGTCCTCATGCGTATTTAGGTAATAAAATTAATATTAATATGAAGGGTGATATAATTTAAACTTATTTTTAAATTTAAGAAGAGTAAAATCAAGATATTAGTAATAAATTAATATCATTTAGTTTAGGAAAAAAATCTACATTTAATCCTTTAATCTTACCTCAAATTTTATGTTCATTCATTATCATCATTAAAATTTAAGGTATTAAATAAATTCAAGGAACGAAATTGAAATTTTAAATAAAATTAAATGACCAAAAATATTTTTTCTATTTTAATTCAAAAATTTTTAAAAATTTTTTTATTAAAAAAATATAATTTTTAAAAATAAAATATGAAATAAATTTTTTACGTTCCTGCACCCTAAATTATAAACTCTAAATCCAACTAGTCAGGTCCTAATTCCGTCATTGATGGATATCCCACCTTCAACTCATTCAAGTTATTCTAATACTTTAAAATGAAACAAATTTCAATGCCATGCTAGCAGTTCATATGATTACTTAATTATGTTGTTGAGATTGTTGAAAAATTATTCGTACTTGCAAGATGTTGGCTTAAAATAAATTGGACACAAAAGATTAAAGTAAAATATTAAAAACAAAAACAATGTCAAAATTTTCGAAATGCTGCGAATTTTTTTTTTTTTTTTTTTTTTATGGCAGTCAAAGCTAATCGCCGCAAAATCATTAAATACTATCTACAACTGTTTGAACCCAAAAGCAAAACACTTTCTTGCAACGCTTACATTTGACCGTCGCAAAAAGATATTTTTACTACAACGAGCTACAGTGTTGCTAAATTTGATTAATTAACTAGGGTTGATTGATCATAACATATACATGGGTTCGGCACTTTGCAATTGTTTTTTTCATTGGTTTACCAATAAAGTTGCAAGATCTTTTGTAATGATAATTTGTGTGACATTTTATTACTTGTCTCAAATTTTTTTTTTTAATGACTGTCAAAACTCTTGCAAAAATTTTATATTACACAATTTTTTGTAGTTTATATATACTAACAAAAACTTCAAATTTTTATAAGATGTGTTTATGGTAAGTGTGATATTACACAAATTAGTAGGACATTATTATGTAATTTGTAATATTGTGAGGCTTTGAAATTTTACGTTAGAGAGAGAAACCTATTTAATATGTTTAAATAGTTTTATATATAAGTGTGTGTGTATATATATAAATATATTCGTTTATCATTAAAAAATGCTAAGAGAGAAGAATTGTATATTAAGATGTTTTGTTTTGTTTTATTCTATATTGTCTGTATTATACATAAGCAATCATTCTTTAACAATCAAAGCCTAATAATGTATACAAAAAGTAACATCCATTTATGTTTTCCTAAATCAAATTCAAATTTAGAATCTTAAATAATTTTATATAAAATATTTTGTAAAATTTTTAGTTCATGCATTAATACAATCAGTTATAATATCAAAACATAATTGTAATATCAATTTTTTATTAATATTATTATAATTATATTTTTATATTATAATTAAATGTATTTAAAATTGTAAATGTGACACCAAAATGTTTTTACGAATTATACTACAATGGAAATTCAAATTTTATATATAGATATTACATTCAAAATTTCTTGTTAATCTTTAATAATTTGGAACTTTATAATTATCAATCCAAAGTAAAAATAATATGCTATTTAAATTTAAACATAAAAAATCAGTTATTTAATCACATAGCTATTATTTTCTAACTTTTGCTGAAATTTAGCATGCCATATTGATGTAAATAGTTACTTTGCATGCAAAACTTGGATTTATAGAAAATCACATTTTTATATAAAAAACATTATTTAATGGTCAAAGTGTGCACGATATTGGTGCTTTATAATTTTTTAGTTCCATATACTATGAGTTTCTCTTAATTACCGATGCGTTCTATATAATTTATAAACCACACTCATAAAAGAATAAAAACCCATCATATAAAGTGTACAATTATAATGTAATGATGACGGATCCATCTACAATTTAATTTTAAATTAAAAAGTTAAATTAAAAAAAAAAACAAATTCTTACAATCAAAAGAGAATAAATTCTTATAAATTTTAAAAACTTAAATAAAAAATAAGAAATTAAATTATATATAAAAATTAAAATTTTAAAAATTCAAACTGTCCCGTGCCCCTTTTATCTATCCCTTATAATAATCCATCCTTTCCAAAAAAAAAAAAACCTGAGTAATTTAATTTTTAATGTGATACATGGTCTACCAAAAATGCCTGGAATATTATTTCTCTTTTACTTCAAATTTTAACACAATTGCTTCATGAGATCACTAAAATAAAGTATCCAATTTTTTATTATTAAAACGTTGCATGTAAAAATGCAATTTATAATCATTAAATATAGCTTGCAAGGGTCACCAAAGGGCAGCAAAATTAAATTCTGTAGCTAAATGTTGCATTCAAAGGCCATTCATTATGAGTGAAAAGTCATCTTCATTCCAATCGTTCTTTTCACAATGATAAAGTTCTTCTACATTCTACAAGGTTTATAGTAGCATTTTCTCACAAATGAAATTATAAATTTCACTAGCAATGTTGTTTTGGTAAGTAAAGGAAACGATGAACGAAGAAGTAACAATGAGTTTGATGCTGCTATTGCTTCAAGTTGCTGCAGAGGAAGCTAATAGGCATAGTCATCACCCCTCCTCGTACCTCACAACTCACACTATCTACAATTAATGTTTTTCAATCATATTTTCAGCCTCAAAACGAATTTGGATCTTCCGCACGGCCAATACACACAATTTTTTTTTTCTTAATCTTTACTTGTTAAATTTTTCCTTTCTAATATACTACTGTACAATACGTATGTTGTACAATGGTAAATTCGCGTTAACCTCAAAACATTCAGAAACTGAAAACAATGTCCTTTTGAATGTGAAAAACTTGCCCTTGAGAGTGTTGGGAAAAAAGCCGCAAGAGAATTAGAAGAGAAGGAGCTGATCGCCGAACGTATTTTCTCACAGGCACCAACAGGTTTCTCTTCATCTTTCTTAGGGTAACAGAAAAAAAAAGAAAAAGAAAAAAAGAAGACAAATCATGCATGTATGCTTGTTTGGTAAAATATTTATTTTGGACCGAAATTGCTTTGTACAAATTAGGAACACTTACGGTACATTTAAGACTGATGATTTATAACTCAGAAAACTAGACTTTTTTTTTTTTAATTCAATGTAAATATGCTATATTCAAAGTGCATGTTTTTTAAGAAGTACTATACCAAAAATTGTTTAATTTTGTTTCCTAGCAACTTTTATTTAGCTTTATTTTCTAATGATTGGAATTTTCTTTAGAAAAATTCAAGCCATCGGTGATCAAAAACAAAATTTTTTGGACGTGTCATCAGGAAACAATCACGGTAACTGCAAACCACACAGATTTGATAATAAAATATTCGATTTAAATAATTAAACAAAGAATGTGTGAATCAAACGTTCACTTCCCTTTCATTCTATGTTATTCAATCCAAACATACCCTTATCTTCATTTTATGATTTGTACATAATTATTGTATTCATTCCTGAATTATTGTGGAGATAATTCTAGAGTTATACGGAAAAGAAATCGCACGAAATCAGATAGTGTCCCCAATATTAAATTAAAAAAAGCATAAATCAATACATGAGAGACGTCATTCCTTTTGTTTATGGACTTAGAGCACTAATTAACAAAGAAATTTCGTATAATTGTTTATATTGCTGGAGGATCAAAGAATGAAGTACAACCAGAGTTTCAATAAACAGAGGCAACTTCTATTAATTGTTGATCATCGTCCCATTCACATGTGCTTGCTTCCCACCAAATAAGATTTGTTATCACAAATGCAATAAGACAGTGTAAAATATTTTTTTATCCCTCATTTATAAAATTTTGGTTTTAATCATTCATTTATTGAAATGTCTAAAACAATATTCTATTTATTAAAAAATATCACACTTAGTCTCTTAATTTTTTAAAAAAATACTAATTTTATTCCCTTAAAATTAGAAATTAAGTTTTGGAAGAATTACTAAATTTGATAATTTTTTTAAAAATAAAAGACTAAATATAAATTTTTTTAATAAGTGAAAGAATCATTTTAAATATTTTCATTAGTAAGAGACCAAAAGAATATTTTTTCAATAAGTATATGTATCTATTCTAATTCTAATGTACGCAGCCTCCGTTAGAACTAGAAATATTCTACTACTGGTACTTGATATAAGCTCATACCCATCAGATATCTAAGTAAATTTTTCATCTTAGAAATAAAACGTGTTATGTCTCAGAAAATCAGAGAACATCTCTCTCGAAAAAGAATTAAAAAATTAACTATATCCTTAAAAGAAAAAAAATACAAAATAAATAATTAATGCAAGATTATCAAGGCATCTCTCTTAAAGGTTCATTCAGCCTGGTGTCACCCCTGTAAGGGTCGCAAAGTTAAATATAGGCAATGTATAAAAAATCATAACGGCTCCGAACAGTTTGGCTAATCAAATAATCCAAAACATCCCGTGATGGATTAGTAATAGTTTCTGTCCACGATTCCAATGAGTGAACAAATAATCCACACTACGTTTTACACATTCTAGAATACTCTATAACAAAAGAAGTATCTAAGGGTAAGAACATCGGAGACACCAGTACATCAGAAGCTGATATATATGGTACAATATGAACTTTCCAACAAGGAAGAAGCATATCTCAAGAACTCAGTAAAACCAAAGAAAATGCTCATTCTTACTGCCTAATATCTTCACCAGCATAAACTGCTTGATCTCCGAGCTCCTCCTCAATCCGAAGCAACTGCATCAAATTTCAGATCATAACTCTCATGCTCTCACTTTACCAGTAGAACATGTATAACACTAAAAATACGTTTGAACTCTATCAAATACTTCACCACTATCAGAGACTCAAAACTTGTAATGAAAACTCCACATACATCACATGCCTC
Organism: Delonix regia; assembly: GCA_037074485.1. Lineage (NCBI taxonomy): Eukaryota > Viridiplantae > Streptophyta > Magnoliopsida > Fabales > Fabaceae > Delonix > Delonix regia. Next base: position 20,482,780 of record CM073452.1, on the reverse strand, counting down.
AAACATCAACTCAGTTGTTTTTGTCAAATGTATGTGCATAAATCTCATTTTTAAAGTTTTATGCAAAATCCTGAAGTATTGATGTCTTGCAATATTTGAAGCCAAAGGTGAGTAAAGAGTCTGTCATGCCATGACATATAGGTACCGTAAAGGTGAGACCAAATTAACCCACAGCTGACACAGGAAAATTATTTTATGCTCTTTCAATCAACATAATGAATATTTTACTTGTATTTTCTTAGAATAACACATACAAAAAATAATAATAATAAAAGGATCACAAGTAATTTTAAGGTTTCTCACTCTTACATTGTTGGCATTAATTTGAACATAGAAATGATACAAAAATGAAACATATGATAATATACTTCACGGTAAGAGTGTCCAGCACAGTAAGTATTTCTGAAGAACTCGCACAACATCAAGGTAAACACAATAGGCTATCAGGTACAAAACTACATTCGATTACTTTCCCTTCTTTTTATATTAGACTAACTTGTTACATGACATTTAATTTTTTCCAGAAAAATATTTCATCAATGAGAAGAGGAAGCAATACAACTATAGAGGACACAAAATCCTCTCAAATCACGATTAAAAATTTAAATAAACATGAGTTCAAAAGAGCTTTCTAATCTCGTTGTAAAATCTTAAAGGACTCCCTGCTAAAAAAACCATTTGCTGAAATCCAAAGGTAGGCCAAAGAAGTAATTCTTTAGCAAAGATATGAGCAGAAGAAACTCATTAATAACTCTAGCATTCCATTCCAACCATAGACACCACAAGCCTGCAAACAGCCAAAAACAGCAATCTGCCAGAGAACCTTACGCTTCTTATTGCTACTAAAACCATTGAACTTAATCGCTAAAATCAATCTAGATCGGCTAGACAAATCTGATGCTCATTAAAGATGCCAAGCAGTCTATTTCAAATCAGCAATCCCACTTCAGAAATGCCCAAAAAAAAATAACTGTTTGTCCCTGAACTCTGAGAACATATTTGATGGGAATTCATGGAAGACCTAATTTTGGTGTAAAAAATAATAATTTAATCAGGAGATAAGATTTTAATTACGGTTCTTTTATTTTTAAGAATGCTTTAGTTACCAGCTTTGATTATCTTCCTGTTATCATTTTGTTCTATTTTACTTTATTTAGTAATATCTTTATCTCTTGGGCTCTATATAAAACCCCTAATGTCAGTACTAGGGTTAGCTTTAGATCAATTATCAACAAAATCTCACATTCTCTCCTGCCTGCTCCCTTCTTTCCCCTCCATAATCTCTGTTTCTCCCTCCCTTTTCTATATTATTTGCTACAGGTCCTACATCATATATGACACATTTGATAACATTGCCTATTATGACCTTGTAGAGAAGCCACAAAGTAATTGCCATCAAGCCAGATAATGTAAAAACTATAGAGGAATAATATAGAAAATCTTCTGTTAAGGCGGAAGGAAAAGAGGTATTGTCACTACTGCATACACAGATACATAGGACAAAGTATTGTATCTGCCACCAACAATGAACAAAAGTAAGGGTGGATTTCAACTAGAGCCTAATGATATTGCAAAATTACCACCCTTCAGGAAAGGTGCTATTTTTTTTTCTGGGGAGGATGAGGGCCTGGTTGTTGAGGGCAGCTGGTTAACATGTAAAGGTAATTGAAGTAGTCACAACAGAGCAGTAAAATAATCAGTATAAGAATTGAAAGAGACCTGGTTATATTTTTCTAGCCGCTCTCCTCTGCAAGGTGCACCTGCTTTGATCTGACCAGAAGCAAGTCCAACAGCTAAATCAGCTATGAAAGAATCCACAGTTTCCCCACATCTATGAGAAGTTACCATTCCCCAATGCGCTTCCTTTGATTGCTTCACCACTTCAATGACCTCTGTTACTGTTCCGACTTGGTTGACCTAGATTACAATGGGAAATTATCACACTTTAACTGGGACATAACAGTTGCAACTTGATCGACTGAGATTACTGAGAAAAGATGTTTCTTTAATTAAGAAATTAGAAGGAAGATACAAACAGGAGGATCACAATATCCTGCCAAATAACAAATGACAGCAGAAATAACAGAACCTAAAATATATGCAAGATAATTTGTAGATCATTCTCTAACTAGCACAATAAAGTGTAATATAGTATCTCCACAGAGTAAGCTTTTAATATGCAGAAATCCAATGACCCTATCCTTCATGATACTTAATTAAGAAACAGAATTGCTTACATGGATAACAATAAATTCAATTATTGAAAAAAAAACACCCGAGATGATGTTAAATCTGTCATCAAATAATAGCAAGTTACCTTTAGAAGAAGAGCATTGCAAGCAGCCTCTGTGATTGCTCTCTCAATGCGTTTTGCATTTGACATCAACAAATCACCCCCAACTACCTGCAGAACCAATCAAATAGAGACAAAGCAAATAAACAGAAGCTCCTCTCAGCAGCCAACAGACCAACTAATTATTTAAGTGGTAATAAAGGAATATCCTTTCTCAATGCCACAAGATGGATGGGATAAAAAATTGTTGATTTCCAATTTATTTCTCCACTGGCATTGACATACAGATAATCACTTGGTAATTTCCATTTTACAGATTTACTCACCACTGGCATTGACACACTAACAATCACTTCATAATTATGTATCACTAGAATGTCTTGAAAACACCAAAGGTAACTGCCTATTCCAAAACATCTATTATTTGTATGCACGAACTAGGATGAACAGAGGAAGAATGAATATTAGCTAGCTCAAGCAAAACATTAACTGTTTAAGAAATTACACCTGACAAATTCCAAGACTTGAGAAATGCTTAATATGTTCCCAATCTTCCTTGTCAAATGGATCTTGTATTGATACAATTGGGTATTCTACAAATTGAGAAAGAAATAACCATTATGAGCATATAAAGTACAGCTTAATAAATTTATAAAGTAAATATAAAAAAATGGCTAAGACAATGATCTACCAGTACATAGTTCCTTGTACAACTCAATCATATCATCTGCTGACTTAAAATTCTGTCCTGACTTTTGAGGAGATTTAAAGTCCAGATCGTACCTTTTACCTATATAAGGAAAAACATATATGGAACAAAATAAATTGATTCATGATTGCAAGGTTTTAAACATATTCTCCAACACTTAAAGCCAACTTTGACAAGTTAAAAGAGCCAGGCAATTTTTTATCTTTCATTGTCCTTTAAATTTCCCCCTCTCTGACAAAAATTCCCCTTTAACTACCAGGACTTTTGTGCCAGAGTCACTATTAATTCCTCAGATTTTGACTTGATATTATGCTTTTGCGCAAATTTCAGGTCAATATATACACAATCATCTATGTCAGACAAACTTACACCCAATCATCAATAAGAGCCCTCACCATGCCTTACTGAAATTCTCCAATCTTTGGGTTGATATGCCTTCAAACACAGAATCTAGAGTGGACAAATGCCATGATTTTTTTTATTGACCAAATGTGCCATAATTTTGTTCTGATTTACTATTCACAGAGCATTGTAGAAAAAACTGATGTGGCTTTGGAAGTTTTTATGTCATTAACTTGAATGCTGTTTATTATAATTGATGTTTTATTGTTACCTGGTCAATTGAATCACTTCCAAACAAGTCTTTGTGAAACTAAAGCAAGTTGGGTTTCTTACTGAGGCTTTTAACAGGCAATTCTTTGTTGAAGAGTCTTGGTAGTCTTTGGTTGGTTCAAAAACTATGGTGGGTGCAACATCAAAGGAAAGAGGATCAATTGAGCTGACTGCTGAGCATGTATACGAACATTTTTTCATGAAATGGGTTAGTAAATCAGATGCTTATTAAGTTATGTGTTGTTTGGAAGCTTAGTTCTTATAGAGAATGGAAGAGAAGGAATCAAAAATTTCTTTCCCATGCTTATACATTAGTAATTAGTGGGACTTGCAGACGGAATAAACATACCAAAATTTATATTCTGATAGATATAAACAAACATAACAAAATCTTGCCATTTAGCCTTTCTATATATATAGTTCGTCCTTAGTTCTTATATAATTTAGCAGTTCAACTGATATTCTAGTTATGACAGTTTCAAAAGTGAGAAGTAACACTGACTCTTCGAGGTTAAAATTACTCAAGGTTTAAGTAACAGATAGAATCTGATTTACCAAGCTTTAATGGCATTTGTATTCCCCTCAATATGTAGAACAACTAAGGAATATAAGGCCCGAAAATCCAATTAAAAAGTAGTTACCAGGATGAACAAATACTACAGAAATACAGATAACCAGACTCAATAAACAGTTCTAATAGCAAATCTAGCTAGAAGAAAAATAAATGGCGAGCTGAAGTATCACCTGATATTGATGCCTATGATATTTATAGCATTATTGAAATAACTACCCCATTAACAAGCAATATTACTACTTTTACAGCTCTCAGCAAGACTCAAGTGTAAATTTTGTAGTAAGAGAGCAAAGTAAAAGAAAATGCATTATTTTTTACAAAAAAGAAGTAAATAAAGCTCAATAGCAACACGGTCACTCATCTTTATAACAACAAGCAATATTAGAGACAATAAGCTTGATTAGATTTCATCTTGTCCAGAATCTAAAAGTATAGCAGGGACAAAAACTTAAAATTACCTATGCAAAAATTCGTAGCAGATATATCAAGAGCTATTTTTATTTTCTCATTATAACCAGATCTGCTAATAGCCTCCTTTACAAGATCCAGGGCTTCTTTAAAGCTGATAAGAGTATTTAAATATAGTCAGACAATAATAAGAAAAAAAATTATGATAGCTCCAAAATAACAATCTTACTTAGGGAGGATGCTGAAATAGCAACACAAAACCTAAGTATGAACTTCATAATAATGAATTTGTTTCACTGAAACATAACTATACAATTAATAAATAGAGTAACTTAACCTTCTATCACATAATTGTCATAAATTTTCATTTTCCTTGCCTTTACATCTAAAATGGACTTAACCTAAGTATGATTTATTCAACTGCAGACTAAGATTTTTGAAAGCTCTAAAAATCTGTTAAACCAAACATAAAACACTTGCCTGGAGACATTAGGAGCAAAGCCACCATCTTCTCCAACATTACAGCCATATGCACCATATTTTTCGGTAATAACCACCTGCCATTTTATTACCAATAATACAAATCAATGTATCAGTACAAACATGATATCTTCATCATAGTTAGAACTCTTCAATCCAAGAATGGTGAAATATAACAAAAATTTGGTTGACATACAACACATTTGATACCTGAACCAATTAAAACCCATCATCAAAATCATAGGAAATATAAGCATCAACAGAGGAAAATGCAACAAAGTCAAACGGTGACCAACAAGTGCACAAGGATATATGTGGAGTTGTGAAACTATGAAGCAAGATGGTTATATCTATGATCCTAAAAAATGAATGCAAATTGCAAAATATGAGTTTGAAGCAAGAAGGAGAAGCAGAAGCACTAGCCAAATATCTTCCCCATAACCAAGAGCAACTAGTTTATAATAGACATACTTGGTGGAAAGAGAGAAGTTATTCAAAAGCCATTGTAAGTTGAAGAACGAATTGTTGCACATATGCTATAGAAAACTACAAGGAACGCTCAAATAAGGAGCCCATGGCTTCTATGTCTAATGTTTTCTGGAGTTAAAGCAGTATTAATAACAAAGAATCATAATCATTCTCAGATAGCCGAAGTGCTAAGTAACCATGCTCTACTAAGTAAATTTATCAAGGAGTGGTTAGATCAGGAGAAGGAAAAAACATTACAACAAAGAAAAAGAAAGTAGAAATTTTTAAAAAATGATTATCACCTTCAAGTGATGATAGGTCTCTGAACCCATTCTCAATGCCTCCTCAAATCTGCTTGCTCCAGTTGGTAGAATTATAATTTCCTATTCAGAATTATACAATAAAGCTTTCACCTTTGGAAGAATAAAATCACAATGAAGCAGCAGAGGATAAACAAATATATCAATTTAATAAAGTGAAACCATGTCCATTGATGTTAATAGGTCAGGTAAACAGCGTCAAACACAAAAATTCAATAGACAAAATTAAACAAAATACTCATAACTCATTACAAATAAATACAAATGAGTAGTTGAATACCAAATTATTTCAACATTATTTTAGATCTACAAAGATTTATGAACTAGGATGTTGATAGGGACATTAGGTAGTATGGAATGAATAAGTTCCATGTTTAGTAGTATGGGATGCATGGCGGGATACTTAGAGGTGTGGTTCTTCCTCCTTGCAAGCCAAATGAACTAAGACAAAAATATTGTCATTATATTGAAGTCATTGTAAAACTAGTTCACATAGGCATAGCAATGTACTTCTGTATAGTCAGCAGCTCTCATGGATTTTCAAATGTTTTCTTGAATGTTAACATTCTAAGAAATGTGTGATTGCTGGACTAGGCTGCAATGTAAGATTCTGACACATTCTTGTTTGTCATGCTAGCATTCCTATTTACAAACTCAAGCTATTTCACAGCAAAACTTTAAGTGATTAATAGTTTTATAAGCTAGCATATTAACAATTAGGTTATTTTGGTCTTTGTTTCTGTGGTAGACATCTAATCAGCTCTGACTGCCTTGAAAAAATATTTGCAGTCCTCATGGCAGCTTCCTACAGAAGGATACATGCAAAACATATAAGAATCTAGTAAGCCCCTCTTTACAGTGATTCCCTAGTAGAATAGACTATAGAAACAGACTAGGGAGTCTTTATAAGTTTGTTAACATATTTTGGCTAGAAGAAGGGGAAAAGAAAAGGCAGTGGTCCATCTAGAGACCTGATTAATGAATTAAAATTATACTATCAATAAGACAATTCGAGCTCAGCTGTTTCTGTTTACTTCTGTGCCATAAGATAGAAGGTTGTGGTGTAAGCCAGTCAATTAATTTGGATTTGTATCAATTTAATTGATATAAGAGCTTGAACAGTAACCATTAACTCAATTATATCAGAACCAGATGGCTTGCCATGGGCTCAATATTTTAATTATAGATAGAAGTATCAACACCATGACTTTGGCTGAGTGATCATAGGCTGGTAACAGGGAGCATAAGTCTTAGTCTAACTCCAGTGCATCTGATGGGGCTGCCAAACATCAAATCCTATCCTGATCATATTCCCTTAAAACAACCATGAGCAGACCACCAAAGAAAGATCATAAACAGAATTTTATTCCATAATATATGTGAGGCACAGAAAGGCCCTTGTAAATGGAGGCATTCAACTCCAATTGATACACCAAAGAACAGCAAAACTCTCGCACTGCCATAAAATCATGGAAACAACATTACAGGAAATCCAGATGTGAAATTCCCTTGTAATTTTTGTCTTTTATATAAGGTACAGATGGTAGGGAATTATGTTAAGAGGTAAAACTACTGAAACAATAATGAGAATGTCCAAGATATTAAACTGTAGCAGAATATATACCTGAATGGCCAGATTATTTCCAGCATGTTTTCCGCCACTTATGACAGTGAAGGCAGGAACAGGAAGCATTGGGCTGATTTTTCCAGAAAGATCGGCAATGTGCTTGTAAAGTGGAACCTGATAAATTTGTGTTTTATCTTTTTCTAATCACTTTAAAAGGATACATATATTTACTCTTTGGGTAACAAATTAGATTAACTTTAAAAATAAAATAAAAATAAAAATAAAAAGAGAGAAAGAGACATGCCTCCTTTTCTGCAGCCCCAGCCTTACAAGCAGCAATGGACACAGCTAGTATAGCATTGACTCCGAGCTCTCCCTGCAAACAAAAGAAAAGCATAACAATAAAGAATTATTCAATTCTACAGAGATTGGGAAAAGTATCTCCAAAAAATGAAAATCTGAACATGAATGTCATAATTAATATCTGAAATTACAATATATGATGAGAGAAAAGTCAGTTGCACACACTGTCTTCATTAAACTTTCCAAATTGTAAAGGGAAAATGGAAATGGTTCTTGTAAAGAATGACTTTATGCATTGGACTTAAAACTAAGTTGATTACATTGTTCTCGATGAAGTCAGGTCAAGTGTAAAAGCCCATTTTACTCCAACGCAAAACCTACATTCATGTTACCTTATTAGAATGCAGCATGTTTACAACAAGGTAAACATTTTTTCTTCTAGTAACTAAGAGTGTGTGTTGGCCAAGGTGTATGACAGCAGTTGTCCCATGACAGAGGCCCAAAAGTGGGGCCAAGTCATAGTTGAACGTAGCACTTGTGCTAGGTTGTCATTATAGAGATAAAGTTGTGCCCTAACTAATAACTATAATTCTTGGCCTAGTGATAAGTGTTCAATCCTAACAATTGGTATCAGAGTCAAGATCACGTATTTGATTCTCAGTGGGGCAACTATTGAGTGGGAAATTGTTGGCCCAGGTGCGACAGCAATGGTCTTATGGTGGAGGCCTAGGTGTGGAACCAAGTCATATTCAAAACATAGTGCTTATGCTAGGTCGTAATTTCGAAAATAAAGTTGTGCCCTAACTAATCGCTATAGTTTTTAACTTAGTAGTAAGCACTTGATCCTAACACCTATCCTGGGCTAAATCAAAAGAAAGTAGTATTAGATTGTTCAATCTCTTTGACAGAATATTCTCATTATAAAATTTAAGGAAAAAACAAACACAAACAGAGAAGCACACAAATAACTATATGTAATATGCTATTTAACAATTGCATTTACATATGAAAGAAAAACAAATACCTTCTTCTCTGTTTTGTCCAGGTCTATCATGGCCTGATCAATCTGGAACTGAAGTGTTGGGTCCAGACCAATCAGTGCTTCAGATATTTTCTCGTTAATATTTTTGATAGCTTTAGTCACACTATTTCCAAGATATACACCCTTGTCCCCATCGCGTAACTCAACAGCCTCATACCTGAAATCCTTAACCTAAACTGTTAATGTTAATTTATTTGTATGATTGAGAACTAACAGTGAAAGAGAACCTAACAAATAGTCAAACAGCTAGCAGCAACAACCACAAACACAAACAAGCAGACTGGTGAGCCTAGTCTCCTATGCATGGCAATGGGGTTTAATTAACAGTGGCAGTGATTGCAGAAAAATGAGATATGTGGCCATTACAAACCACGATTGTGGTCCAACCTGGTTGCAACCATAATGTTGTGGCTGCATCAAATGATAATAATTTAAAACTGATCTGCCTTGTCACATGGGATAACTCTATATTCTACGTTTGGGCCATCAGCCATGATAACATGTGATTAGAAAAACTCAAATTAATGCAGAACAGTCTTAAGTTAAAGTCAGTTCCTAAGAGGAAAATGCCGCTGGATTAGCTTTATGGTCTAACTATACCACAGCCCACTATAAGAACAGCAAATATAAGATAAAAATTGCACTACGAATGAATTCAATGAAACGAGGTTCACAAATATAGACCAACGATTAATTAAATGATAACATAATCAACTGTACAAAACTTGATATACCACCACTGTTTCCCATCAGAATTCTAAGACGACAAGAATTGATCGAACAAATAATTCATTAGATTAGCCCCTTTTGCTCCATTAGTTTACTCAATTTAATAGATCATCCCAAACGACACATTTTCAAAATCTCAAGCTCCAATTGAACAGACACATTAAGCCAAGAAGCATTAACACTTACATCCCGGTAGAGTTGCCACTGGGAACCGAAGCACGGAACATGCCTTTATTAGTGTACAAGTCCACTTCGACAGTTGGCATTCCTCTGCTATCAAGGATCTGCCTCGCCTTTATTTTCGTGATCACAGATTGAACTGCTTTTCTCATATGATTGGACTGACCTCACAACAAAATTCAAATACAAAAAAGAAAACATCGTAAGCACTCACGAAGATGGAAGACCGCCGAGGAATGTTGATGCTCAGACAATCTGACTTGCTTGATTGCATATTCCCGAAACAATTACAAAATGAAAAAGTGAGGGAGGGAGAAATTTACGATGAAGAGGACTGGATTGGGGGTCTTGGCCCTAACAGCAGCATTGACGGCATCTTCGATTTTCCGGGATAGCATGTGCTTATCCAGGTATTCTTGCACCGACATTTTTATCTTCGAACAATTCGCAGAAGCTCGTTCTCTTGCTTCTTCTTCTTCGTGTCTGTCGCTCTCCTACTCACAGACTTAAATTTCGAAAATTTTGAATAGGCTCAGTGAGCTCGCTAATGGCCAATCAGTAACAATTGTTGGCCGTCTGCTGATGCGGTTTCTTGAGATGCAACGGCGGTGACTGGTTTGTGCCTGTAAGCGAAAGCAATCTCAGAACTGGCGGAGCAATGCATATAAGCTAAACGGCGTCGTAGCCGTGGGTCTTGCTTGCAATATTATTAAGATAATTTAGATAAAGTAAATTAAATTAAACTTTTTAAAATTGTATTCAATATTTTTTATTCCAAAATTTTCATTCAATCTCTTAATATTTGAAATATATTGCAAAATTTTTTTAATTTACTTTCTATCAATAAATTGAAGTAAAATATGAGAACACTAAGAATGACACTTAAATTTTATTTATAATATGTACTCATTTAAAAAATACAATTATTTAGATATTATTAGTATTAATAAATAAAAGATAAATATTTAGTATATTCACAATTTTAAGTACATTTAATTATATTATAGAGATATAATTATAATAATATCAACTCAAATAATAATAATAATGTTATATTATATTTATACATTATAACTAGATATATTGATACATTTAAAATTGTGAATGTATCAAAAATAATATTTAAATAAAATTATAGTTTCATATTTAAACTTAATATTAACTTGATCATTTTTACTGTAATATATATTAAATATTTAAAGAGATTAATATAATTTTTAAACAACAAAAATCATAAGTGTAATTTAACAAAAATTTATAAAAAGTTAGTGTAATTTACTCTTAGTTATAATTTTTCAACTTATTGTTAAGTTTAGGCTATAATGTACCAATATTAGTCTCAATTTCTCCATTAGCCGTAGTTAGGCTATGTCAATTTTGAGCCTAATGATTTTGTGTGTCTGTGTGTTTTCTTGTGCGTATTTGTTTTTACTTAAAAACATATATTGATTTTTTTTTACCAAAAAAGTATACTTGATCGAAGAACTCAAAATAAATACCTGAGAATTCGTGTTTTCATTCAGTAAACAGAAAAAGTATACTTGATCGAGCCTAATTAATTTTTTTAAAACCAAAAAAGTATACTTAAAAACATGAAGTATTTTTTTCCCCAAATATTATGGTGCATATTTCAGCTTTCCAGTAATTAAAAAACATCCAATTCTGTTTTCATGTCCTTGTTTAGAAGCAAATTCATTTAAATTTTAATCTATTTTAATTCTTTAATAATTTTCGTATATTTTAAAATTAATTTGAATTGAATTTATTTTTAGAGATTAGAATTCAACCATGTTTTAATATTTGAACATTATTGAGACTGTTCAGAATACAAGTAACTTATCCAAGCCTTCAAGAATGATTAGGTTTGGACAGGTATGTAATGTCCATGTATCACAAAGTTGCTCTATTGTTGCAAATACCGACAAGAAGTCCATCGTGAAATTTGACAAGCTTTGTTAAATATATATATATATATATATATAACTGAAATATAATAGACAAAATTTATAGACGAAATCGATGAATTATAATTTTCAATAATTATGAATATAAGTGTAAGCATACTTACGTACATACATCACTTCCCCACTTTTAACCATTACAATTTCAAATATATTTTTTTCGTATTACAGTGAGTAGTATTCAGATTTCTTTGTGCACCTCTTGGTTAATTCAATGTGAAAAACAAACTATCCATGTTGAGACTAAATTTTGCGACCTGACCTAAAAAAGGTTTGCAAGGCTTGTCAAAATTATAAGCTATCTATTACATGTAACTAAACCAATCCTCTAAAGATTATTCTACAATAATTATTATCATCAATAATTAATAGTGAGAAAAATATATTGAGATTGGTCTGCTGAGAGTAGAGGATATACAGCAGATCCTTCTATATGATTCATTGGATGTTTCAAATGTGTTCAATACAATCACAAATTCTATGGGAAATGGAATCACGTTCAAACCGCTAAACACTCAAATATATTATAAACTGTAAGCCTTCCTTTATGCTAATACAAATGCACTGGATGAGCCTGTGAAGTGACGAATTGACCCAAATAAGCTCTTTGCAGCACCAAAATGTCTGATTCGGTACACACCAGGAGACGCATTCCCCGGGATTCTCCATTCTATGGTTGCTTTACTCTGAGGACTGAGTTTGGAGGGTCTTGACCACTTGAAGCGCAGGCAGAAATCATCGTCATCATAAGCAGGAACCCAAGTGTCCTTATCTTGGAGGACTTCCACAAGGGCAAATGTACCTTCAGTCATAAGGTCATTACGAGGGCAAGCAGACTGGAAAGAAACTGTCGCCATTTCACCTCTCCTAAAGCTGGAGTTCTTAGGTACATCAGAGATAATGTCCCCAAAATTTACACCCAAAGGGGTTCCATCCATCACAACCGGTGGGAGTAAGCTCATTTGCTTGTTCAGGAGATCTGGGGGCTGTGGACCTGGTTTCACTAATTGGCCACCAACGAGAGCATTTGCAAGCTTCTTAAACTCCTGAATATATGCACCGAGTGTGTGTGGACCATATAACGTGGAAGCACCCTAACAACATGAAAATTAAAGTTACTATATGCCTCTGCAAATTGGTACCTATGCAAATGCAAGCACAAACGATCATTCTCACTTAAAGGAGTTATAGAGATAGAGGTGGCATATGCACAGGAACAACTTTGAAATAATAATGGTTATATGATTTGCTAATACAAGTTATCATTGATAAGAAAATTCCACTACTGATGCTATAGCAATTTAAAAGTTTACATGCTTCATGTTTCTTTCCACAAGAACCGTAACTAACCTCATATCTTTGTACTTGGTATTCTTCGAATGTAGTCACATACTGCGAATAAGTATTAGTCAACCCTGCTATAACAACATGAATGTTGCTATCAAAACCTTTACTATTACTTAACACTGTCTTCACTGCATCACGAAGACGCCTTCCAGCCATTGTTGTGAATTCTGACAGAATTAACATAATTATAAAGCAATCATGAAGCACCCAATGAAATACATAGGACTCAACAGGTTGTTTCACAATTGTTCTATGAATAAGTAGCAACGATGAATATATAGGTAAACACACAATAACATAAGCAGAGCAATCTAGTGATAAAGACACTTGGATTACATTGGATCTTAAGATGCTATTACACAGGTATGAAAGGGCATGATTTAAGTTAACAAGGTGCTGTCAGGTTTGAGTTGCATCAGGTAGTGGCAGAATCCAACCCATCAAAATATGATATCAACAATTCTTTTGTTTTTCTGTAGCTATAGAATTGTTAAACAACTTGACCTAAGAGTTTTCTTGCATAATCATAGATTAGTATATTACAGTTTCTCTTTCTAGTGACACAATTGATAATTAAAACTTATAAACTTCTACTGTTTTGATGATGTGAAGAACAACAATTTCAACAGTATCATCACTAGTGAACATAACAGAGTAAAAGTGGCAACCTCATACCTGCTGGCACACTAAGAATGACAAACTGCCCAATTCGTATGATCTGGATTGGAAGTATTGAAGGCTACAAAATGAAAAAAATTGCAGAAACCTTAACTCAAGTATAAGTTATCAATTTATTAGCCTATATCTGCACAAATGAAATCAGATGCAGAGCTTTCTATATTGAGCTGCTGCTACCGACAAACATCATCAGGAGAAAATTTAAAGACACATTAGATCATTAGTAACTTTCTCTTGTTGATAGATCCTCAAGAATGCAAACATCTAAATGAGAAATGACTATGAACTAAGAAGTTCAATGTAGTAAATGATCATCATCCTTCTTTGGATTATGCATGTAGTAACCATCATTCTCACGAACCTAAACCAGGATGTAATATATCTCAGTATCAACATAATTTTTATTTACCACGGAAACTGCATAAATTATACCACAAAATGATTGAGGAGGACAAGAATGTAAGATGTAATAGGTTAACAAAATTACCTTATTTTTTTAAAGATAATTTGAATTATTAAAGGAACTAACGGAGACATTTCAAAGCACTTATCCAGTTAACAAAGTCTCAATGTTATCAACCTTCCATTTTTTATATAGCTAACATAGCAAAGATAACATAACTGAGCCAAGGGAGTAAAAAAACATCATATCAGGACAGATGAGATAAATTTAAACGACTTACAGCCCAATCATATGGTTGCTTCATTTCACCAGTATCGAGTAGAATGGGCTTTGGCAGCTGACAGTCTACTTGTTCTTTGCTTGGTGTTTTAAGTAAGTTGCGGACAAGCCTCCAGAAAGCATTTCCCTGACATACAATCAGAACAAACAATAAGCAAACAATATGATGGTTTGCAATTATGACAGCCTAGGATTATGGTAAGCATAATGCATAGCAACCACTGGTTACCTTATCATCACCTTGCTTAAAATCAAAGGCTCCAGGTCCATCTGTTGTTCCAGCAGCAAATGCAAATCCCATTGCAGCAGGACATGTCTTCACTGTCTCAGAAGCTCCTCCTTTATTAATAGTTACCTCAAGTTGGGAGAAATCCAAAAAAGCATGTCGAAAATCAATCTTCCCTTCAATCTGTTCAGATGCTCCATTGAAAAGATCCACAGCTTTTCTAAATTGTCTCTCTCCTATAATACGTGTGCTTTCAAATTCATCTGGGTAGCTGCCACATTAGTTACAAAATGCAACTTAGTAATTTCAAACGCTAAGGTGACATCAGCATGCACCACAGAAACTTGAGTATGCAAGAAATAATTACCCAGGTCCTCGCCCATAGCATAATTCATTCTTCCCTCCACACGTACTATGATTGAAGTCACAAGGTAGTCCAGTGTCTATACAGAAAGCTCCAAGTACATTTGGACTAACATCACCACAATTTGATTGACAAAATGCAGATACAAATCTAGGCTTGTCAACCTGCCTAAGAGCACCTCTCACACGTCTAGCAACACTCGAAGCTCTAATTGCTGGTCTACCAGGAGGAGACTGGAAGGAGGCAGCAAGTTCCAGCAATTCATGGTCTGTATCATTAAGTGCCATGCAAAGTTATAATAAGAAATTATTATTTTCCAATATGACTAAGTCATATCTCTCATGTTGAAACAAGGCCTTCGCTAGTATATGCACATCTCCCAGTGTCATGTATGCAGATTGCGGACCATTATGTTTAGTCTATAGAAGTAATGACTTTCAAAGCAAAAAAGTTGTAATAACTAGATGCACTGGATCTTCCCAAAAGCCACGTGAACTAGACAATGCCATCCAACTGATATTATTAAAGAGCTAAAAAGTTGGCAGTTTGCGAGTTGCTGCACACATCCAAAGCTGCCAAGAACATTAATTTGTTTAAACCAATTGTATTTTCAAAAATTCAAAACCACATAAAGATAATTTTAGCAACACTATTGCTGACCCAGAAGAGGAAGTCCAAAAACCAATTGACAAATAATTTTAGTTACGCCTAAAGACCTATTTGCAGCTCATGGTCAGTATTAGCCTTCATTCTGGCATCAACTACTTGCTACTTCCAAACTATCAGGCAGGAAGTGAATAAATCCTTTAATCAGTCAAACACAAATACGGTTTTGTTCTTAGCAGGAAAAGTACTCATGATAAAACTTGCTTTTAGTCATCTCCCCAATGCAAAACAGATTATTAAACCTAAATGCATTATCAAACATGATATTCATTCATGGTTGGCTGATTTGCAAATCCATTTCAGGAAAAAGTTCCTCTGCCATCAAGGTTTTCAAGATTTGTCCGCATCTCTAATGATAGATTTATACACTGTATGGACCAACAATTTCCGATCCTAAATATTAGCATACCAATGCTGTCTCTTGAATCCATATTGGGAAAGAGACCAACAACTTCATCAACAGATGCATTACAGCCAAAAGCAAAGCACAGGTGACTTACGATTATCACGAGGGCTGGGAATTATGTTTGAGATTCTTCGGGGGTGACCATCATCTTCAAATCCAACAGTGACCTTTCTTCCAGAGCTTTGATGCTCAAACCAGTCTTCCATAAATCTTGCAGCAGCACCTTTATTATCCCCACTAATCAATAAGTTTGTGCGGCTCATTGAAGTCCCATGTGTAGCAAACCAATTGAAACTACCAACAGGACCCCATTCATCATCAACAAATTTTAAAAGAGTCATGTCTTTATCAACATTATACTTATATTTGCTTCGCTCTGCAGCAAGATTATTGAGATAGGCACTGGGACTGCGATTTACACCAGCATCTAAGAGTTCTCCTGCAATGTGAAGATAACCTTTGTAAGACCATGAACATCCCCAAAAGGGAAGGAGAAAACAGATGTGATAAACAATTTAGAATAGAACATATACAGAAATATTACATGAACCAATAAAAAAGAAAAGAACTATTTCGGAAGCTACTTTATGCTGCTGTAGTTTTTCATTTTTTCTCTTACAATATATTTTTCCTATTTGTATAGGAAATCAACCAAGCTAGACATACACAGCACTGAATAGCAGTCAACACTATCTAAAGATCAAACGTAATAATCAAATGTTATGAAGAGGTCATAAAAGGTAGTAAATTAGTGACATCCTTTTATTTCCAAAATTAATGAAAAAAGGTGGGGACATAAGCAGAATTAATTTGGGTTCAAAGATACAAAGTAACAGGTTTGCACCAACAAACTTTAAGTCACAAAATGTAAATATTTGAAGAATTATTTAAAGAGTGTGGCCAAAAAAGAAAAGAAGAATTATTAAAGTGGACGAAAATAGAACTATTTATTGTTCTCTATTTACACATTTGTTTTCTTTTCTTTCTTTCTTTTAGATATAATTTCATTTTGCATATGTTTATCCTCATTTTTGTGTGACTCATTATCACATTATTATTTATCTGGTTTTTAGTGGTGTGCAAGTGCCAATCAGGTAGAATCCGCTTAGCTTTTCTTCTTTGTCATTACTATTAATAAATTAAAACCTAATCGAGTCTTTCATCATTTTTCAACATGCTTTAACAATAGGCAAAATTACTACCATCATAAATATCATCAATCATCAATCATTGCAAGCATTCTTTTCCATACCCTTATTGACAAATATTGATCCTGGGCGGAGATTTTCATGAGCCTGGATAATGCTTTTCTCAATCCCATCAACAATGACATCAAATGACTGCCGCACAAATCCAAGAGATGTTACAAGATACACAACATATTGGAGATAACCTCCAGGACCAGCATGTGTGTGAATTCCACTAATAGCTACGTTTTTTTCAGTATATAGGTCACCATATCTGTAAAACAGAACGAAGCCTGACTTCAGCCACATAACTAAGGAAATTAAGAAATTAGACAGAAACATCAGCTACTACAAGTAGAAATCAAAGAAATCTCCCTTCTAGTCAAGGTACCATAATTCCTGCAAGGCTGCAACTAATTGTATTAAACTATGAGAGGATCGTAAAATATGGATCGTAAGAGTTGAGAGTAGTCATCATTGGTACCTCGCTTTCAACCTCTCAATTACTTTGATTTTCACAAGTTGTGAAGCCATGCAAGCATCAAGGTTTACAAATACTACCCTGTTGCCCTTTGGCTCTGCAACAATAAAAGCACGAGCTCGCAGCCTGAAGTGGATGCCAGATGCAACTTGGTCAGTATTAGAATACCCCTCCATGTTAACATCAGCAGCAGGACCCGTAATGTCATAGCTTCCAAGACCGATCAAGTAATCGGAATCTGCATACACGATGATGTCACTCTTCAGGAGAAGGAGCACCAGAAGGGTCCAGATTCGCACATTCACAGATGCCCTCCAAACATTAAAATGAGAGAGGGAAAAGAAACCCATCATCACACCCAAGTCAAAGAGCAAAAAGAACTGATTTCAAGCTTACTCAGTTCTTCTCATTTCCCTACACCAAACACACCCAGAGCTTCAGAAGTCAAAAGAAAAGCGCGCGCGCACACACACAATAAGAATTTCAGAACTACTTATGCGCAACAAAATTTGCAATCAATCACAATTTCATAGCTAAACAATCATCGTAGCAGGAGAAAAAAAAAAGTGACTATATATAGAAACTTCAGAGAGAAAAATTCAGTCTCTCACCACCCAGAGCACAAGGTTGCGATCTTACAGGAACTCAACAATGCAAAAGTGGCAGTAAATTACAGAGAAGACGATACAAATGACGAAAGGGAGAAGAAGAGTGTGGAGTAAAAGAAAAGAAAGGGACTGGCTTTGGGGAGCAAGGAAGACTTTGGGGGTTGATTGGGCTTCTACTCTGTCGTTATTTGAAGCTTTCGAGTTTCGCTTTATCCCCAAGTCCTCGTGAAGCCAACTTCCCAATATATATAAACCAAAAAAAGAGGCTTATCAAAGCAAGTAAACTGAAATTATTTTCTTAATTAAGAAGATATAATTCACGATAAGTTAGTCTATTAATAGACAAATTATGACGAATTCATTTCTCGTCCTTTAAACATATAATTTCGTTGATACTCGAAACATTTTATAAATTTTAAATTATTTCAAAATATGTATTGTTAAAATTATCCTGTTCTATACTCATATATATATAAAGTTCACACACTGAGATTTTTTATATTTTCTATTTTTTCATCGTTTTTGTCTATAAAAATAGTTAATTTTTTTTAAATCACTTATAGTTTATCTCAACTTTCCATAATATGAAATGTTAGTCGCTAAAACGGATAGTTAGCAATTCACTTAATTGTTTCCTAATAAAAAAAGTTATGAAATTTTGGCAAGCATCTAGTTACACGTTGATTCCACCGTCGTTCCTGATAATTACAACATTTTTGGCTATTAAATATTTAGATATTTTATTAATTATTCATATTTGTCACAACACTATATCTTTAGAAAATTGATTGGCGTGAATAATTCTACTAAAATGACGTTAACTCACAACGAGATTAAATTAATGTTTTATTTAAATAATAGTTAGAGATAATTATTTCTCAATATGACAACTGATTGATTATATACTTTTTTATTTATGTTATTTTCATAGAATAAAATAGTAAAACACACAAAAAAATTAATTCAAATATCACTTGACATGAATAAACATACCACTATTAATAATCACTAGTTCTAACATACATTAAGAATATAATCATCAAATTCATTGTATCATTACTAGCTTTTAAGAAAAATACATATTATATTAGTCTCTTATTTATTGTGAAGTTGCCATTTTAATTTTACGTTTATTATAATTTTTAAAATTAATATCACTTATTAAAAATATTATATTTAGTCTCTTTAATAGATTTTAAAACCTAAATTTATAATTAATGAGAAATTAAGTAAAAATCAAACATATATTTTATTGTGAATAATATTTTGTTTACATTTTTTTATTAATCAGATTGAGCTTCAAACCAAAAAAGGTTGAGCTTCACATGACAGAGTAAGCGCTTTAAGTTTAGACCGAGAAATTTCGCAGCCAAGTGCCAAGTATGATAGATTATTTTGACTATAAGACTTGAAAGGGCATGCTATCTTCTCCGTTTCTCCACTTTGTTATATTTCAGTTTTCTAAACCTTTATGAGAAAAATGTTGGTTATATATTTATATATTGAGATGAAAATAAGAAAAAAAAAAACGCCATAACTAGCACTTTTAATATACACACAATATTATAAATTATAATTTCTTACATTTTTTATTTTAGAATTTGATATAAACAACTAAGAAATTATCTAAATCCTATTCTTATTATAAAAAATTGCTTCAATTAATTTTTAAGTTGTTATGTAACAAAACACATGATTCCAGTTACGCGTTATTTCAATAAAAAAGCTGGGGGATAATAACTAAAATTTCATAAATAGTTTCTTAGCAATGATCAATTTTTTCCCGAAAAAGTTATTCTCTATCAAAACAGGTGCCATATTCTATAATGATTTTTCATATATATATATTAAATCATTTTAATAGTATCTTAAAAGACACTCATGAGGTATTATTAAATTATCATAAAACGTGATTTGTTCATTATTTATTTATTTATCATAAAAAAAAAGGGTGATGATTGAAGAAAAAAAATTGCAAGTCAAATGTGTTCACGCAGTTGATAAGGGAGAAAGATGAAAAAAATATTAATAAATTTTGATATGCTTAAATGACAATTGGTTTAATATATTGATTTTAATAAAATTTAAGATCATTAAAATAATAATATTATTAAAACTAATATACTACATCAACTGTTATTTAAATATATTAAGACTAATAAATATTTTTTAGAAAGATGGTTCGTGCATTATTTAAACAAAAAAATGAAATCAGTTTATATTAAGATTTAGAGTTTAAACATTAAATTTTAAATATTTACTTATTTATATTTTGCAGCGTGTTGCGCGGTTTCATGTCCCGTGTAAACGAACCAAGATTGGCGTCAAAGAAATCCATTGAAATCATCACATGGACGAAGGTAGAATACTAAATGTGATATGTCCTGTCCTGAGGAAACGTCAACGAGGGAAACTGCTGTGGGCCATATGGCTTCTATATTCATTCGCTTTTTGTTTTCTACTGGAGGTCCCACTTGTTTTCACCATCTAAATTCCTTTTCCTTTAATAAAATATTATTTAAATTTTGGTTCGTTATTAAATTATATATCACTAATTTAATAAATTTTTTTCTAAAATTAAACAGCTCCTTTGAGATAAAATTGAGGGACAAAACTAGTAGAAAACAGAGCAAAGACAAAGAAGTTCACTAAATTGTGAATGTAATCCACAAAGCGATTAATTATTTATAAAAAAATGAATTATGGCCGTTGAAGATGTTAAAGTAACATTCATAATCAACAACTTTAATAGTTTTAAAATACTTATAATAGTTGAAATCAATATAATAAATTATTTTAATAAACAATAATTAACATCAGAAATGAGGAACAATTATATTATCAACTAGGGGTGAATATGGGCTAAATTTTTAGCCGACCCGAGATTCGACCTGATCTGATTAGATATGAGTAGTAATCAGGTTAGCTTTTTTTTTTAAATATAAATTATTTTGTGAAAATAATTTTTTTTAAACAAAAAAAATATTTGAAAGGAAATAAAATAGAATTAAAAAAATTTAAGAGTTGGAATGAAAAATAATAAAAAGTTGAAAAAAATTAATATTTTAAAATTTATTTTAAATTAAATCAAAAACATATTATAAAAATTTAAAAAAATTAAAAATAAATACCGAGCTAGGTCTAATGTCATTCTTGGGACCCGATCCGCCCTGATCTTAAAACCAACTCGACCTAGTAAGATTTACAAATTTTTTTATTTAACTCAATCATAATCTGACTTGATATGACCAGGTCGACTGGGCTGGTTATTACGCCTATTATCAATAACTGAAATGTTATAATAAAAAGAATTCACCTCTTATTTGTTTGAAATATTATACAAATATCCAACAAAACTTAGTCTAAGATGTTTGGGCACGTAGAATTTGTTAGAAATTAAATAATATTCTAGCTATTTGGAATTAATTTTGTAAACATTTGAATTGACATAAAATTTTATATTTCAATTACTTCTATAAATAACATTCATTTGTAATAGTTGTATTGATAAAGTTTGGATCAATTATATATATATATAGAGACAAGTCTAGAAACATATCTACATTGCCACCTTTGTGGTGGTTTCAGGCGTGATAAGTAAGTTCATATGTGAATATGTAATGTACTGTTTTAAGATTAAAACGTCCGCGTTAAGTGATCTTGAGCAATTTTGTTTCATAACTATATATATATATATATATATATATATATATTTACATTGCCTCTTTAGAATTTTAGTCCTTTAATTTCTGTATTACAGCTACAGTAAATAATTAGACTAATTCTAAAATCTAAACAAAAAGAAGGATGATATTATCGAATTGTCCAAAAACAAATTTCAAATCTCTCAAAAAACATGAGATTGTTGAGGTTAACCTATGACAACTTTGAAGAGTTTGAATCCTATAAATTTATTGTAAATTTTAGTGAAAGAATAAAAATAAATAAACAAATAATAAAAGAGGGAGTGTATTTCAAACAAATTTTTACTTCTTGTATGGTTTTTTCTTCTCAAATTTAAAAGATTTATTCATAACTGGAAAAGGGTAAGAAGTTAAAGAATTTGTAGACCATCACATAGCGTAATTGAAAAATGATGATGAATTATGCTCATGTTAAAAGAACAAGGTTTTCACTACTTTTTTTTTTATTTGTTTTGATATTGGAAAACAAAAGTTGATTGGTTAAAATATAATAATTTATATAACACTATAAGTAAAACTTTAGTTGTTAAACAACATGTATAGGAGTTGAGGAACTAGAGAATAGCACTTAGGTACTATAGCATGATCAATTTTTGTTCATCAAATAGAACATATAGCACAAATATTCAGAATATTTCTAGAAAAAAAAAATTCATCAAATCATGAATCACGCTATTTTGGTTACCACGCTCTTCAAGTAAAATGAAATATAATTCGGGATATTCTAGAATATATATATATATATATATATATATGGGGCCAAATTTTAAATTTAAGATAACATTTTATAATTTGGGTTGTATTGGAAAATAGTACCTTGCTGTAAGAAATTCAAATTTAAATCCAAAATCAACATTCAAACACATAGTTCCAATTAAAGTAATTGAAAATTAAGGATCAAAATTTTATATGGAGAACCTTATTATATATGACTAGACTTGTATATAATTATTTATATTTTTTTGTGTTGTTTTTCAATCAAAATGTGATAAGTATATGATAAGATCAATAATGAATAATGTATAATTTAATTTTAAAATAATAATAACAACCATACATGTATTGCAATTTAATTGAAAAATTATATATTTATCATATTTTAATAGTAAAACAACACAATAAATATATAAAAAATTGCATATTATAACTAAGTTTTTTCCTATCTCATATAGGGAAGGCAATTTTGCGAGACATTATATCCCTCATTCTCATTTCTATTTCTAATCTCGAGGGAGATCTTTCTTCTTTTCCATTTTTCGTGGGGACACAAATCTCCACATATCTTTATGGGGACTTTGAATTTTATTATAAAAATTAAAAATAATTAAATAATCTATATAACTTTGATTTAAAGTTTAAACTCCTTGTTTATATTATCTAACAAGGTATAATTAAGCTCATAAAAATTATAAATATTCAAATAACAAATTTTATAACATATTTTATAAATTACAATAAATAATTCTTAATAAGGTAAGTTAATTATGAAGAAAAAATTTAACAAAAAGATAATTAAGTTTAAAATAAAATCATTTAAATAATTCTAATTCCTATATAAATCTTTAATCATAATTTACAAATAATTAATATTATTTTTCTTAATATTCACTTTTTATTTTTCATTATAATGTAATCGCAGCTCTAAAGTACTTTAAAAGTAATCATACTATGTCATCCAAGTTTCATAGAAGTGAAAGACTAATATATAATGAGCAAAAATTAAATTTAATTTTTAAATTTTAAATTATTATAATTATAAATAACAAGTGAAATACAAAAAATATATAAATTAGTATAAATATATATAAAATAAATATTTATATAAAATTGACATAGGTGAGAACGCATACGGTAAGGGATATGATCCCTGCATCCTGTCCCTAAACTTCTTTCAAAAAGAGTTTTGTCTTTATTCCCATCTCCACAGACAAATATTCTCCATATATGAATCTACAAATATAAACAATCCTCACAAAATTTTTAAATTTAGAGATATGTTGCCATCTCTAATATCATAAATGGAGAAATGTTATACAAGATTATAGGCCCTGGCAGGAACTCTAATCAACAAACACAATATCTTAGCTCATGTGTTGCCCAATCAAATTGACAATTGAACTGGTGTAATAAAAAAAAGAATCTCACATAAAAGAATGTTGTTTGCATATTAATTAATTGAAATAAATTTTTTTTAATTTGAAAAAACTACATGCATCATTAAATAGAAGCACCAAGTCATAACTAATCAAATCAATAAAAAAATCTCAATATATAATTCTAGAGTTGTGGCTTTAACAAATAAAATTAGCAAAAAAACAAAAAAGAAAACCTCTATAAACAGAAACAACAAGCCAGCAAGCTAATACTTTGCTCCAATTGCTTTCTCCAATCTCACAAAATTAGTGTCATCTAAAATTGCCTCTAAAAACCTCATAATTTGCTACTTCTAGTTGAATTTTCGAAAATTATTTTATATGTAACTCCCAATTCAAAAGAAGACCTCAATTTGACCCCATGTGTTTACATACAAAGCAACTCACATGCATTTGCTTCTCAGTACAGTTTTAGTGAAAGAAGAAAGTATTTTATAGCAAATGCAGACAAACAAACTTCTAACTTGTCCTTTTAGAGTGTGAAAATAGTTGAGTACAATATGCTACGGCATAGATGGACAATGGATGAGAGAGGCAAATGCCTTGCAAGAAAAGAGAATAGAAAATTTGATTTGGTGCTTCGATAATGGATTTCTAAATAAATAAGAACGTAAAATTCTTTTCTTCTCTCACAAGTAAGTAAATTACGTCAAATTTTCTTTTCTGACAAGTACCTTAGGGCTAGTTTGAATATTATTTTTAAAAACAGTTTTTGGTTTTTAAAAATAAAAAATAAAAAATTGTTTAGTAATATTTTTTTTATCAATTGTTCTAAAAATCAAAAAAACAGAAAAGTGTTTTTAAGAATCAAAAGACAAGAAAAAGTTTTAAATTGATTCATAAATAAAATCTAAAAAAATTAGAGTTAAAATATAAATACAACAAATTATTTTAACTTGACATTCCATTGATATATTTTAGGTTTTTTCTTTAGTATGCTTATAATTTTGAGTGTACCTAATTATAATATAAAACCATAATTATAATAATATCAATGCAAAAAATAATAATATTATAATTATATTTTATATTATAATTAAATGTATTAATATACTCAAAATTATAAATATATCTAAGATTTTACTTATATTTTAACATATCATTATCATATATCTTTATCTTAATATGTCTGATTACTCTAAATATTTCTCCTAAAATTGATTGTATAGAAGAAAACAAACTTCTAACTTGTCCTTTTTGAGTGTGAAAATAGTTGAGTACAATATGCTACGGCATAGATGGACGATGGATGAGAGAGGCAAATGCCTTGCAAGAAAAAAGAATAGAAAATTTGATTTGGTGCTTCGATAATGGATTTCTAAATAAATAAGAACGTAAAATTCTTTTCTTCTCTCACAAGTAAGTAAATTACGTAAATTTTTCTTTTCTGGCAAGTAACTTAGGGCTTGTTTGAATATTATTTTTAAAAACAGTTTTTGGTTTTTAAAAATAAAAAATAAAAAATTGTTTAGTAATGTGTTTTTCATCAATTGTTCTGTTCTAAAAAAATCGAAAAACCAAAAAGTGTTTTTTATAATCAAATGACAAGAACAAGTTTTAAATTGATTTATAAATAAAATCTAAAAAAATTAAAGTCAAAATATAAATACAATAAATTATTTTAAATTGACATACTGTCAAATATATTTTAAATTTCTTTTATGGTGTATTTATAATTTTAAATGCTTTCAATTATAATATAATGTTATAATTATAATAATATCAATACAAAAAATAATAATATTATAATTATATTCTTAAATTATAATCAAATGCATTAATACACTTAAAACTATAAATACACCTAAAATTTTATTTATATTTTAATATGTCATTAATATATATCTTTATCTTAATATGTCATCTAATAATTACTGTAAATATTTCACCTAAAATTGATTGTATGGAAGAAAACCATGCCATCACTTATAGTTCTTTTACTTTTAATTAAATCCAACCCGCGATTCATGCCATTGCATGAATTTTATATTTCAATTAAAATCGTTGTCACATTGATCAAAAATTGCTTCAAGTTAGGTGCGGGAAAATTTGGTGCCACGTGGGAACTATGATGTATTGTTTTGACTAAACACTAGAAAAATTCAAAGTATGCTATCCTGCTTCCTTTCTCCACTTAGATCTATTCCAGCATTCCAAAAGTAAGAAGAGAAATGCCATCCATAGCACTTTTTCCTTGCACAAACGTCAGAAATTTTATTAATTAATCCCTATAATTTGCATCAATTTACAAATTAGTCCTTACATTTTTTTTTAAAATCATTCCTTATACTTTTAATTTCTTAAACTCTGGTTCCTACCGTTACATTTACCTTGACACTATTAAGTTTTAGCTAATATGGCTAACTTTGGCTGATGTAAATATAGGAGTCTGGCTGACGTGGCACTAACCGAAGTTTCGTATGCAGCTAGGTTCACACACGCTCCATGTGGACACCCATCAGTCTTCTTCTTCACACGTACCCTCTGTACACCCATCAACTCGAAGCTTGAAGCAACAGCAAAGTTTATATGCAGAATATACAATGACTATTAAAGGACATATGAATAATGTATCAGAGATGAAGGAGAGCTGCAGCAAACATAAATGAAGGAAAAATGACAAAGTTTCTGTGCAAAATAAAGAAGCACAAGAGAAAACAGAGATGGAGTGCGAACCCAAAATGGACTCTACTTCTTCAGAAATAGGGCTTGGGTTTTGAAGGAAGAATGGTAGAAAATAAAAGGGAAGAATGACAAATGGCTAAAGTATGTGTAGGTTAAAGTAATGGAATGAAGCTCTTCGATTCTTCAATAGCGGTCAGAAAAAGATTAAAAAAAAAAATAAACATAAGGGATGGAAAAGGTTACTTGTACATGGAAGAGGTTGACATGCGAGCTTAAGAAAACATATGACTATTTTTGCCCTCGGCTTACAATTCAGGATAAGCCATTTTCAGTTTAAGATCATCTTCCAAAAAAAAATTTAAGCTTACCTTTCTGCTTAGTCATCTTAAATATTTATTTGGTTTATTTTATTCTGTCTAGTGTTTTATTCATTATTATATATATATATATATATATATCATTATTATTATTCTTTTAATTTTTTTTATCTTCTGTTGCACCCATAAGAAACACGTCTCAATAGGAGTGCTTAGGATTTTCTTCCTCATCTCGCATCACTCACTTTCTGGCAACTATGGCAAATTCTTGTCTTGAAGAGAAATGATAAGTTTTTATCATTATTTTTTTTGGCTTGAACGTTATTTTCTCTTTCTTCTACTAATCCCTATACTTTGGTCGTGGTAGTAACAACTTTGTCGATTTCTGCATTGGAAAACTTCAAGTTTATCTTCTTCTTCTTCTTCTTCATCTTATTCTTCTACTTCTTATTTTTCTTTTGGAACAACTACTTCATTAAAATGGTCGGATCATATAATTTCTTTCTTTCCTGAACCTTATTGCCACTATTAATATCAATCTAGGTTAATCAATATTCTGCATTATATATACTAAAATTCTACTTTATGATGTTGTGATTATTTTCATGCCTTAGTACCTAACTTAAAGTTCTATTTACGATTCTGCAGTGAGTTGAATTTAGTGGATACTTAGAATCAATGTTGTTAGAATCGCTAGTTACTCGTTAAACTTGTTGAGTCAATGTTTCTACCTGCCCAAACCGTGTTGACTTGCTTTTAAACTCACCCTCATTGTAAACTCGGTTTAACTTGTGCAAATTCGCTCCTCCAACTTTTCATAGGATTTGTATTATGTAATACACACGTTTTTGTCGACAATTTATGGTGAAATTACTGTGCATCATTCTTGAGGCTTTACTTTTATGTTAGCATCATTAAGACCTAAAACATAGAATTAACATTTTTTAATAATTTTTAAATTAATAAGGCATGGTTATATGCTAAATTTAACATGTGACAATTAGGCTCAACTATTAAGGCAAAGGATCAAAAGCATTTGAACAATTCTCTTGATGAATTGTGTTATTTGAATAACACAACCCATCAAGGATAAATAAGTTATGCTTTAATGTGGCTTCAAGACCAAGTAAGAATAACAAATTAATTTTTAGACACATATATCACATATATGGTTGGTGTTTCAATTGTAGTTTTTTAGTGATAGTTTTATTGATTTCACTTTTTCATAAATGGATAGGTATTAGATTGCTAAACCCCTAAATACACCCGAATACTTATAAGGTCTTAATAGTTTTTTAGATTTGCATTTGCTGATGGGGGTGTTGAGGGTAAAAAAATATGTCTTTGTCCAAAATATAAATTTAAGAAATGGTAAGATAAAGATGTTGTGCGAGACAACTTAATTGTTAAACCATTCTTACAAGGGTATTCTCTTTGGGTAAGGCATAGGAAAAGAGGTAAAGATTTACTTCATGTACAACCTGTATCAGTGCCACAAGTAAGTGAAGAAAGAACTTTTAGGGTTGATCCTATGCAAGATATGGTCTATAACGCATTTGGAGTTCACAATTGTAATGAGATGATGGACGAAGTTGAAGGCCTAACTCTATCATCTTTTGGCCCAATGATGGATGAGGTGGCAAAAGAGTCTTATGAGTTAATTAGAGATGGACAACAAAATTTGTATGAAGAATGTGAGAAATATTTGAAGCTATCATTTTTGCTGAAGTTGTATCACATTAAATGTTTGTATGGAATCAGTGATAAAGCTATGTCTATGATATTAGAGCTGTTAGTAGATGCCTTTGTGAATGTAAAGATTCCTTCTTTTTGCTATAAGGCGAAGAAAATTATTAATAAATTAGGACTCAATTATAAAAAAGTTCATGCATGTCCTAATGATTGTATGTTATACTAGGGAGAGGATGATGTCATAGACATGTGTAAATGGTACGACACATCTAGGTGGACACCTAAGAAAAAGGGTAACAAGTGTAAGAATACGCTTGCTAAAGTGCTTAGGTATTTTTCATTAAAACCACGATTGCAAAAGCTTTTTTTGTCCCATAAAATTGCTGAGTATATGAAGTGACATGTAGTAGATAAAAACAATGATAACATGATGAAACATCCAAGGGATTCCAAGCATAGAAGAAATTTGATATAATGAATGATCAATTTGCTTTGGATCCATGAAATGTACGTTTAGGGTTAGTTATTGATGGTTTCAATCCATTTGGCAACTTGAGTATAACCGATAGCATTTGGTCGGTGGTACTCATACCTTACAACCTACCTCCCTAGATGTGTATGAAACAAAGTTCTTTAATCCTCTCAATGAATATTCTTGGAAAAAAGCACCAGGAAACGAGATAGTGTATCTACAATCGCTCATGAAAGAGTTGAACAATTATGGGTTGTGGGGGTTAAAACATTTGATTCTTCCACTATTATGATGTTCAAGTTGCATGCAGCTATCTTGTGGATGGTTAGTGATTTTCCAGGGCTTGAAACTTTGTCTGGGTGGAATATCCATACTAAGTTAGTTTGTTTCACTTATAATTTTGATTCTATTCCCGTTCGCCTTCCTTATAGTAGATAGTAGTGTTTCATAGGTCATCATCAATTTATGAGTCTAAGATATAAATTTAGATTGACTTGAATTAGATTTGATTGAAGAGAAGAGAAAATAAACCCCCTATAACAGTAACTGGATCATAAATTTTTATATAGCTTAAGGATGTTAAGAACGTATTTGAAAAGACGTAGAGGATGAAAATCGAGGAAGAAGACCTCGAGGATCTACTGCTATAGTTTGTGATCCTCAACAATGGTGTAAAAAGAGCATATTTTTTCAACTTCCTTATTCGGAGAACCATTTATTACGCCACAGTCTTGACGTCATGCACATTGAGAAAAATGTTTGTGACAATGTGTTATTCACTTTACTAAATGAGATTGGGAAATCAAAAGACCATTTAAATGTATGATGAGACTTGTAAGAGATGTGCATAAGGTCTGATTTGTGGCTAAATGATAATGGTAGATATCCTCTGGCTTTGTTCACATTGACCAATGCGAATAAAGATATCTTTTTAAAGACTTTAAATAATGTTAATATGCTTAACGATTATTCTAGTAACATATCCAAATGCATTGATTTAAGTGAATGTAAGATCCGTGATTTAAAGAGTCATGACTCACACATTCTTATGGAACAACTTCTACAGTTGGTAATTAGACAAACACTACCTAAGCAAGTGTCAAGTGTTTTAATTTACTTAAGTTCATTCTTCAATCAACTGTGTAATAAAGTGATAAATGTAAATGAACTTGACCAACTTCAAGATAAAGTTGTTTTTACGTTGTGTTATTTGGAGATGATATTTTCACCATCATTCTTCACAGTTATGGTGCATTTGATTGTACATTTAGCTAAAGAAGATAAACTTGGAGGTCATGTCCAATATTGTTAGATGTACCCTGTAGGAAGGTAATGTCCAATGTATTTATTATTGCATTACAATTTCCTCTTTGTCTCCTCTTGACTTAATTGATTTGCATTATAATTAACAAATACTTGGGAAAATTAAAGTCCTTTGTACGGAATAGGGCATAACCAAAAGGATAAACATGGGTAATAATGATCCTTTTCCTCTTAACTTAATAAGTAGTTTTATGATAATTTGAAATTTGAAATTTGAAATTATTATATAACGAAGTGTTATCAGATAATAATGATCCTTATTTTATAATGAATGTTTATACGGAAATTGGTCCCTATCTTCCCCTGTAAATAGGGGTTACATACTCTCTCTTTATCCATCACTAATGCATATGTAAATTAAGATATGTTAAGAGATAAAAACATAATTCTTCTCTCCTTATAATTCTTTTTTAAGTTTAGGAATCTAAAGGTTCATGCTAATCAAGCAATGGATAAAAACATAATGTATGGCATGTGAAAATTTATGAGTTCTCAAGATCTTGTAAATAGTTATTGATTAAAAATTTCTATCACCAGGATTAAATAAAAGTTAAAGAAAAACTTACAAATCCACCATTTCTAATGCATTGATTAATATTATGCAACATAATTATGAGAAAAAGTGGTCTCAAAAAGGTTTGGGTTGAGAATAAAAAATGATTAATCCTATGGGGCTAACAACAAGCATGAGTTTTTGGACTTTGAAAGCAATGGTTGGCTTGGTAGCCATTGTAGGAGGACTAACATAATAGTAAAGCATGGGGCTATGAAGAATATTGAAATTTGTTCTTACTATAAAATTTTTATGTACTTTACCTTAATGCTCTAATTGATAGATAAATTTTTCCATCATTTAGAGAAGTTTAATTATATTTTCTAAAATTTTTTCTACTCTTTGTAGAAATTCTAGCATTTTATTTACAAAATTTGTTGCTAAATGAGTGTTTCTTACAACTCTTCCTGGAGGTGTTAGAGACAAAATTCCTCTCAAATCCAAGTTGTGAGCAAATCTGCTTCCTAAATAGCTATTTCATATAATAGAAGAATTACAGTTCAGAGACACTCTACAAAAGTAAAGGAATATTTTATAAATGAAACTAAATAAAAAAGAAGAAGAAGACAAGAATATGAATATCAAGAGAGAATGACAGGAAGATATGAAGATAAAGATGAAAATGGACAGAAGGAAGCCTTATGTAAAACTAGTTTTCGTCAAAACCTCATCTCACACTTAATATCATATGACCAAAATAGATGAAAATCCTCGACAATTGCTTCCATATTTGTGGAGGCCATCGAATATGATTAATGGATGGGATTTGGCCATGTTTCA
Source organism: Delonix regia (assembly GCA_037074485.1). NCBI lineage: Eukaryota > Viridiplantae > Streptophyta > Magnoliopsida > Fabales > Fabaceae > Delonix > Delonix regia. The sequence continues at coordinate 20,450,870 of CM073452.1, read as the reverse complement.
TTTTTCTTTATTCTCAAACCTGACAATTTTGATACTAGAACTGAAAAATATTTATGTTCTAAGTATATTTATTGTTGGAGAAGGCTTCAAATCTTTGTGTTTACTTTTTCTTAGTCTTTCATCATTACTATTATGTTGCATTATATTGATCAGAACTATATCCTGCTCCATATGATTAATCATTTTTTATTCTCAACCTAGACCTTTCTGACACCAATCAGTGCATTTAAATTTCCTACCAGAATTCGATACATGTTACTAACTATATTTTAATGATAAGGCTAAGACTAACATTATTACACAACATGAATAATAATTCAATAAGTAGAATTGTTCAGTAAGTAATATTTAGTTCAATAAATTGATTTTAACAAAAAATTAAGATAAGTAAGCAGAATATTGAAAAAATATACAAGAATTTAATTCAATCATAGTTCTTTCAATCTCCTTAAGCAGTAACCAAAACTTGAGTAGGAGCTTTAGCAAACAAATCCTCACAAGGAGCTTCATCAACTAAAGCTTACACATTGTGTTTAGAATAAGATCAGAGAGAAGCACATTGTGAAAGAAAGATAGAAAAAATAAAGAGAAAGTTTATAGTGAGTGAAGGCAAACACAAGATAATTTTCACTCGCATAGTCAGAGATGAATCTAAGGGGGTGTGGGGTGCGGTTACCCCTTAAAGGTTTAAAATTTTAACTTTTAAGAGTAATTTTATTTTATATTCTTAGTTTACTTCTTTAATTGATAAGAGCTTATTCCTTTAGGATTGTTAGAATTTGCCTTTCTTGGTTCTAATTTTGGATCTAAAAACTTTCGCTCTTTTAGAATCAAATCCTAAATCCATCCTTACACACATTGTTGGCCCAAATCCTTAAGGTTTGATGTTTAATAAATCGAAATGAATAAAGAATCATTTTTATCTCAGCTCACTAATGCACATATCTATCCAACACAAAATATACATCAGTTAATAGCTTATCCTCACCTAAAAGAGAAATCCATCATATGATGATAATTTGAATACCTTATCTTGTCAACTAACTTTTAGCTCTTCCAATTTCATCGTCTTCAATTACATTAACCAAGAGCAATATTTTAAAGGCATCAAAATCTCTTAAGAATCTCCTTCTTCTCTCTCTACCTTGCCTTATTTGAAAGTGCTAACACATTCTTGGAGAAAATAGAGGTTTCATCATTCTTTTCCTCGTTGTGGTTGTATCTTCACCCACTCTAACACTCCAACGGCTCTCTTGGTTTTCAAAGGAGTGTCATACCGAGTCAAAAATGATGAAGTCATCTTCAAGTCAATAACCTACCTACTTTGTAATATTCATGAAACTTCTCATTTAATAATTTATCCTAGTGGGAAATTATTAGTAAATATTTGCATTAACTAGAGGAAAGATGACAACATATTTGGGATAAATTCAAAAATATAAATATCGTTGAGGAAAAAGGAAATAAAGAAGAACTTATATATTGATTCAGGTAATATTTTGCATGAGAAATAGGCTGACACAAGTGATTAAGCCATATCCATGCAAACTAAGAGGACTTGAGTTTGAATCTTAACATATGCATCAAGCCATCTTTTTTATTATTATTATTATTATTCGGCCGTGTCCCTTAAGAAATTACAAGATTACCCTTTTTAACTTTTTCGATTACACCATATCTCTAACGTTCACCTTCACACTCACGTTGCAGCTCAAGGATGCTTCGTCATTTTCATTCCAAATTGTGCTGGGGTTGTGTTCATGGTGGAGCTCTAACGTTGTCTAGCCTATTTCCATTACAAGTTAGGTTGAAGAATCCCATAGCTCTAGCAAGAACACAATGTTAGTTTAAGTAACAAGATCAAGGAGAAATTAGCTTGATTGGTAAGGATTTTCACAAAATTTCATGAGAGTTTTGTCTCATAAGTATATTTATACTCTTTTTCTCTCAATTTTAATGATCAAATTCAAGTTGTGGCTCATGAATTTGAAAGCCTATGCGAGAATGAACGTGAATCACAAATTGGTGAGTTTTAAGTGAAATTTCATTAGGGCTTCACTTAATCTATGTACTTTTTTCCTTTCTCCCTTTGATCCAGCCTTCAATTTCATGGTTTTGCTTCAGAAATCAAAAGCCCTCTTGCATATGAATAGTGGCAAATTTGGAATTCAAAATTGGGCTCAATTTGGAGTTGATTTATCAAATTTCATTGGGGTTTTGATCTTTAGTAAGTATCTAACAATTTTCATGTGTTAATTTGATGATTGAAATGCTTTAATTGAAAACACTTTTTCATGGTAAGGAGTTTTAATGTTTAAAGTGGAAGATTGTGAAGATTTCTTATTCCTCTAGCATTATTGGACCTCAAGAAAAGGGATAACATTTGTTGGTAGTTTTCATTTTACGTGGTAAGTTATTTTAAGAATTGTTCTCAAATTGTCTTAAATCTTGTTGTAAGTGGAAGCTTGATGAAGAAAAATTCAACAGAAATGACTATATTGAATAATTACTTTTATTATGCTGGGTATAATTTTTAAGTCGTTGGATGATATTGAACAATTTAAGAGCTATATGGAATGGATTAATTGACTTATTTAGGCAAATTTGATTTATGAGGTCATAATCTTAGAATATTTGTGCAATCATATTTTTGGACTTAAAGGCAATGAAGTTATCATTTGGTGGAAATTTCTACCTTAAGGACATAAGAATGCTACTAAAACCTTGGAAAAATTTTCTATGTGTAATATAGAAGTAAGTTGGTCTTGGTCATGGAAGGAAGAATGAAAACTTTAACATATGAATCATTTAAGTTCCATAAGCATGTTTCTACATGTATATGCATGTAATTGTTAGTCATGGTAATTATGATCATTTGAGGGGATATTTGTGATTTTAAAGAAATGAAACAATTTTGGACAGAGGTCATTTGATGATGACAAATTACTTGTTAATCAACTTATTGTGGGACTACTCATTATAAATTTATTCAAGCTTAGATGATTATAGCGAGGGACATTAAGGTCAAATTTTTATTTTTAGGAGTTTAAAGGGTGCACTGCATCCAGCGGATAATAGAGAAGACAATAAGAAAATGAGCTATGTGTGCCTTATCCAGGTGAGTAAATAATGCTGATATAGAATATACCACATTGCCTTTGCCTATTTCATCTTCACCTACATTCCCTGGTCATTTTAATTTAGAAAATGCTACTGGGGAAAATCCAATAAATTTTAACATTGAATAACCTACAAAAGATTTTCAAGAGGCAGCTATTGAATTAAGATAATCTCAAAGAGTTCATAGACCTGCCATTCCAGATGATTATATAGTTTACTTGCAAGAGTTTGAATCTGATGAGGTTAATGGCACTGTCCCTTTCTCTTTTAAAGAAGTAATAACAGGATCTCATTCATCTGAGTGGTTAAATGTTATAAATGAAAAGATTGCCTCTATACGTCATAATGATACTTGAGTACTTACTGAACTACCAGACGAACATAAATCAGTTAGTTGCAAATGGGTCTTTAAGACTAAGAGAATGGCAGATGGTGAAATTGAAAGGTATAAAGTTGGACTCGTAGCTAAAGGCTACAATCAGAAAGAAGGTAGTGATTATACAAAGACATTCTTTCATGTATCTACTAAGGATGCTCTCAGGGTGGTCATAACTCTTATTGCACAGTTTGACCTTTAACCTTATCGGATGGATGTCAAAACTACATTTTTGAATGGAAACTTACATGAGGACGTATATATGAAGTAACCAAATGGATTTGTAGAATTAGGAAAAATGCATCTAGTTTATAAGCTAAACAGGTCTATCTATGGACTGAAGCAAGCTTTGAGACAATGGTATCTTAAGTTTAATGAAGTGATTATTGCGCTTGAATTAGTTGAGAACATCGCAAATCAGTGCATTTATCAGAAATTTGAAGAGGGTAACTTTGTAATTCTTGTGCTCTATGTAAATGACATCCTATTAGCTAGTAATTTTATAGGTCTATTAAATGAGAGCAAACATATGTTATCATGCCATTTTGATATGAAAAATCTTGGTAAAGCCTCATTTGTTTTGGGAATTTAGATTCAACGTGATAGATCACATGGCATTTTTAGGTTTTTCTTAGGCAACATATATTGATCTAGTGCTGAAGAAGTCCAACATGCACTCTTGTGCCCCTTGTGCTGCACCTGTACAGAAAGGTGAAAGATTTTCAAAATCAAAATGTCCTCAAAATGATAATAAAATGATTACAATGGAAAGAATTTAATATGCATCTGCAGTTAGCAGCCTTATATATGCTCAGGCATGCACACGTCTGAACATTGTCTTTGCGATCAGTGTGCATAGCAGGTACATGAGTGATCCTGGCCATGATCATTAGAGAGCTATAAAGAAAGTAATAAGGTATCTTCAAGGTACAAATCATCATATGTTGACTTTCAATAAAACTAATCCATTGGAGATTGTAAGTTATTCTGACTTAGACTATGCATCATGCATTGATGATCATATTTCCACTTTGAGATACATCTTTATAATGTCTAGAGGAGCTGTTTCATGGGAAAGTGTTAAACAATCAATCACAGCTACCTCAACTATGGAAGCAGAATATATCACTTGTTATAGGGCTACCCATCAGGCTATATGGTTGAGGAAATTGATATCTGCCATGCATCTTGTTGATTCTATATTAGGCCTTCTAACTATATATTGCGATAGTTCATATGCTATTTGATTTTCTCAAAACCATAGGAATTCCAATCGTACAAAGCACTTTGATTTCAAGTTCTTGTTTGTTAGAAAAAAAGTTGTTGAATCTCAAACTTGTTTGATTCACATTTCTGGTGAACATATGTTTGCGGATCCATTAACGAAAGGTTTACCCATGGGAGTATTTAAAAATCATGTATCTCGTATGGGTATTATTAAATTTTGACATAGTCTTGGTCTAGTAAGAGTCTAAGTTGAGTCCTTAAAATGACTTTTGCATTGTAAGATGACATATTAAATGTTAATTTTATGATCAATTCAGTTCAGACATTGACTTTACATTATAATTATATTATTTATTTTCTTATCGGATTCAATGATATTTTGATGTTTTATTTATGAACTCTGTATGGTTTTTTATGTATATTTTAGTTGCTTAATTTTTCATTGATATATGTTTAACTAGTTGTCTAATAATCAATTATGCCATCTAAGTAGGAGATTATTAAATTATTTTTATGAAAATAAATAAAATATTGTGGATTGACATTAATTTATTATTAGGTTAATTCATTGGGTTAATCAATTAATTAAGTAACTAAATTTTTGACACAAATCAGGAATGAATTAAGTTTGAGTTAGTTGTAGATAATCAATGATAGGTTGGATTACCCACAAGCTCATTAAATAGAAACCCCAACTTGCTGCTCAAATCTTATCAATAATTATCCTATCATATTGCTAACTGATAAGATAAGAGGATAATATTCTATATGCATATCTAATTTTAAAATTTCAGCTGTTGAGAAGTGAGAAATTACTATTTTAAAATAATTCAAATATTTTATTTATTAAAATATAAAAGTACTTTGAACATGCAATAACTTCACATATTCTGAGGACTTAGAATTCCTTTTGCTTATTTATTTATCCTCTGTGACCCTCATTTTTTTTTTTTTGACGTAAAAAAAGAAGAGACATTGGACAAAGCAAATTGTTTACTCTACTTACAAAATTATAGTTGTATTGAGTGCTTCATTAAGTAAGTATAGTTTTATTGTTATTAATTTATTTATCTTCCACTTGAATATGGTATTTTATTCTTTCAAGAAATAGAAACACATCAATTAAGAATTTAAGTCCCTTTGCCTTCTGAAAAGAAATAAAAGCATTGGATATGATTGATATATATATATATATATATAGAAAAATTGCTCGGCTGGGATATCTTCTTTGGCCTCTTCTTGGAACTTAAATAGTTGTTTAGTGGTACCAAATTCGATCAGGTTAATGGGAGGATAAGATTTACTGGCAGTAAACCATATAAGAAATACAAGTTTAAAAAATATTCTAAAGATAAATCTATTAGAAAATATAAACCAAAAAAATATTTTAACGAAGGAAGAAAATTGAATTATAAAAAATATATGAAGAAGTGTCAATGTTATAATTGCAAAGAATTAGGACATATATCAACAGAACGTAAAAGACCTAGAAAGAAAAGAACTATGCATATTATGGAAGAAGCAAAAATAGAAGGATTAGAATCTATAGAATTTAATAATTTTCTAGTAAAAGAAGCTTATGAATCAAATGTAAAGATTTATAAAATAGAAAGAATATCAGACTCATAAACAAGTAGTTCTGATACAGAAACAGAATATGAATCCATAAGAAAAGAAAATGAAATAAATATGATGCAAGGAGAATCCGGTAACCAAATAGAACAACAACAAGAATATGACCAGTATGAAGAAATTAGAAACCCTGAAGAAGGAATAGTTGAAAGAAGAATAAAGTTAAAAAAACAATATGATAAAATCATAAATAAAGAATTAGATATGTCAACTGAAGATTTATCAAAACAGAGTATAATATCCAAAATAAGAAAAATTATTAAATAAAAACAAAAAGAAAAATATGTTTGTCTAGTATTACAGAAGAAATACCCTATAAAAGCCATACAAACAGAAGGAATATTAAGAATATTATTAATAAGTAAATCTATAATAGACTGAGAAATAGAAAACTAGATATTAAATATGATATAACAGAAATATATATTATAGGAAACCAATTAATGATAAAAGCCTATTTCCAAGCAGGAATAGATATACCTATAGAATTACTAATAACAGATAATAGAATTATTGACAGCATACCTAACAGCATATTAGGAGCTTTAAATGGAAATTTAGTTTACTAGAAACTAAAATTTACACTTAATACCAATTTTGCAATCTCTAAAACATAAATGAATATGAATATAACTTTAATAGTCTACCATAAATTAAAAGGAATTAAAATGCCTCTAGGAAGTAAGATAATTAGCATAATAGGTATCGTAGGACTTGTATTTTCCAATGAACATAAAATTTATACGAAGAATCAAGGAAAAATAATAATAAGAAAAGAATTTATGCCAGTATTAGAAGAACTAAAATTAGATCCTATAAAGATTACAATCCTAAGACAACTACAATTAGAATTAGATAATACTAGAGAAATAAGAAATACAGAAGAAACTAGAAGAATACAATATGATAATAATTTAAGAAGAAGAAGTATACGAATCAATTCTCCCATAAATATAAATATAAATATTAATCCAAGAAGAAGTTTAAGTTACCAAGAAACCTAGACCAGTCTCTAGAACAAAAAGTTTTAGAACTTCTACATAGATTAGCAAAAATCCCTATCACCTCTAACTTGACCGAAATTAGAACCACTACTCCCACAATAGATCTAACAGATTCTTTAATCTCTACAAATTATGTACTATTAGAAATACAAAAAGAAGAGTCTGAACAAACAATATGGACCACTCAGAACCCACTAAGATGAAAGTATGTGAAAAATTATCTGAATTCCAAGAACACCAATGTAAGTATTGTTAAGAACAAATTGACTCTGAATATACCCAACTTGCAAGCTCAATTGAATTAAGCAACTAAAAAAAAAAAAAAAGAATTTTAGTGGTTTTTCCTTTTTTCCATTGTTTTGGTCATAATACATTATATTTAGTTGTTATCATATTTGCTCTTGTATCGACCATGGCATGATATTTTCTTGACTGATATTTATTATAATTGAATTTGAGTAATATATAATAGAATCTCATTTAAATCAATTTTATTTTTCCTAGAATTATTAATACTTGGTTAATATTTAAAAGTATTCTGTCTTTTTAAATTTTATATGGGGTTACTTAGTTAAGAAAATCTTGTTCTAAGATTAATTTATAAGTGTCTATTTCTTTGATTTCTTCGTCTACCCATAATTTTAGTTTTAATATTTCTCTCTTCTCAAATCTTAATGTCATGTTGGCTTTTGTTCCTTGTTCATCTTTATTATTAGTGTAATCAAGTTGTATTATACTTCGTTCTTTATCTAGATTTATAATAGCTATTATTTCTATCCATACTTCTTCTTTTTGTATTTCTAATAGTACATAATTTGTAGAGATTAAAGAATCTGTTAGATCTATTATGGGAGTAGTGGTTCTAAATTCGGTCAAGTTAGAGGTGATAGGGATTTCTGCTAATCTATGTCTTTCTAAACTAGAGGTTTTAAAACTTTCTGTTCTAGAGATTGCAAAATTGGTATTAAGTATAAATTTTAGTTTTTGATAAACTACATTTCATTTAAAACTCCTAATATGCTATTGGGTATGCTGTCAATAATTCTATTATCTGTTATTAGTAATTCTATAGGTGTATCTATTCTTGCTCGGAAATAGGCTTTTTATCATTAATTGGATTCTTAGAATATATATTTTTGTTATATCATCTTTAATATCTAGTTTTTCTATTTCTCGATCTATTATAGATTTACTTATTAATGGTATTCTTAATATTCCTTCTGTAATACTACACAAGCATATTTTCTTTTTGTTTTGATTTAATAATTTTTCCTATTTTGGATATTATACTCTGTTTTGATAAATCTTCAATTAACATATCTAATTCTTTATTTCTAATTTTATCATATTATTCTTTTCTGAACTTTATTCTTCTTATTTCCTCACTCTGTTGATTAAGCTGCTCAATAATGCTCTTTAGTGTGCTTGAAATACTATTGATATAATTATTTGTTTGTGATTGTGCAAACCCTACATTGACTTCCAACATGGACATACGCACAACTAATTGATCGATAGTTGGTGATTGAGGTTCCCTTGCAAGGCTATTTTGGCTGCATATTAGTTTTTTCGCTAGTTGGCTGCTCTATCTCTACTCAAATAATCAACAACCAAGTTATTTTTGCCTTTGATATATTCAATAGAATAATCATAATAAACTAAATCACTTTATTATTCAATTAACATTTTATTAGATAATTTACTGGACTTTATTCCTCTATCAATCCAGTGTTTTATTTGGGTATTATTTGTTCTTATTATATCAAATTTTTCTAATTCTACAACTGCTAAAATTCTTTCTAATTCGAATAATATTTAGATTGACTAGGTTAAACTTTCCACTTGTATATTATATATATATATATGCATAAATCTAATTTAGTTTTTCTTGCTATTCTTTGTTTGTAAAGTTATTTAACAACTCATAAAATTAACAACAGCATATGACAATTTATATTTAAAATTTAAAATTGATATTTTTTTGAAATGAAATTGATAACCTCTATAATTTTATCTGATGGTTATAAATTATTTAAAAACGTGATCAGATAATTGAATACCATAAGATCAATTACAGTGATAGTGAAAATAAAATAGAAAAATCAAGTTGAACTATCAGTGCATCTAGAATATATAAAATAACATTTCTGATTTCCAAGCTATGACATACTAGCAAACAAGTCCTGCACTATACCTATAGATGCACGAAAGTACTAACAATGACTATATAAGACTATCAAAATTCAAAAATCAAGGTGCTATGTATTAATACATGCCGAATGTGAAGTGTCATACCAGAGGTATTTACTAAAGACTAGAAAAAAATGCTCGCTAACTCCAAAAGTGGATGTCCAGTGAATTCACTAGTAATTAAAAGCAATTAAAACGATTAAAACACAAAGCAAAACAAGTAAGTCAAGCCATAATGATTGTGGAAAAATTTCATAGCTAATTCAAGTGTTGGCATAACGAGACTTGGATAGTTTGAATCACTTGGTTGAAATACTGGACCTTGGAACCATCCATTGATTTAGTGATTGGGCATGCCCACGATCAAATTTAAACTTTTTATTTTTAATCTACAATAGAATCAAAGGACGCATATTAAATTGATTATAAAATCTGATGATTTATAATTAAAATTGATAAATCAAAATTAATAATTTTTAAAAACTAAAATCAACATTTTGAAAATTTGATTTGACAGCTACAAATAACTTAAAATTTTAAACCAATGGTTATTATTGTTTTTATTGCAATTGAAGCTGAAAATCTCCATTTCACCCAGGATCAGCCACAAATGAACCTGTTCAAAGACAACTATGATGATCAATGCATGTCCAAGACCATTATTTCTTCTTCTCACAGTGCATTCAATACTCATATGGGTTCTCCTTTCCTACTATAGGCAGCAACAAGTGTAGGTATTCACATTTTTAAACTATAGTTAAAGAATTATAGTATTTTAGTATAGTATAATCAAATAGTATGTTCTTCTTTCATTGCACCTGTCCCATGTGAAGCCCTCACAATGCTGGTCACACCTTACATTGTGTTTTTATCAGCAACTAACTAAAAATAAGCACTAAACATCGTCATTTATTTGGAAACCTACTACCAAAATGCAATAGCTAGATGCCTAAATCTACCCAAATCAACATTTTCTCTCTCTCCCTTGCCCAATACATAGTTGCACAAAATTGTTAAGACCAGTTATCTTATTACCCCAAACAAGCTGATGTAGACTACAAATATTTTTCACTAATAATAACTTAGTATTGATATAAGAAGTACATATACTCCTAAATATGATACATACCTGTATTAGATATATCCAATACAATACACAATATGATACACCTATATCAATTTTTTTCCTTTTTGCACAATTCATTTCAAAATGCACCAAAATGGTATGAAATTGGCGTTGAAATATTCTTATTCATTTTTTATTGATTGTGACATCATTTTAATTGAATTTTTCTACCATATTTCACTAAATCTCCAAATTTCTTTGTTTATCATCTTTATTTTCCTTTGTTAGTCATAATTTTCCTTTATTACATACAATGTTTGGCTAGAAATCAAAAGAAGGTCAATCACTATTTGTTGATTTACACACACACACACACACATACACATATATACACATACTTGTATCTTAAAAACATTAAAAAGTGGCATATCTATCATAACTCTATGAAATAAAGTTATTTTGGTCACATTCATGCTAAATAATTGAAATTTTGTATTAGTTTTATGATGCTTTTGAGTAAATTGTGCTAGCTGAGTTATTTTGCCATTATTGTTCTAGGTTTTAGGTTATTTTATTATAGATTCATATTAATTTAATTACATGCAAATACTTTGTCAAATAGAAGTTACTCTTGTGGATTTTGTTGTTGCTTAAGCCTTGGAAGGAAGAAATGATGGTATTGACATCAAGCAAGTGAACTCCAACTTTGAGGCAAATTTTAGACCCTTAGATGTCAAAATTAGAGATGGTTATTTTGCAAAAAAGTTGCAGAACTCTTTGAGACCTTTCCAATGAATGATAATTCATCAAATTCCGACATCAGAGCAAAACGTTGTCGGTGAAACATTGAAGTTGATATAGAAGCTAGTGTTTCGGTGCCAAGTTGCCAGGACAAGCATAAGGGCCAAAGACTCAGCACTAAGGCACCATGACACCTAGGCATAGAAAATGAAGGATTAACTTGTGTGGCAACTTAAGGAGATGTAAGTGAGATTTCCTAGGGTTTTTTTGGCGAGAGGTGATATTCTAAGGCAAAGGAGGTTGAGACCTAGAGTTCTAAGACAAAGAATTGTTGAATGAAAACATTTTAAAAGAAGATTCAAGGAAGTAAACCAATTAAGGCTTTGCAAACATAGTTCTTCTTCTATTTCTTTTCTTTTTCTCTTTTTTGATTAAATTGCCTGACATGTATTGGCTTGTAATCATGGCATGTTATGCTAAGTTTTTATTTCTCTAAGATTATAGTGATTTGACATGTAATTTATTAAATATTGTGACTTTACTTCTTGAATTTCATTATTAATAAATTTATTTAGTTCAATTTTATATTGTGTTCTTGTTGCTTAGCCACTAATTAGAATTTATGTTGAAGATTTAAGGATTCTTGAAAAAAAAAAGCTTAAATTTAGTCATGAAACTGAATATTGCTTGATTGATATTAGTTAATTGCTTGTATTAACACATTTTGTTTTTATGATAGACATATACCAATTAGACTAGCAAAATTGTGATTAATCATATGTAATGCATCTCTTTAATTTGATTCTCATAGAAATATAGGAAATTAAAGTAAGGTGATAAAATACATAAGGGATTGACATATTTTTATAATGAAATTAGAGTCTTAGACTAACTCATGAGCATTAAATTCAAGTTATGAAGTAACTATATTACAATTGAAATGTCAAATTGAACTATAATCCTTGGTAGTTTTTTATGATATATACTCATCTATTTAGTTTCACTCTTTTAATTTTTTTGCATCATTTTTCTTGTTTAATTTTAATATTGTGATTAGTTTAGATAAAATAATTACAATAGTAATAATAAGTATGAAAAGTCTTAATGAGAATTCCTAAAAGACAATACTTGATTTTTCATTATTATATTACTTGTTAACAATGTATACATATATCATGACAATTTGCACATAGCAATCTCGTATCATATTTTATACTCATACCTGTATATCATAGATATTGATCCATTTAAACAAAAGTTAAATAAGAAAAAAAACCAATATACTTTCTCACACATAAACATAACATCTTGCGTCAATCAAATTCTTTTTTTCCCAAAATAACCTCGCTAATGGCCAATTAATTGGGTTTATGAATTAGAGTTTAAAATCCAAATTCGTTATAGTTGAGGACAAAAACTGCACTGGTTTTGAGCTGTTCGATCATATAATATAAAAAATTTAGAATGTCGGATCAATTTTTTGACTATGTACAATCAAAAAATTATTATATTTATTTTGATTCATTATATTTGTGCATTTTATTCAATAATATTATGTTTGATCTATGCATTTTGGCCTCAAATGCAGCGAATCTTTTTCCAATTATTTGATGGCAGTCTGCTAATGTGGTTTCCTGACATGCACTCGAAGTCCAAAATCTCTTACAACTATTATAGGTGTTGTAAATATAAAGAGAAATTGCACGCGGTCATTTTTTAACTGCATGTACAATTTAAAAATTAATTATTGCACTTGCAGTTGGGCAAAAGATAATTTAAAAATTAACTAATACTCGGATAGTTATTGCAAGCCATTCGGGCCAGAAAGCATTCTCGTTCATAGTAGAATTGGTGGCGCAATGCAAATAAGCTAAATGACATGTAGCCCTGGCTCTGGCTTGCAAGCAAATTATATTAATTTTTAAGGAAAAATTGATTAGATTGTATTTAACATTTTTTATTTCAAAAAGTACATTCAGTCCTCTATCATTTATTTTTTAATTTATATTTTTTTAAAATATTTTTCATGTAATCCATATTTCTTATAAAAATCAAATTATTTAAGTAATTTCAGTATAATAAAAATAAAATTGTAGTTTTACATTAAAATTTAATATCAACTTAACAGCTTGTACTATAATATCGAATATTAAAAGAGTTAAATATATTTTTAATAGCATGCATAATATAACAAAAATTATCTTTCTTATTTAGTTATAATCTTTCAACTTTTCAGTACGTATTATTCAGCTTATACATACATGCATATATATATATATATAAAATTCTGCATAGACTATAATTTAAGAACTTTGGTCGTATGATCTCCATTAAAAAAGATAGAAATAATAGCATGTATTATTGAATTCCTTTAGATACTTAAATCACATTGATTAATGTGAAAATGCATAATCTTAAAATCGATTGACAAGATAAACTAATTTCAACTAAAATATGATATAATACTTATCACAAGAAATATGTTTGTGGCTTGATATGCATTAAAACATATATTAATACTTTCAATAATTTGTATAAATATAAAATTAAATCATAATAATATTTCATATGTCAAAAGTAATAAAAATTAGTAAAAAGTATTTAACTACTCACTATCTCACATGCATTTTAATTTTTATATTATTTATATTACTATATATAATGTTTGAGACTAGTGATCATATAAAAATTATATATAATATAATATTTAACTAGGAGAAAAATTCATATTTAATCCCTTACCTTTCATTATTATAACAATTTAGTTTTTAAAAGACAAAAAGTATTAAATTAGTTTCTCAAATATTTAACCGTGGTCAAAGTTGATTCTTCTGAGGTGTAAAAAATTGTCTTAGATGAACTATTATATCATAATACAACCTGTTATTTGCTAACTGGAAATGACACAATTATGGAAAAATATACATATTTTTTTAGTCAATCGGAGGAATATATATATTTAGTCTCTCATTTCTTTACCATTAAATCTACTCATTTAAAAAAAAATAAAAAGTATTCTCTCAAAAATTTAACAAAGATCAAAGATGATTCCTCTGTTATTAAACTAATTATATGCTTGTATATAGGGAATCCAAACAAATCCAGTTTGACGAAAGTTCAAACAATCCTAATTCAACTAAAACATGGCTAAAGTGATCTAAATAAAATGCCACTGAGGATGTGATATCCCAAGATCCAACCACAAAATTAAAAATCACAATATAAAAACTAAATGAACAATATATTCCCAAATAAAATTCTAAATTAATATCTTTAACTAGATTTTCTACTCATACTATATGAATTTGTGATGAAGTTGCTGTTGTTTTTATGATAACAAACTCTTTTATATTTATTATATGGTTTTACAGTATTTACTGATGCATCACTTAAATCGGTTTTATACACTATTTAGATGTTATGATGTCTCACCAGAAACATTGGTCTCAAGTTTAACTTAGAGGTTCTTGTAATGGGCAATATGATCTCCGACGTGCATACCGTTTATATAAAATGTGGAATCTCTTTGATGACATTTTGCCTGTGTCAATCTAGTTAATTATAATCTGCTTGTCAGCTTGAATGGGTTATTTATGGTTGTGGGTAGTAGGTATCTTGAGATAGAGTAAATTCGATTTTGGTCATCCAAAAATAATCCTCAATATCAATTAGTTTTTTTACAGAACTTTTGTATTACTCAATTACTCATAAGTTTAATTTTGTTTTAACACCATAGAATATATGCTCGTCGAAAAATTATGTAGTATTTTTCTTTTTACTTTTTTTGAAAATGTTGAACTTGGAATAAAATCAAGCTTTTCAGTACTAAATTAATTCAAAAATCTTTGCTGGAGCCAATTGATATTGAGGACATCTTTGAAGGATCAAAATGAAGTTTTACTCAAATTTTGTACTTTATTTAATGATTCTTGCATTGTTGAGTATTATCTCTAGTTGAAAAGTTCAGTTAAAATTTCTCTTACCCTTTATTGTATAGTACTAAAAAATATTGTGGATGAATTTAAGTAAAAATATAAATAAAATAAATTTTATTGGTATATGAATAAAGATAATAAATTAAATTAATTTATTAGACATGCGTATTAAGATAAATGCAAAATAATTAGTTAATAAATATTAAATTGACAAGAGAATTATCTCTTCTAGTTTCTCGTGTTTTTTACTTTCATTGGTCCCCACACATACTTATATCGTTTCCATAATGGGTTGCGTCAAAATATAGCAGTCTATTTCAAACAATTTTTAATGCTTCAATGACAAAAAGATCAACTTTGATCTCGGTTAAATATTTTAGGAACCAGTTAATATTTTTCTTCTTTATATGACCAAGTTAATGTAAAGACAAAAAAAAAAATGATGAATCAAATATGTATTTTTTTTATAACTATGTCATTCCAAGTCAATAAAAAACATATTGCCTCACTATATAACAATTTAATTTAGACAATTTTTAACAGTTAAATATTTAATGGATTAATTTAGCATTTTTTATAGATAAGATTAATTTAGTGACTACAAGTGAAAAATTAAATACATATTTTTTTTCATTTAAATAATGATTTATATATGTGTGTGTGTGTGTGTTTTTTTTTTACCCAAAAACATAAATTTGTATTTTTTAAAAAAATATTATATTTGATTGAAGAAATCCTAATACATACTTAGGCATTCTATTAAAACATGAACGGTCCTAATAAAATTTTTACTAGTATTTAGCACTATTTTCTCACCATTACAAGGAGACCAATAAAATATTTAAGCTACAATACCCAGTTCCCAATTATCCTATAAATAACAACTATAAAATAAACAATAACATAAATATATCAACATAATGTTAAACACACTTGAATTACATTAAACCTTACTATACTTTACACAATGCAAGATTTAAGGTATTTAGGTGTGGCATATGGTAGGTAGTAAATTCTTTAACAATATTATTAGATTTAGGCTTCGCCTATTTATATCTATTAGTTGAACTTGGTCAATTCAACTACTTCAAACTAATTTCAGTTTATAATAATTAACTTTTCATTAACTACATTTAACAGTTCATGAACAAGTTCTTTAACTAACTATTTTATTTCTTTTACAACAACAGGTTTGAGTTGTATCATGCAGAATCAACCTCATAAACATATAAAATCAATAAATGTTTTGTTTTTATCAAGCTCCAAAATTGTCTATCAACTTTATTTAATATTTTTTTGGCTTAACCGTGAATTAATGTGTTGCAGTTTCTTATTGTACCAAACAATTAATAATTAAAACTTTTGAAAATCTACTGTTTTGATCATTAAAATTGTTTGGCAAGATAAATTAATTTAAACTAAAATAAGATAAAAATTTTATTTTCTTATCTTTTCCTTCCAACTCATTTTTCATACAAATATCTTCTTCCATCTAAAAAATAATAGATGTCAATATTTTCATATCTTTTATCTTGATTTAAAATTGCAATATGATTATCTTATATAGGGTATTTCGAAGTACGTAAATTTTTTTTTTCTAACTTCACAGATCAATCCTAGGCCTTAATCTGCCACTTGTAATAACAACTGATGAGGTGCTATCTAAATCATACAATTGGTTTACACGGTATTGGATAAATATTACTTTAATAATTAAAAGTAAGCATTTTAAGTAAAAGTAAAATTTTGTATGCACTTACAATTTTAAATATATAATTAATAATATAAGAATATTATTATAATAATATTATTATTATTTGAGTTAATATTATTATAATTATGTCTTTATATTATAATTGAGTACAATTATACATTTAAAATTGTAAGTACACCAAATACAGTAATATTAAAATGGATTGAATAAAGAAATTAATAAACTATAATTCTGCATAGAATTTAACTACTAAGTAAGTCATTCAATTTTTTGTTAATTATATATATATATATATATATATGTATGTATATAATGAAGAAAGACTAATTATTTGTTACAAAATTAAACATATTATTATTTTCTCATAAAAATGGAACAAATGAATTTTTGTCCTAGAGATGAATGAATAACGTGGGTGTAATTCTGTAGGAAAATATGCTTTTTTAAGAGTCAATAATAATGAGTGATTAAGTAATAATTAATGGGAGACATTGTAATTAAACACTTTTAAATCACACCATATTTAAAAATAGAGGACTAATCCATGTAAATTTCAATAACTTTCAAAGGAGATTCATGCTATTTTTTTTCTCTCTCTTTTTTTAATTTTGTATTCTATTCATTTTAATGCTATTATTTTTTATCCAAAATATAATGACAATTGATCTTTTTATTTATATAATTAAGAATATTTTGATTAAAATACACAATAATTTTTACTCTGTTAGTATGATTGCAAGAAATTAAATTTATTCCTATGAAATTGCATATTGTCACTTATATGATACATGGGCATTGCCCACCAGACAAAAGTACCCATTTTTTGGAAGGCAAAAAAATAAATTCAAATTCTCTAATTCAGAGCATTAATTTAATAATAATTATAAAAAAATTGTACAAATTTGACTATTTGAATTAAATTTAAATGATTATATGTAATTAAAAATTTTAATAATATATAATTTTAAATTTTAATTTAACAATTTACAATGAATTACACAATTGAATGACTAATTATTTGAAGGTGCAAAACAAATCCCAAATCCTCCCACACATGTAAGTGTTTGATACTCTGTCCTAAGCCTGAATTAGTCTCAAATGACTTTTTTTGGGTACGGAAAGGGATAAACCCAACTCGGATCCTATCATGCAATATTCGCTGCTTTACACCTAAACAGAGTCTATGTCAGAGACCGAAAATGGTCCTCTGAGCAAAACCCAAGCAAATATTAGCGTTTGGGAGTAGCACTTCGCCAAGCCTTAGGTTGGCTACTCACGTAGCAGCGCTGATATAGTCTATGTCTATTCTCAGTCAACGAACCCTATGGCTCGTATTTAAAGTGAGAGGATGAAAATGAAAACGGTTGACAAATTTGGTTTACGAGAGTTTTCTTTCTAAATGAAAATATAAAATGAGATTAGTATTTTAAAAATAAAAATATATTTAATAAAAATGTTTTTATTTATAATAATTTTTAAATAAAAATATTTTAACAATACATTAAAATTTTAATTTATTATTAAATTATTTATTATATGTTATTATTATATTATTAATTAATAATTTGAAGAAATGTCTTTTTTTTTTGTTTTATTATAAGGAATAATATGATAAAATATACATATTACCTAATCGATTTTCATGTGTAATTTATCAATCAAATAAAATAAAAGAATATATGTCCATTCGCATTCCTTTTCAACTAAGCAATATTTTAATATTTTTATTTTTACTCTCATTCTTAATTAATATTGTATCAATTCTATATTTAACATTTTAATATTATTAAATTATTTATTATATGTTATTATATTATTAATTAATAATTTAAAGAAATATTTGTATTTTTTTTTAATTTTATTATAATAGATAATATAATAAAATATATATTACTTAATCAATTTTTATATATAATTTATTAACTAAACGAAGTAAAAAGATACATATTCATTTTCATTTATTTTCAACTAAACAATATTTTAATATTCTTATTTTCAGTCTCATTTTTAATTAATATTATATTAATTCTAATAACCAAATAAATATTATATTCACCAAAGGCTCGTGTCAATCATTTCCAATAGGCCCTTCTCAAAAAGTTTAGGGAGCATACAATTGGAATAGTCCACTCGGACCACAGAGACAAATGGAGACAATACTTCCATCAACTTAACAAAACGTGGAGATCCCACAGTACACTCTTCACACCCACCACCTTCAAAATCAACCGCCCTCATAGTCAGTTCTTTGCTTATGTATAAAAAAAAAATGATAAAAGTGGGAAATAGAAGAAGGATAAAGTTACTACGAAAGAACACTATGGGGTTTTTTCTACTAATTTTGGGCTATCAAAATGGGACTATGATGTTAAATTTAGCTTATTGTGTGGATTAAATGAGTCACTGAAAAATATAAAAATATATATACAGAAAAAAAAAACTCAAAACAAAAATATATCATCAAGTTAAATATTTAATTTTAATACTAAAGATTTATTCATATTGTTTATTGTTGATTAGATATTAAATACTTAAAGATGAAACAACAATAATAATTACTTGAGACCACAGAATATTATATATTTTACAAAAGAAATTTCATAAAATTTCTTAAATGGATTAACTTACAACTCACCAAATTAGTCAAAATAACCCGTAAATCAAGTCTATCAAATTAGTTTAACTCACATACATTAAACAACTGAAACAGCTCTAACTATTTTATCAATATGACAAGAAAGTCAATTGAAAATCGTGGTTGCAAATTTTGCACGAAAGTGCTGACTTAGTTTGATATTAACATACAAGATGACAATTCATGTTCAATCAAATTAAATCCAATTTAGGAGGCTGCTAGAAAAATAATTTACTAACAAAAATTGATATTTGATCTCAAAATCAACCATAAAAATCACCAAGTGGTTCGTGTTATCTATATTTCACTAGAGTAACATGATCCTAATTTTATTGTCTATGAGAGTATATTCATTATTGGTATATCTAATAGTTCAAAATGAAAATTGAGTTTTTCATTTAATTTTTTGCCATGTACTAATTACAGGATGGTTTGTTATTATTATTATTATAAAATTAATATAAAAGGTGTTTATTAATTAAGAAAACATTAATTTGAAAATCTAGCTTTTTAATCTATATGGTATATTTTTAAAAATTAATTTTTTAAATCCTAATCTATCAAAATTATTACATTTAAATGAAATGGTACATATTAATTTACCAATACTAATGACAAATTTAATCTAACAAATTTTTTTAAAAAAATTTATTAGAGAATCCTCACATATACATTAGAGGCACAATGAACCCTTAGGGGGCAAGCCTATACATATATATCCTATCATTTATTCTATTATCAATTATTAATAATTTTATTAGTGTATTTATTTCTACTCTAAAATAAGTTTTATTAATAATTGTACACATGGTATATAAATCTTAGTTATTTCATCTTTTATAGATAATTTTTTTTATTTCTTGATCTATATGTGTCTTATTTATCACTGGTATTCTTAACATTACTTTTGTTTATGTGGCTTATATGGAATGTTTTTTTTTTTTAGACTACACACGCATATTTGTCATTTTCTTTTGTTGTTACTAGTTTTCCTAGTCTGTTCATAATTCCCTATTGTCTTAGATCTTGTGATGTTAAGTCTAATTCTTTGTTTCTTATTTTATTGTACTGTTTTTATTAAATTGCATTCTTCTTTCTATTATACATTCTTTTGAATTTTTAAATTCAACATATTGTTCATATTCTTGATATAAGACAACAAAGAATTATGACCAGATTAGGAAAACTAGTAAAAGCAAAAGAAAAGGAGAAATATGTATGTTTAGTATTATAGAAAAACATCTTATAGAAGCCATATAAACTGAAGGAATCTTAAGAATACCACTGATAAATATGACACTTATAGATTAAGAAATAGAAAAATTATCTATAAAAGATGAAATAAATGAGATTTATATATTAGGAGTATAATTATTAATAAAAAGCTTATTTTAGAACAGAAATAGTTACACCAATAAAATTATTAATAACTGATAATAAAATAATTGATAGTGTACCAAATAGTGTTTTAGGAGCATTAAATAGAAATTTAATATATCAAAAGCTAAAATTCACAATAAATACAAATTTTGCCATATCTAGAGTATAAATGAATATGAATAAAACTTTAGTAATCTATCATAAATTAAAAGGAATAAAAATGCTCCTAAGGAAGTAAAATAATAAGCATAATAGAAGTGGTAGGACTAATATGTTTAAATGAACATAAAATATATAAAAGAAACCAAGGAAAAATAACCATTGATAAAAACTTTATAGTAGTATTAAAAGAATTAAAATTAAATCCAGCAAGAATAACTTAATTGCTGATTATTTGAGCAGGGATGGAGCCAAATAAAGAAAAGACAATTAGCTCAAAGATAAATAACCCTACAAGGGAGACGACTAGAACAGATACAAGTGTTGAACAAATAATCATGAAGATTAATATCATGAACATGAATATGGGGCTATTACAGGCCTAGACGAATAGTCAGATCAATAATGATACCATAATGTGATAACCTGATAATCAATCCCATACTTGGCGTTGTTAAATTAAGAATATAGATCTTATAGATCTTTTCACACTAGTAGTCCTATAATTATGGGTTTCCAACTTGTATACAAGTTATTATTAATTACAAAAATATTAGAATGAATTATGGAATAATTTTTTACCAAAACTAAACCAAGTTATAGAAGGAACTATGCACTCTTTCATACATAGGTCTTTTTTTAGTGTTTCAAATACACAGACCTTCTTTCTTCAGTTTAGTTCAGCATAATCTTTCTTCATTCTCTTATTGGAGGTGTACTTATGCCATAACTCATATTAATAGTAAAGTAATTAATAACATGTTGGTAATCAAATTACAAGATCGTAACTAGTTGACTAGAACTTCAAAAACTAATCCCCTTAATTTCCCATAATGGAATTAGAATTTCATACCTTAGTTTCTTGCTATTTTTGATATATTGTTGAAGATAATAAAGATAATATATGAAAGCTCAGATAATGGACTCAAAGGTATATGAACAAAGATTTTATTGATGGGAAATATTTGGAATACAAAGGTACTAAGAGAACTCAATCGTTATGAAGGCTAAACACTAGAAAGCTTTAGATAATGCTTTAAGTGCTCGATGCCTGCTAATGAGAATTACAAGGCTTTATATAAGTTGGGCATTCCCCACCTTTTGCTATTTGGAGATTATTTCTTATCCTCTACGAATTTCGTGGTTGCTTCATTATTGCCCTTCTTCTTGTCGTGTTGTTGCATTATTGTCCTTCTGGCTGACAGCTCATTGCATTATTGTCCTTTGATCTTATCATCTCGGTTGGTGGCATATTACTTTGCCTTTTTGCTTTTGCTTTTTAGTTGTTGGCAGATTTTTTTTTTATTCTCCCAAAAGATTTAGGGAGGTCTATAGGTCATCATAATATTTTTTTTTTGTTTTTTTCTCTTTCTTTACAGTATTTACAATCATGACTATTATACTCTGATAATTGTTGGCATATCCTTCTTTTTGTGGGCTCAGCATTGTTCATACTATTAGTCTTTATTCAATCATACCAGATTGCAAATTGTTTACTTTGACAACTATTTTTTCCTACTGAGTAGATACATGTGGTCGATCTTGAAAAATATGTCCATTAGGCTTCATTGCAAGTAATTGTCCTATTCATCTCAGAGAAAATAATGCTAATCTCTTGGGCTCTTATTCGTGAAATAGTGTGCTGGAAATCTTTATCAAGAATATTCTCCTTTTTACTCTGTTTAATTTCAAAGGGCTTTTTTGTAGTTCTAAATTTAATGAGGTTAATTGGAGGATAAAATTTTTCTGAGGTAATTTCAGCTATTATGGAATAACATCAAATATAGACCACATATTGGGTTACTATTTTGAAATAATGTTTTCCTGCTTCTTGAATGACTTAAGGTAGTAGGATTATTTCTTTCATGTATGAGGAAGGATATATAGATTAGATTAGTCCATAGTTAAATAGTGTTCTTACTAGCTCTGGGTTAGTACCTAGGTATATAATAGCTTTATTAAGAGCAAAATGTGATATGTACTTGATGGTTTTTGGGGGTATTTGATGTTGGTTTAGATTATTGATGAGAAGTTTGAAATATTGGAATTGCTCTTCAAGTTTGGAATTATTAGTCAAGGTTATTAAAGAGGAAGATGTTTAGGCTTGGGATTTGTTTGTTGTAATTAGTGAAATGACTTGTTGGTTTTTTTAGGATTGACCTTTATTGGACTTTTTGTTTCTTTTTTGGACTTCTTCTTGGGCTTTGAGTATTTCTAAAAAAGGAGTTATTGTGGTTTTTTGAGTTTGAGGACTTTGGGTTGGACTTTGAGATTGGCTTGCTTGAGCTAATTGGCTTGGAGGTAATAATTGTTTTTCTATTTGTGAAAATCTTTTTTCCAAGTTATTGACATGGATAATTAGATTATTCACTGATTGACTCATATTACTTATGCAATTTCATACATTATTGATCTAGCTATTCGTTTGGGCCTATAATAGCCCTATATTCATGTCCATGATATTAATTTTCATGATTATTTGTTCAATACTTGTATTTGTTCTAGTTGTCTCCCTTGTAGAGTTATTTGTCTTTGAGCTTATTGTCTTTTCTTTATTTAGCTCCATCCTTGCTTAGTTAATCAGCAATCAGGTTATTCTTTCATTTTGTATATTCAACTTTATAGTCATAACGGGCTAAATCTGCTTGCCATTTTATTAACATTTTATTTGAGAGTTTAGTTGTTCTTATACCTCTATATAATCAATGTTTTGCTTGGGTGTTATTTGTTCTTATAATAAAATAAGAGTTAACTATTAGTAATTCAAATTTTTCTATTGCTTTTATTATTACTAAAAATTTTTTCCAATTTGAGTAACATCTACTTTGACTTTCATTGAATTTCCCACTGGCATACCTAGTGATTATATCTATTCCTTCATTATTTTTATGATATAGGGCTGTTCCTCAATAATTTTTTGAGGCATATATATAAATTATCCATTTTTATTGGTTTTTATGTTGGAATTGTTAATTTAGGTAAATTTTTACATAATTCTTTTTTATTTTTGTTATTATTTTGTTAGCTTCTTCATCCCATTGCCACTTACTTCTTTCTCTAGCTAATTTTGATATTTTAGATGTATACTCAGATAGATGTGGAATAAAATTTTTAGCTTGGTTAACTAGTCCTAAGAATAATTGTAATTCCTTTTTTGTGGTTATTTCAGGAAATATATATATATATATATATAAATTATATTTTAAACTAAATTAAATAAATAAATATTATTTAAAAATATAAATATATATTTATGTGTCTTATTTTTTGAAAATGTTTAAAAAATTAATATATGAGAAAAAGTAAAAAAATAATTTGTGATATTTATGAGATCTCTTTTATTTAATATATTTGTTAAGAAATATAAAAAATTTTATATTAAAAATTTGTACTTTTATTTATTGGTTTTGCTGTTAAAGTATGAATATATTACTTGAATATTTTAAGTTTAGATTTATTGATTTGATATATTTGTATGTATTTTTTTTATTATTTTAATTTACAACCATATAGAGTAAACATATCAATTTTAATAATTGTATTTTAGTATATTTTTATTAGTAGATTTAGATGGCACAATAATTTTGTTTTAAAAATATTTTAGAGTTGTAAGTACAATGTCTTTTTTTATCTCATCTTATGATTGGATTATAATAATTCATACTTTAAAATTTGTAATTTTATTGTTCTTCATGCATTTATAATAATTCATTTAGTGACCAGTTGTTTTGTATAAATTTATATGAATTATTTTACAAATTTAAAGTGTGAAAAATGTTGATATATTTGAAATTATAATTGATAATATTTATTTACGAAGTGACTATTATTTGTTGTACTTTAATCAATAATATTATTAAATTATATATATATTATTTTTGTTTATAATATAATTTATTTGAATAAAAATTTCAATTAAATTAAGTTAATTGATTTTATTAATTTTATTTCAATGTTTAAATCATAACTTTTAAGTTAGGTTATCATAATATATCTCGTGTGCAATTATTGATGTAATCCATGCTTTAAAATTTGTAATTTTGTAATTTTTTATGCATTTATGATAATTCATCTAGTTCATTTGTATAAATTTTAATGAGTGACGTTACAGTTTTAATATATTACATTAATTAATGGATTAATGTCATTTTAAATAATTAAAAAGTATTGATATCTTTAAAGTTATAGTTGATAATATTTATACATGAAAGAATATGACTCTTACTTTTTTTCCTTCTAACATGTGAAAATTTGTATACATTAAATAAATTTAATTTGATATCCCATAAAGTAATTTGAAGATAGATAAAAAATCATTTATATACAACTTATATATATATATATATATATATATCTATATATATATATGATGGTGATATTTAAAATAATTAAATTAAACATATTGATATTTAGTTGCGTCAACCTAGGATATTGATATATATATATATATATATATATATATACACATATGTATGTAGATATATATATATATATATTTTGCATATTAAGCTTAAATTTCCTTGAAATTCTTGGGTACTTGGAAATCACCAAGTGGTACATGTTATTTATATTTTATTAAAATAACAAGATTCTAATTCTATCTTTCAAGAATAAATCTATAAGATCCTAATTATATCTTTCAAGAATAAATTTATTATTGGTATAACTGATAATTATAAAAAGAATATTGAATTTTTCATGTGATATTACTATTTTGGGTGAATTAACAAAATCTGTAAATTAATGTTTTTGGAAAATTGTTAAAAAATAAAATTAATTATATAAATTGACAAATGTAGAAGGGACATTAGGTTTATAAACAAAAATTAAATATATTTAAGATTAAAATATAAATACAATAAATTACTGTAAATTGTCATATTATTAATATATTTTAATATGTTATTACGTTTATGTTAGTGTATAGTATAATTGTTACATTAGTATAATTACTTTTAAGGATGTATAAAAGAATTGATCAAATTAAAGATGTCTATATGAAAAATGTTGTGCAATTCGGGCCTCTCACCTTTAATAGCTTTGAAAATTAGATGTTAAAAAATGTGCTATCAAACTTACATACATCAAGCCCTCTAATATTTTTCTCATGAAAAAAATATATATCATCTTTGTTCTTTTGGGCCAAGAGAATATATATCATCTTGAGTTAAAGACTTTTGAACACATATATTTACTTCTTTGTGGGTATTATGTTTACTAGGTTTTTTTTTTTTTTTTTTTTCTAATATATAACTCAAAGAGACAATATGGAAGTGTCATTTGGAAACTTTGTTCAATCCTTCAAGGTTTAAACGAATTGCGTATAAATTTGCCCGAACGAAGTGCGTTCTATATTTTCAACCCGGAGAGAATCAGTGCACTGTCCAAAACCCTAAAACCCTCCCAAGTTCAGAACCCTCGTTCCCACCACCACCGCCATGGCGGAGCTGAAGCTCTCCGAAAGCCGTGACCTCACCCGAATTGAGCGCATTGGCGCTCACTCCCACATTCGAGGACTTGGTCTAGACTCGTCCCTGGAACCTCGCGCCGTTTCCGAAGGCATGGTGGGTCAGACGGCTGCTCGCAAAGCCGCCGGCGTTATTCTTCAGATGATCAAAGAGGGAAAGATTGCAGGCAGGGCGGTACTCCTCGCCGGGCAACCTGGTACTGGCAAGACGGCCATTGCCATGGGCATGGCCAAGTCCTTGGGCCTCGAAACCCCATTTGCCATGATTGCCGGAAGTGAGCTTTTCTCCCTCGAGATGTCGAAAACCGAAGCTCTAATGCAGGCGTTTCGCAAAGCAATTGGTGTACGGATTAAGGAGGAGACTGAGGTGATTGAAGGTGAGGTCGTTGAGGTCCAAATTGACAGGCCGGCTGTTGCTGGTGCTGCGTCGAAGACTGGGAAGTTGACGCTGAAGACGACGGAGATGGAGACAGTGTATGACTTAGGAGCCAAGATGATTGAAGCACTGGGCAAGGAGAAGGTGAGTAGTGGCGATGTGATTGCTATAGACAAGGCGTCTGGCAAGATCACAAAGCTTGGGAGGTCGTTTTCCAGGTCGAGGGATTTCGATGCCACCGGACCACAGGTCAAGTTTGTGCAGTGCCCTGATGGGGAGTTACAAAAGCGGAAGGAGGTGGTGCATTGCGTCACTCTTCATGAGATTGATGTCATAAACAGCAGGTAATTGTTATTCTCTTACTAGATTTAGTGCTTTCAAGTTACACTCTACACTTTTAGCTTACTGTATTAGTGTCTCTTGTTCTTGTGATTTTGAGTCAATCTAATGCAAAGTCATATTGGTTTCTGATCAAAGCATGACTAATATAATTGCTGTTTATTGGGGGATAAATCCAGGCTACAGTTTGTGTGTTCTTTTTCTTCTTTTCTTATCAAAGTTGTTTCCAGTATAAGAGAGTTGAGTATTTCCTAAAATTTTATGGGGATTCAAATTGGTTCTTAAAAGGTGGAATATTAACTATGTAATAGCATTTTATCCCTAGGAAAAAACTTAAAAAAATATTGGTGTTAATCTTGCACATAACGGTTTTCTTGCACTTAAACTTATTGGGCTGTGTATGGTGATGGCTAAGCGGGGGACTTAGGGGAGCTATAGGTGCTATTTATGAGGTTGATTGGGGCTTAATTTTCCTTAGCTTTGGGAAACTTTAATTACTTTATACACTAGAAATTAGCAAGTCTCGGATCTCGGATAGTGAACATTTTTTGAACTCTACCTGTATAAAGGAGGCATTTGTGCTGGGCGGTAAGAGTGATGCTGCTTGGCCTGCCCTATAATATGGTTTGACCTTAAGAAATGTGGAAAAACTGAAAATCAAGAAGAGAAAATTTGGGTGGAGGTACTTTCTGAAGTCTGGAGTATCTATGCTAACTTTCTGTACGTCAAATACTTTAATATGATATAAAGTAAAAGCTGAGCAAGTTTGAACTCTGTCTCCTAAGTCTTAACAATTTGTATGTTGATCTAGAATGCCAAACTTGACTTACTTTTACTTTTAACAAGATTTGGTACTAGTATGGGTGAGACCTGGTGCAGTTGCCACGGTTGAAATAGGGCAGAAGTGGAATATAAACTGACAACTGGCTGAGGGACTTGGTTGGCATGGGTTATGGCTGTCATTTGTTCTGGTTGTGAGTGTAAAGTGCATAGTCTTTGAGAATCCTATTTAGCAAGACTGTCATTTATAGCTTTAATGTAAGATTGTTGTGTCCTTTGCGGTTAATATTTTTTTGCTTGAGTCTCATGTAGTGCACTTGTTTTTCATTATGTCATAATCAATTTTAAATTATTAACAGTGTCCAAAATTTCCTTTTGTCATGCATTGACTGTTTTGAAACTCCTTTAGCATGCTTATCTTGGACTTTTGGTTGCTTCTTGCAATCATCTAATTCCATTACTTCAATTTCAGAACCCAGGGATTTCTGGCTCTCTTCACTGGTGATACAGGTGAAATTCGTGCAGAAGTCAGGGAACAAATTGACACAAAAGTGGCAGAGTGGAGAGAGGAAGGAAAGGCAGAAATTGTGCCAGGTGTCCTTTTCATCGATGAGGTGCACATGCTTGACATTGAGTGCTTTTCCTTCCTTAACCGGGCTCTTGAGAATGAGATGGCTCCTATATTAGTTGTTGCTACCAACAGAGGCATCACGACCATCAGAGGCACGAATTACAAATCCCCACATGGGATTCCAATTGATCTACTTGATCGCCTACTCATCATCTCTACTCAACCTTATACAGAGGATGAAATTCGCAAGATTTTAGATATCAGATGCCAAGAAGAAGATGTGGAAATGTCGGAAGGTGCAAAGCATTTGTTAACCAAAATAGGTGTAGAAACATCCTTGAGATATGCTATCCATCTTATCACAGCAGCTGCTTTGGCATGTCAGAAGCGGAAAGGTAAGACAGTTGAGTTGGAGGATATAAATAGGGTTTATCATCTATTCTTGGACGTCAAAAGATCAACACAGTATTTGATGGAGTATCAAAACCTGTACATGTTCAATGAAACTGGAGAAGTTGATGAAGATGATGGCAATGCCATGGTCTCCTGAAATTTCCTACAGTTCTTTTTCCCGATGCATCATGCTGGCTCCACCAAGCTCGTTTACATTAGTCATGAATGGAGGATAGTATAGTTGTTCATGTTGTGAATTGCTCTTCTTCCCCTGCATTTCCGTCATTGTTCTTGAAGTTGTACTTATATTATGACTCCCATGCTTATTGATACCCCTTTATGAGAATTACGCAGTGCTTATAAATCAAGGAGCAAGCGAACCGTAGTTATTAGCCATATGCTGCAATACTGCCAGTAAAATCTCAAGTGCAAGTGTAATTATGTGTGCTTTCACACCACACATGTCCTTGCAAATTCTTTCAGCCAGGCCGGCCTCTATCTTCTCTTGTTCAAAATTGTATATGCTTGAAATGTGCAAAACTGATTTATAATGTAGTTTGTACAAGCAAGGGTTCAAGTCAAACATATTTAAGAATGGGCTTAATTCAACATATAATTTTAAGGATTTAAAGTCTTGTATACTTAAAATAAGTTCAATTGAATTTGATATAATGTAATATATATAACAACTATTAGTGTGCATCTTTATCTTATCTTACCTAATACTGGCCCCTATTAGAGATATGAATCTATTTTTCAAACATACTTAGTTATTCTGTTTTTAATTATTAAAAAGCATATTATATTATTTATTGATGTGTACTACATTATCAGGGTTATCATGTTATTTTATTTTTTCTTTGTGTGTTATTGACAAAGACTATCATAGAAAATTCCCTTTTCAAGTCCTACGACACGCATATAATTATTGTTTCAAGATGAGTTTCATGACTAGACAGATATACACTAACTACAAAAATTAAATAGATGGGGTGAGCCGTATGGCAGTGATACGGTCACTAACGCGTGGAGCCCATCTTTAGAAAAATAAAAAGAAAAAGAAAAAAATAACAGCATCATCACTAAACACCGTAAAAATTTAAGTTTAGATAACCCAAAAAAAAAAAAAAATTACAGTGTTAATATATGTGAAAAAATCGTGTATAATTTGATGAACCAAGGAATTATAAATTGCTAATATGTTATTTTTATGGAAAAGATGCATCAGCTCTGATCTGGCTAAAAAGCCAGAGCCAACACAGTAAATTGATCAATTTCGCGAAGAATCTTTATTTTATAGTTAACAAGTTTTATATAAATATATATATGTGTGTGTGTGTGTGTGTTATTTATTATTATAATTCATAGTGTCAATCTCGACTTAAACTTTGAGTCCTTGACCATGTTAACTTTTTGATTGTGTTTCTTTGTTTCCATTATCAAATAAAAATTAAGGATTTGTAATCATTTGCACCCTTTATTCATATGGAAGTTACATAATTTTTATTTTTAAATAAATTACATTTTTTGTTAATTAAGCTATATTTGTTTTTACTATTATAATTCATAATATCTATCTTTCACTTAAACTTAAGTCCTTGACCATGGTAGCTTTTTGATTGTGTTTCCTTGTTTCTATTATCAAATAAGGGTTGGTAATCATTTGCACCCTTTATTCGTATGGGAGTTACATAATTTTTATTTTTTAAACAAATTACATTTTTTGTTAATTAAGCTACATTTTCTTCTTTGCCATAAGTTTCTCTAAATAAGTTTCAACTTGTTACTCGTTAGTATGATTTGGTTGAAGAGCTATATTTTTTTATTTTAAATACTTAGTTTGAGTTTTACAAAGATATGATCTTTTAATTTCCTTTTTTACTTGTATAGGCTGTTATTATATTATTATCTCTTCAAAATTTATAATTTTTTTTTAAAAAAAACCATTCATTCATGAAGAGCTAAAATATGTTGTTAAGACTGTTAAAGGTTGACATAATCTCAATTAGTTTAAGAATTCTCTTATCGTATAAAAGGAAAAAGTACACCTTTATCGATTAAATTTATATTAAAATATCTTGTCATCACACTATGTAATTTTTTTTTTCCATTAAACGTAATCATGGCTAAGAATGATACATACATAATATGCACAGTAGAATAACCCTTTCCTGGTCATTTTATCATAATCTTATATAAAAAATAATACTGCGCACACGTAGTTTTCGAATACTATTAATTATATATAAGTAAAAACATACTTTTTTATCCTTTAATTTTATTAAAGTTATATTTTTAGCTTTTAATTTTAATAAAAAAATTTAATATTATTTCATGTTTTATTTTTGTCCTTTAATATTATTTGATTTTAATTTATTTCAAATTTTACTTTCATTTTCTAATTTTTTTAAAATGTAAACTTGTTCAATTTTCAAAAACTATAGAACTATTTTTTATAAACAAGATCATCGGGAACCAAACCAAGAAGCTCCCTACATCAAGCTCGGCGCTGTCCAAGCTGTCGCTGCTGTTCTTGCCGAAGCTGACACCAATTCCGGTTCAGGCGCCAGCCTCATTGTCCAGTCTGCGGTTGTGCTCGGCAGCTTTGACTGTGGCGTCGAGGCCGGCGTCCGTGCCGTTCTTGACGCCGGCGCTTTCCCTCATTTATTCAGGCTCCTCTCTGTTGACGACGAGAAGGTGAATTCGATTAATTAGAACCGTCTTTTTCCGGTTTCATTAGTCAGAGATTGGCGCTGAAGACATAATTGTAATGCTCTGAACTGGTAGGCTGATCACTAGTTTGTGATCATTGCAATTTGTTGAAAGTTATGTGATAAAATGTAGATTATTTAATGGACAATCTATTGAATTTCCTTTCTTTGATGAATTAGTATTGCCTTTATTTTTTGGCTAAAGATGAGTAAGTATTGCTTGAGTCTACGACTCTACGCGCTTTTTTTCTGTTTCATTTCAAATTATTTAAGTATTCATCTTATTTGACCAGTGGGTCTGTGTTAAGGTTTTTGCTAGGTGCTTATTATGATTTGAATTTAACTTTTAGATATACTAATGGTTTTCAGTAATATATAAGTTTTGCCCGTTCTCTACACTGCTATGAACGCAAGAAATTCTTTTTTTTTTTTTTTTTTAATTCTTTATTATTTTGATACATTTCTTTTAATATAACTGTAATTTGAACTCGCATATGCAGAATCAAGTCTTTCAAATAATGATTGCCTTGTTTTTCTAGATGATCGTGGTAAGAGCATTTACCGGTACTATTTAGTTTTGCAACAGCAAAATCTACTTATATTCCTTGCTTAAGATTTGGGAAATGCATGGTGGATGGAGTGAAAACGAAAGGGAAAAGAATATAGAGGGAGCAAAAATTTAAGGAGTTGAGTAATTCCAATTTTCACCTAGAGCTGCTTGGCAGAACAGATAAAAATGGGAGGGCAATTGTTCTCTACCCCTAAATTATGTCTTACCCTTATGTGTTAAAGCCAAATATATATTTCAACTAGTGGGTTATGGCTTTATTTATTTGGGGCCAATAGGCATGTGTGCCTTTTAAAAGGCATACTCATTATGAGATTGACTCTGTTTCATATCATTAATGTGAGGACTGAGGAACAAATTATTTCAGGATAGTGGAAACTCTGACCACTCCCCTTGCTCTCCTCCCTCTTTCCTTCCCTTTTCCTATAGCAAATATCACATACATTGATTATTAATTCTCATCTTACTTCCTTTGGTTTTTAATCCCTACTAAGCTCACCCTTAATTTGGAGACTGTTGGCTTATAATAATTGCGAAAGTCACATGCCTCCACAGACCCTTCACAAAATTTCAAAAGCCAATTATGTTACGGTAAACAGCAGTTATTATGCCTGTGAAATAGGTTTATTATGAGCTAATGCTTCTGATTCATTTTCGCTTCTGATGCTTATCTCCCATTTCTTGCATTATCTTCCTAATTTGTGACTTATCTGGGCAATATTGCATATTATAACTTGGTGGTGAAAGTGTAAACACATTTGTATGAGATCAATGCAGTCTGTAGAGTAGATATAATTTATAAATTATTAGCTCCTTTATATCCTCATGCTAATTTTCAGCTGCACAGCTCCATCTACAAACATCTATTGTTACATTTTGGTGCTAGGGCAAATGGACTGAGGAAAATGAGATTATCATTGCTTCTATTTAACATCTGAATTACAGATAGTTTTCAAGGTCTCCCCCACAACCCTCCACCACCCACCCCCACCCAACACAAAGTGAGGCTTGGAGGTAGAAGTCAGAACAAGATATACCTGCCTTTATCACTGATACTCTGTTGTTCTCTACTATGTGCATCCTCTCTATTCTCACTTTCAATTGCAGATTATTTTTTAATGCCATTTGATAGGCCATTCTCCTCTTTGTTTCAGGTTGTAGATGCCGCTGCCTGTTCTCTATGGATGATTTATCAATCCAAATTTGCTCCAAAGTTTGAAATTTTCCCAGGGGAAGACATGAAATTTCTTCTTTCCCTATTGAAAAATGAGAATGAAAATATCACTGGGCTAGGTGCAAGCATTATTATTGATTCTTGTGAGGCAAGTGAAAAGCAAAATATGTTGTGCTATGCTGGTGCTTTGGACAAAATTATTAGCCTTCTTGATGGTTCTCTAAGTCAGCGTGATGCTAGTTTAGCATACCTCACTGCAATTCTTAAAAACAATCCAGAAGCTGTTTCTAAATTAATGAAACTTCATAGTGGAAGAACTTAAGTTCCATTATTGAATTAACAAAGGACAGATATTCACAGACAAGGTTACTGGCCTGTTTATGCTTGATTTATGTAAAGAATTCTTCTTGCTATTTGCAGGACTTTGGAATTAATACCAAATTGTTACATATTTTGCTCAAGCTCCTTAATGATCCTAGTCAAGTTGGATGAAGCTTCTTTTGGTTTTTGGAGTTTAATTGCAAGGAAGGAAGATTTACATAAGATAGCATTTGGGGCAAATGCTGTAATAAGTTCTATAATCACTTGCAAAAGTCTTCTTTAAATCCCAAACTCCTTGAAGGGATATTTCTTGCCTTGGCTGATCTTTGCTCAAAATTGGAGTGCTGCCGGTCTAGGTTTTTCTTGTTGAAGGTCTGTTGTTTCATGTAGACTAATTATCAATATAGTTCTAACTCTCATATATTTGCTTTGTGTAACCATAAACTCCAACAAGTTATTTCTATAGCAAGTCATTATGTTTCAGTTGGCGTCTTAATTTCTTATGTATTGGAGGATAAAAGGTAACAAGTGATACATGAGTGCTGATTGGAGATAATTTCATAGATAATGGGCAAGTTGTCAATTGGGAGTCCTTGAATCAATTGACTTACAAGTAGCATTTTGTATATGTTATTATTGCTGTTTTCTGTTTTCCTTTTGTCATCTCCTTTGGCAACTTGCCAGCTGGTGATGTGAATATGATCTATCTCTATTTGAAGCACTGTGTCATATGTCTCTTCCTTCGTCTCTGTCTGTGTATCATTATGTTTGTGTGCATCCTCAAACATGTTTGTGTGTGCTTGCATTTATGCAGAACAATAGTGTAGAAAATTGGGACTGTCATTGGGGTTGCAATAGTGTAGAAAGTTATTATTGTTATCACATATGTTTTTGGTGATTTATATTTTTCTTTCTACTGTGTCTTTATGCAATTCTATGGCTAGAACTTAGATGTTTTAAACTAGTGTCATAA
This sequence comes from Delonix regia, assembly GCA_037074485.1. NCBI lineage: Eukaryota > Viridiplantae > Streptophyta > Magnoliopsida > Fabales > Fabaceae > Delonix > Delonix regia. Next base: position 20,416,018 of record CM073452.1, on the reverse strand, counting down.
GCCCATGTACTAGTTTTTGCTACCAACATTCGCACAGATTGTGTATTTATTGTGCAAATATTAAGTATAGGACTTCTTGATAGTTTGATCGGTAAATGTATTCCTGCAGAAACAGCTTATATTGAAAATCACTCTTACTACCACTGATCTAGATCCATTGGTTGCAGTGGAAAATATATATTTGTATTATTTAAGCTGTATACAATGTTAAGACAATACACCCTTATATAGGCTACAAAACTCTGGGTAGCCCTAAAGAAACCTTACTAGTAAATCCTTAAAAATAGGGATTGATATTATCCTAACAACTAACTTTCAAAAATAAAACAGAAAATACAGACAAGGGATAACATAAAATACTCAGATAAATACAAAGAATTAGATCTAGGATAAATACTAGATAAATACAAAATAAAACTCCTAAGTTCTAATAGTCCCTCTCAAATTGGTGAATGGATATCTTCCATTCCCAGTTTGCTTACAAGCTCTTCAAATGTGTTGTTTAACAGTCCTTTAGTTAGCAGATCTGCAATTTGACTCCCTGTAGGAATGAATAGTGTACGTAGCAGTCCATTGTCAAGATTTTCTTCGATTACATGCCTATCTACTTCAATATGCTTCGTCCTATCATGCTGAGTTAGGTAACGATACTAATTGCATATTTGTTATGCAATATAACTTCATGGGCTCTTCTCTTGCCACCTTTAACTCATCTAATATAATTTTCAGCCGTGGTAACTCACACACCTGTAAGGCCATAGCTTTGAAATCTGATTCTGCACTTGGCCTTGCCATAATATTATGCTTTTTACTCCTCCGTGTCACCAAATTTCCCCTTAGGAATGTACAATTCCCAAATGTAGACCTCCTATCAACCAAGGAACTTGCCTAATTTGCATCAGTATATACTTCTAAGGTCACCTTACCTCTTCTTCTAAATAGAATTTCCTTACCTTTTAAGTACTATAATATTCTATGGATTGCCTTCAAGTGACTTTCTTTACAATTATGCATGAATTGACTAACCACACTCACTGCAAATGCTAAATTAGGTGAAAGATAAATTAATCTTCCAACTAGACGCTGCTATGATCCTTTGTCCACTATTAAGTCATCTGGAGCCTCACACAGTCCATGATTGTATTCAATTGGGGTAGTTGCTAGTGTACACCTGAATTTTCTTGTTTCTTTTAGCTAATATAGAAATTCATTTTGAGAGCTAGAATTTTTCCCACATTCCCTCTAAGGATGAGATTCACCAAAGAATGACTCAAACTTGACAAATGTGACATCAGCTATGACATAGTAATTTTGTGTGGGTGGATGGTAATATTTATACCCCTTTTGTGTAGGTGAGTAACCAATGAATATGCATTTGATAGCCTATGGATCTAGTATTCCCCTTAGGTGAGAGTGAATATAGACAAAGGCTGGACAACCAAAGATTTTGGGTGGTAAATTTTCTGATGCATAAAAATGTGGATAATGGTCTTTAAGGGTGTTAATGAGAGATTTGTTATCCAAAAATGTCGAGGGAATCCTATTACTAAGGTAGGTGGGAGTTCACCCCAATAACTCTTAGGTACGTTTTTATGAAAGAGAAGGGAACGGATAATATTAAGCAATAAACCCATTTTTTGTTCAGCAACCACATTTTGTTGGGGTGTATGCATACAAGAAGACTCATGAATTACACCTTCCATTCAAAAGAAAGACATCAAGTTTTGATTAAAGTAGTCCTTAGCATTGTTTGACTGAAATTTTTTAATTAAGGTATTGAATTGATTTTGGATCATTTTGAAAGAGTTAGGAATAATAGTATAAGCATCAGATTTTTGTTTTAGTAGGTAAACCCAGATTACTCTCGTGCATTCATCAATGAAAGATATAAAACATTTTGCATTAGAAATGTTAGGGATATTTGAGGGGCCCCAGATATCATTATGGATAAGTGTGAAAGGAATGATACTTCTTTTATTGCTACTAGGAAAATATACACGTCTATTTTTGGCAAGTTCATAATCACTGCAATGAAAGGAATCAAAATCTAAATTTTTTGAGAAAGGAGGGAAACATTAACTTAACAACTCGAAATGATGGGTGACCTAATCGCCTATGATACAACCAAATTTTTTCTTGGTTTGACATAGCTGACTCAAAGAAAAGGAATTTGGATAGTGAAAGTTGGTCATCCAGGTAGTAAGGGCCTTCTTGTTCTCAAGCATACCCAATCATCTTCGTCATTTTCTGCTCCTAAAGGAAAAATTGTTATTTGGCAATGTGAATCTTGGGAGATTTTGCGAATAGAAAGAAGATTAGTAAGTAAGGTGGGGACATGAAGGACATCTTTAAATGTAAGATTATTCAATTGGATATCTCCAATTCTAGTTATACTGGCCGTGAAGTTATCTGCAATAGTTATCTTTTAAAGCTAAAACAGGGTTTATAAGAGGAGAATAGTTCATGGGAAAAAGGCCATATGATCAATAGCACCTGAATTAATTTCCCATATAGATAAGTTCTTTGTCATTACATTAGAAACAAAAGGCGAGGAAAATATACCTAAGAATGTAAGAGAACAAGTACCTTCAGAGGAAATAAATTTTTCTAGAGAACTTAACAAACCTTTCGACCTTTCAATGTCCTCCTTACTGAATTTTGGGAAGGATTTAGCTTGTGTTTCCATGTCCTCAATGTAAGAATGTAACTGGAATAGCAGAACAACCCTTAGCAGAATGGAGCATAGCAAAGCAGAACAGAGGGAATATGTTAACTTCTAATATGAACAATGGCAGAATAGGCGACAAATTGTGTGAAGATGTCGATAGAGAGGTGGTCTGTAACACTTGCTAAGTTAAGGCAAAATTTTATCTTTTAACAAGAATGAAGGTATATATATTTGTAATGTGTTATATTCATCAGATGTGAGCTGGGGCTCAATGGTAAGGCAAGTCATCCGAAGCTAAGGAGGTGTGGGTTCGAGATGTAGCTCCCTTTTCCCTCAGGCAAAAATGAAAATTTTCTCCTCCTTCGGTTTCTGCATTTTGCTCCGCCCACCGCCACGTTCAACCTTCGGCCAGCTCCCTCTATCACCGGCTAAGGTTTTTGGGCAGCCACCGCTTGTCGTTGGCTGGCGACAATCACTTTTTCCGGCGGTTTTATGGCATAGCCACGGGCAGCGAATTTTCATTGATTTTGGTGAGTTTTAATTATTTTTTTCATGAGAATAAGGCTAGGAGAAGCCTTTTCGGCCCATTTCCATTGAATTTGAGCTTTGGAAGCATAATTTTAGCTAACTTTATAGAGTTATTCTGACAGGGACTAAACTGAAAAGTTTCAAAATTTTGGGGTTTTCAGAAAAATTTTTGCCTTAACTTAGCAAGTGTTACATTCTTCCCCCCTTAAAAGAATTCGGCCCCCGAATTTAAATCATGACATACCTTGTGCAAATAAATGAGGGTAATGATCATGCATCACATGTTCATCCTCCCAGGTTGCTTCCTCTTGAAAGTGATTATTCCATAGCACCTTTACTGAAGGAAATTCCTTGGAGCGCAATGTCCTTACTTGCCTATCCAATATGGCTATTGGCTCTTCTTCATAACTCAAGCTGGCATCTATTTGAATCTCTTATGGTACAATCACATGTGAGGAGTCATATAAATATTTCTTGAGCATAGCACGTGAAACACTGGATGAATGTTTGATAACTCTGGAGGCAAAGCAAGGCGATAGGCCACATTACCAATCCTCTCCAGTACTTCATATGGACCGATGAAGCGAGGACTTAATTTACCTTTCTTGCCAAAACGCATCACACCCTTCATAGGAGAAACTTGGAGAAACACATGATCACCAACCATAAACTCTAACCCTCACCTCCGATGATCAACATAGGCTTTCTGTCTACTTTGTGCTGCTAATAATCTTTCTTTTATTCTGTAACCACTGGAATCTCTTCCAGCCCCATTGTTGATTCCTCTACATCTCTGACTAATGCGAGAAATCCCTGACACCCCTTGTTTAACAGTTTATAAGCTTTCAAAGCAAAAATTTGCACGGTTGGACTTTTACAAGTCTCACCTTGTATTTCAAAAGGAATTGTACCAAGGGCTTCAAACCTCAACACTTTGTTCCGGCAATCAACCGTGGCATGACAAGATGCCAACCAATCCATGCCCAAAATCACATCAAGATCTAGCATTTGAAGTAACAATAAATCCACCAAGGTTTCTTGATTTTCAATTGACACCGTACACGATTTGTATATCGTGTCAACTAATAAAGATTCTCCGAGAGGTGTTCCCACCATAACTTCATTGTCTAGCCAAGAAGGGCTTACTTTCAACCTTGTAGCGAATGGTACAGATACATAAGAATATGTTAATCCAGAATCAAATAATGCACATGCGGGATATGAATATACCATAACCATATCTGTGACAATTGCATTGGACGCCTGAGCATCCTGTTTGGATAAAGCAAATACCCCAGCTTGTCCTCGCCCAGATGATGTTTGTCCTGGTGCTCCTCTGCCTTGCCTAGGAGCTCCCCTACCACCAAAGGAAGATGGTCCTCCCCTCACAGCAGTCATGGAAGGAGGAGGTCAAGCACTCTTTTGTATAAAATTTGGGTTCACCCTAAGCTGAGCCATAGGGTAGTCTCGCTTCATGTGACCCACCTGGCCACAATGGAAACAAGCATGGGTCATCAAATAGCATTCTCCTGAATGATACCTCCCACAAGTGGGGCATGCTACCCTCTGGTTAGAGAATTCTAGTTCTCAATCCGGAGGTAAACTCTGTGGGAAGGCATGAAAAGAGATGTGGCAGAGTTTATGTCTCGTTGTATTGTGTGTCAGCAAGTTAAGGCTGAACATCAGAGACCTGCTAGGCTACATTAAAGGTTAGAAATTCCTAAATGGAAGTGGGAGAAAATTACTATGGATTTTGTTACAGGATTGCCTTGTACCATGACTAGTTACAATTCTGTATGGGTAATAGTGGACCGGTTAACAAAATCTGTCCATTTTCTTCCAGTGAAAACCACATATAGTGCCACCAAATATGCTTACTTGTATGTTTAAGAGATTGTTAAGCTGCATGGGGTACCTTTATTTATAATATTTGACCGAGGATCTTAATTTACTTCCAAATTCTGGAAAGCTTTTCAAGAAGCACTAGAAACCCGGTTATATCTGAGTACCGCCTTCCATCCTCAAACGGATGGTCAATCCGAAAGAACAATCCAAACTTTAGAGGATATGTTGCGAACATGCGTTCTAGACTTTGGTGGCAGTTGGGACACATATTTGCCTTTGGCCGAAAATGCTTCTCCTAGCATCATTCTCATGAAAAAACTAATTAAAACTAATCGAAATCAATGAAAATTCGTTGCCCGCGGTTATGCTGTAAAACTGCCGAAAAAAGTGGTTGTTGCCAGCCAACGGCAAGCGGTGGCTGCCCAGAAACCTTCGTTGGTGATGGAGGGAGCTGGGCGGAGGTTGAACGTGGCGGTGGGCGGAGCAAAATACAGAAACCGAAAGAGGAGAAAATTTTCGTTTTTGCCTGAGGGAAAAGGGAGCTGCATCTCGAACCCAGGCCCCCTTAGCTCCGGATGACTTGCCTTACCACTGAGCCACATCTCACATTTGATGAATATAACACATTGACACGCAAGAATGTAAAGTTTGAGTGGAATGATTCTTGTGAGGCTAGTTTCACAAAATTGAAGGAATGTTTAACTTCAGCACCTGTCTTGAGTTTGCTTTCAGGTTCTGGTGGGCATGCCGTATATTGTGATGCGTCTCACATTGGGTTGGGGTGTGTCTTGATGCAGAATGGTCGTGTCATAGCCTATGCATCTAGACAATTAAAGAAACATGAACAAAATTATCCAACCCATAATCTAGAAATGGCAGCAGTAGTATTTGCATTGAAGATTTGGCGCCATTATCTATATGGTGAAACTTGCAAGATTTATTCGGACCACAAAAGTCTTAAATATATATTTCAGCAAAGAGACTTAAATCTTAGGCAGCAGAGATGGATGGAACTGTTAAAGGATTATGATTGCACCATTCATTATCATCCTGGCAAGGCAAATGTGGTAGCTGATGCCTTGAATAGGAAATCTATGGGTAGTTTGGCCCATATTCAGTTGGTAAGGAGACCATTGTTAGAAGAATTACAGCAATTAGAAAGACTTAGGGTAAATTTGGAAACTTCTGATGCAATGGTGTTGCTAGCCCTAGTACAAGCTAACTCTGTTATTTTGAATGAAATAAAAGCCACTCAAAAGTTAGATGCGAAATTGTGCAAAGTAATGGATAAAGTGAGGGAAGGAAAACATCAAGATTTCTCTGTTGACACAGAAGGAGTGTTGAGATTTAAAGGGAGACTGTGTGTACCTCAAGATGAGGGTTTGAAAAACAGGCTTCTTGTTTTGGGCAGATGTTTAGAAAACTTCGGAAGGTCTCAGTTATAGAGGAGACTTTGCCGAAATTTGTACAAATTTGATTTGCATGTGAATTTGCTTAGTTATGAATGTCTGTTATGTTTGATTATAACTCAGTTAAGAGCCAACTTGTTAGGCTTACAGAGGCGGGCTAGTCTCGTTATCTGTGCTGGTCACACTCTGGGAGTTGGGGTGTGACATGGTCTTACGTGCTCACATGCGCCGATGCATGGAGCAGAGAGCAGAATCATAGGTATGGTGCATGGAACTGAGTGCAAACCACCGGGGTTTGGTTGATCAGTAGCCTTTGAATCTATTTATAGGGTGCATGTAGGTTACGGGTTGGTAGGTGGTAGAGATTTAGGATGAGTTGCCTTAGGAAGTAGGAGAAACCTGAAAGTAAAATTGAAAGAAGGAAGGAAGGATTAGGGTTTAGGCTGATAAGAAATGAGTTAAGCAAAAGGCAACAAACCCTAGGATTTTTTTAGGCTCTAATTCTATATGATAAATCAAAAAGTATTATTGCCTGTCTATTGTTGCTGTATAATTAGAGTATATGTACAAGTTTTCAATAAAACCCTAATCCTAATCCTAATTAAAATAATCTCCTAGAATTCCTACAATCTAGGGATAAGATAATCTCATCTAATCACATAAGAAATATATTTAAAATTTGAAATAAATAGAAATAAATCAATATTAGGCTCTTTAATTGAGCCCACTAAACCAGTGACTTATGGCTTTAATCCAACAATTATTTTAATGATTTTAAAGGAGGGATGTCCTAATATTTTGTGATACAGCCAAATTCTTTCTTTATTGGACATAGATGATTCCGAAAGGAAGGAATGGGTAAGTAATTCTTGGTTTCACTCTTTAGGTGGTGGTTTTCCAGGAAGTAAAGACTCTTTCCCTAACACCTCTAATCATCTTCTTCGTGCCCTGTTCTTGAAACATACAGTGAGAAGGATAAAATGTTATTTGGCATTGGGTATCTTCAATGAACTTTTGAACAGAAATTTAGTTAACAAACAGTTTAGGGATATTAAGGACATTTTTAAGTGTAAGAGAACCCAAATGAATATCTCCAACACCTGCAACTATAGCTATAAACCCATATGCCATGGTGATTTTCTTATTGCTAGGACAAGGTTTTTAAGATGAAAAGTATGTAGATGATGATGTCATGTGGTCAGTAGCCTTAGATTCAATTACCCATACCTAGGGATTGCAGAATTTACATCAAAACACAAAGGAAGAGGGTTTACTGAGAGGTTCCCCAAAAGAACAACAGAACAAGTACCTGTCATAATTGGTATGGTTGTATCTAGTGATTCCAACAGGTTTTTCAGCCTTTCAATGTCATATTTGTTGGATTTAGGGCTAGTTTTAACACTTAAATGTTTTTTTGGCCTCATCCTAATGTGAATTGCTCAACATTGCTCTTTTCCCTCTTCCTACTCCCTTATTCAGATTTGGAGGTTTTCCATTCAATTTCCAACAATCTTCTCTAGTGTGCCTATGTTTTTTACAATAAGACAGAAGAGAGAAATCTTGTCTAAGGATTTTGAGCTACGTTTCCCTTAGTTTTTTGTTGGTTGTAATTCCTCCTTTGGTTCAGCGATTTTAGAATAATGCTGAACATTCTCTGCCTTGATTTTCCAGCATAACAATTTGTCTCCTTTCCTTAGGTCAAACAATAGAGATGGTCTCATTTTTTTATGGCAATTCCCTTCTTGCACCCTTGCCGAATCAAATTTAGCATTCAACCCGACGAGGAGCTAAAAAGTCTTCTTTCTTAATGAACATTTTTATTGCCACATCATCTGATACAAACCCCAGCGAACAATGCCGTGAGACCTGATACTAATACTTTGGAATCAACTTGAGTCACCAATAGAGAATTAAAACAAAAAAAAAAAAGAGATTGACCCCGTAGCTATAAAGAGCTAGAAACAAATTTCATAGAGGGTTGGAGATTGCAAAAACTCTTGTAATCACCAGGGAGCCGCAAGAGAGAGTCAAGAAGGAAAGATTTCTTACCAATTGTATATTCTGATGCCAAAGTCCCCTCAAGCAAAAGCTACAACCCTTTTTATAAGGATCGTCATCCTAAGAAATCCTAATTTCAGATATCCTTCTTGGGCCTTCAGTAGTCTTAGAGGCCCAAAATCTACTAAAACATCCAAAACAAAAGCCTAACATGTAACCAAACATATGTCAGGTCCAAAACTATCTAAATAAGATCCAAGACACTTATTACAATAACAAATAACAAGATAGCTTAACCTAAAGTAATTGGGCTTTCATCTGGTTAGACTTGAATAATATTAATGACTTGGGTTTCCTTTTTTAAACCCAACTCTTCCAACTCAATCTCCTCCGCATGTAAACGACCCATTAAACCTTGGATGACTTTCTAAAGTTTCTTAACCCAAGCTCTTGTTATAGAATCGGTTGGCAAATGAAGATTCTCGCTTTATATTTCTTCTCCGTTAGATAGCTCATAGACATGTGTTTCCTCATCAACTTATATGTGGTTAAATTTAGTACCGCAAATTCACGACACCATCTCAACAATGCAGTTAAGGTGATTGCAAAATTCCAATATTTATGATATCGTTCGCTGATAAAGCAACTATCAGAACTTAGGAGTTTTATTTTGTAGAGGAAAGCTGAGTCATCTGGCTAGGGAAAGGGCTATCAAAAGAGGATCCAAAGTTTGCAGCATGGGATGAACAAAACTCCTTGGTCATGTCTATAGAGTTCCATGATCCCTGAAACAAGTGAGACCATAATATTCCATAATTCTGCTAAGAAAATCTGGGATGCTATTCACCAAACGTAGTCAAAAGCCAATGATGCATCTAGAGTATACGAATTGAAAGCAAAGATAGCAGCAACTAAATAGGGTGCTTGGTCAATCACTGAATATGCAAATCTGTTACAGGGATTGTGGTAAGAAATTGACCACTACCAATGTATTCAGATGCATTGTAGAGGAAGCGCATGGACATGAGCTATCTAACGAAGAAGAGATACAAAGCGGGAATCTTCATTTGCCAACCGGTCCTATAACAAGAGCTCAGGCTAAGAAACTTTCAGGAAGTCATTCAAGTCTTAATGGGTTGTCTACATGTGGAGGAGATCGAGTTGGAAGAGTTGGGTTTAGAGAAGGAAACCCAAGTCATCAATATTATTCAAGTCCAACTAGATGAAGAACCAATTACTTTGGGTTAAGCTATCTTGTTATTTGTTATTGTAATAAGTGTCTAGAATCTTATTTAGATAGTTTTAGACCTGATATATATTTGGTTACATGTTAGGCTTTTGTTTTGGATGTTTTAGTAGATTTTGGGCCCTCGAGACTTATTTTACTTAAGGCCCAAGGAGGACATCCGAAATTAGGGTTTCTGAGGATGACAATCCTTATAAAAAGGGTTGCAACTTCTGCTTGAGGGGACTTTGGCATCAAAATATACAATTGGTGAGAAATCTCTCTTTCTTGGCTTTCTCTTGTAGCTCCTTGGTGATGACAAGGTTTCTTGCGATCTCCAACCCTTTATAAAATTTGTTTCTAGCTCCTTATAGCTACGGGGTCAATCTCTTTTTGTTGTTTTGTTTTAATTCTCTGTTGGTGACTTAAATTGATTCCAAAGTATTAGTATCGGGTCTCATGACATTATTCGCTAGGGTTTGTATCATTTGGTATCAGAGCATAGGCTCCAATCCAGGTTACTTCTATCCTTCGCCTTCTGTTAATTTAAAACGAAATTCTATATCAATTCATTTGTTTTGCTTTCAATCTTGTCCAAGTTTGTTCTTCTCCTACTAGATTTTGTTCAGTATTTGTTCAACCTCCTTTGTTTTAAATCTTGTCCAAATCTGAGTTTCTTTGTTGGTTGTTTTTGTGTAGTGTTCTTTTGTTGGTTTATCTTTTTGTTCCTCTGTAATTATTTCTTCCAAATCTTGTTCAACTTACTTCATTTTCTAATACAGTCATGGTCTGATTCTTGAAGAAAAAAAAAAAAAAAAAAAGTCAACAAGTTGTTGGGTTGTATTGATTGTTTGTCAAAAGTTAAAGGAGGATTTGAAGACTTTTACTTGATTCTGTTGGAGTTGGTAGCCTACCAAAGAATTCAAAATTTAAAAGTCTGATATTGGATTTTAGGATTACTGTTCGGTTAAAAAAAAAAGCGAACAAAAAAAGAGTGAAAAGAAAAAAACAAGTTAAAAGAAAAAAAGAGCTGGCAGTGGTGGACATTAAGGCTTAGAAAAATATGGTCTAATGTACTTCATTCCAAGACACTCAAACTTACTGAGTTGGCTTAATTTCATCTTTCCTTTTTCTTAGTATGTTCTCTTCAATTTAATACTTTCTACTATCCTTTGTATTTGCATTATTTTTGGTCCATTTCCTTCTTACTGTCTAAATGGTGTTTCAACCCTAATTCTGCTTATGTTCTATGAGTCAATTTCTTACTTGTGGTTGGTTTGAGTAAGAGCATACCTGGTATTTAATTGATTATCCCCATTAGAACTCTTAGATGAGAAACGAATAGTGATAAAAGGCATAGAGAGTTTTACTTCAAGAAAAGCCAACAAGAAATATATAAACACGAGTGCTAAGGGATTCATTGTTTCAGAGTGTAAACACTTATGGAATGAATTATGAGGTCCAGCCTTATCATTATTATTATTATTATTATTAACGAGTATTGCAAATTTCAATCATGGAAGGCCGACAAAGTTCAAGCAATGAAACAAATAATTCTGAGAATCCATTGGCACTCCAAGCTATACAACAAACCTTCACTTGCATGAATTTTGTGATGGAGCAACTGGCTAACCGAATAGAGAGAATTGATGTCTGTCTTGAGAGTGTGGAAAGAGGATAAACCACACTTCATCCCAAAGAAGATGAATTTGAAGGAGATAGTGACTATCAAGATGAGATAGCCTCAGCTGTTAGTATAAGTAGAATGAGAGGGGGATGTAGAGAAAGAGCAAGATAACGACAACAAAGAGTTCACCATGAGAGAAATTATGTGGATAGGAACACTAGTTCAATCAAGTTAACTATTCCACCATTTCAAGGTAAAAATTATCCATCTTCGATTGTCATCATTACTCTAAAGAGAAGAAAGTAAAACTTGCTGTTGTGGCATTCACTGATTATGCCGTCACTTGGTAGGATAAAGTAGTCATGAGTAGAAGAAGAAGTGGAGAAACCCTGTCAAAACTTGGGAGGAAATGAAGGTCTTAATGCATAAGAGGTTCGTTCCTTCTCACTACTATTGGGATTCTCTTTTGAAGTTCCAAGGTTTGAAGCAAGGATCCAAGATAGTGGAAGAGTATTACAAGGAGATGGAAACCATTATGAATAGAGCAAATATTAATGAAAATGAAGAGACTACTATGGTCAGATTTGTTTGTGGGCTTAATAGGGAGATAGCCAATGTTGTTGAGTTACAACATTACCTGGAAATGGAGGAGTTCTTACACACAACAATTAAGGTTGAGAAACAACTCAAAAGAGGGAAAATTTCATCACGGGCTGACACCTCTACCACTAACAATTTGAAGTCCAATTGGAACAATAATCGGAGGAAAGAAGAAAAAAGGAATCCAGGCCCAAGGAAAATAAGATTGCAGCCAAGAACACCTTGGAACCAAAAAACAAAGGCACAAATGAAACTAGAAGGAGTCGAGATATCAAGTGCTTTAGGTGTTTGGGACATGGGCATATTTCCTCACAATGCCCTAATAAAAGGGTAATGGTCATATTGGATAATGGGAAAATTGAATCTGGGGATGAAGCTGATTATGACTCCCTTCCATCTTTAAAAGAAAATTCTGAACTTGAACTTACTACTGCTGAAACTAGATAAGCATTAGTAATTCTTAGAGCTTTACATTTACAAGCAAAAGAAGAAGGAGATGAAATTCAAAGAAAAAACATCTTCTACACTAGGTGCCGAGTACAAGACTGGGTGTGTGGATTGATAATTGACGGAGTAAGCTGTGTAAATGTGGCAAGTAAGCTGATGGTGGAAAAGCTTGGTCAAAAGACCACTAAACACCTGAAGCCTTATAGGTTACAATGACTCAATGAAACTGGTGAAGTACGGGTAACAAAACAAGTTTTGATTTCTTTTACCATTGGGAACCTCAAGGATGAAGTCCTCTGCGATGTGATGCCAATGCAAGCAGGTCATATTATTCTTGGAAAACTTTGGCAATTTGATAGGCATACAATGCATGATGGATATAAGAATCGATATACGGTTACCAAGGATGGAAAGAAGATTACACTTGTTCCATTACCATCCCATCAAGTTTACCATGAACAGATGCAAATCAAGAAATCCATAACTGCCAACACGAAAACTAATGGGGATAGGACTGAAATTGCAAAAGAAAAAGTGAGAAATGAAAGAGAAAATCCATTGAGTGATAAAAAAGAAAATGGAGAGTGTTTGTCCAAGGAAGGAAAAGAAGATGGAAAGGTCAACCTTTATGCTAAAGACAAAGTGATGAAGAATGGGTTTTACGCTAATCAAATAATACTAATGGTGCAAAAAGAAGCCAATATCTCTAACTTTAACCTTGATGATTCTGTGCCTTATGCTGCTAAGTCTCTTTTGTAGGATTACAAGGATGTCTTTCCGAAAGAAATACCACTTGGTCTACCTCCAATAAGGGAAATAGAACATCAAATTGACTTCATTCTAGGAGCTCAGATTCCAAACTGACTAGTTTATCAAAGTAGCCCTGAAAAGACTAAGGAAGTGCAACGGCAAATTAAAGAATTGCTTTCAAAGGGACATGTTCGAGAAAGCACGAGTTTGTGCGCTGTTCCAGTGCTACTCGTCCCCTAAAAGGATGGAACATGGAAAATGTGTGTTGATTGCTGAGCTGTCAACAAGATAACGGTAAAATATCAACATCCTATTTCTAGATTACATGACATGTTGGATGAGTTGCATGGTTCCACTATCTTTTCCAAGATTGATTTGAAAAGTGGATATCATCAAATTCATATGAAAGGGGGGGATGAGTGGAAAATAGCATTCAAGACTAAATATGGTTTATATGAATGGCTAGTCATGTCTTTCGGATTAACCAATGCACCCAGTACATTTATGAAACTCATGAATCACGTTTTGCGAGCTTTCATTAGCCGATTTGTTGTAGTATACTTTGATGATATTTTGGTCTATAGCAAGCATTTAGATGAGCATATTGAACATTTAAGGAATGTTTTTGAGGTTTTACGACAAGAGAAATTATAGCTAACCTTAAAAAAAATTCTTTTTGCCTAGACCAAGTTTTATTTCATGGATATATTGTTAGTAGCATGGTTATTGCAGTGGATGAAGAAAAAGTGAAGGCTATCAAAGTGGATTACTCTTACTGATTGTTGAATCTTTTTGAATTTCATTCAATTCATATATTTGTCTCAATCCAAATATAAACAAAAGATTGAATGGCCTACACCTAGAACACTTACTGAGGTGAGAAGCTTTCATGGTCTTGCTACTCTCTTCCCTTCGTACTCTTTTCCTACTCTCTTAAGTGAGTTTATACACTCTCTTCCTACTCTTTAGGGGAAGGTGCTCGTTAAGTAAGTTTCTTCCTACTCTCTTCCCTTCCTACTTCTGAGAATACCTCTCTTGAAGAAGGCAGGAGTATAGACTCATAATTCTCCCCCTGACTTCTTCAAAGTTAGGATTCAGACCAAGTAGGATTTATACACTTTTTTTTTTCCTTCAACTTTTTATGAAAGGCTACATCAGCTGCACAATACCATTGGTGGACTTCATATAAGTCCAATTGCTGCCAATGGCGTAATAGTACATTGTAATATTGGGTAACATCAACATCATTTTGTTGGAAATCATGGTAAAAACTTTCTACTTCAAACAAAACAGCTTTGTTCTTAGTAGAAGATTATGTTTATCTTGCTGCCTCCTAGACTTCATGCATTGTATTGTGTAATAGGAAATTTTCTCCTATGTTTATGGTCATGGAATTGATGAGCCATGACTTTGTCATACTATTTACTATCTCCCATGTCTTAAACCCTTGGTCATCCTTGTTAGGAGGTGCTGTGGTGCTTGCAAGATAGTCAACCTTCCCTCGGCCCTTGATGAACAGCTGTACACTTTCTGACCATTGTAAATAATTATGCCCAATTAAACAATGGGCAGTAATCATCAATGGTGCCTGCTCATGTGGTGCCATATGAGTTGTATTGCTTGTGTTTAGTGAACGCTAAGGATCTGCCCCTCTTATTGTTTCATTATTTGTGCTTTGGCTTTTTTTCATATCAACATTGAGGCTATTGCCAAACTGGGTCATGGTTGCCTAGGTTAGTGCCAACCAGGCTCTGATGCCATGTAGAAATTTAGAGTATAACAGTGAATAAAGAACTATTGATTATTATTCATGAACTTTATTTCTTTCTTGTGCCAGGAGAGAGAGTCTTTTTATAAGAAGGAAACCCTAGGATACAACCTAATTTTGACAGCAAACTTAGATCCTATAAAATAGGAGTAGTGTTGCCCTAGCCTAGAAAAAAGGAAACTGTGGTCCAAAACAAACACATAAGGCTGAAATAAAAATACAGATAAAATGATAATGAAATAACTATTTCCTAAATAATAGGACAATTAACTATTTTCTTAGATAATAGGTGCCTTGTGGCAAAAATAAACTGAACAAATATTAAAAATAGAAGTATCCTAATCACATTAGGATTCGCAACAACACATAATTCAAATTTTCTCAAATTGTATGAAAGATTAAGGGCTAACAAAAGACCCCACATCCATGAATATCTATTGCTTATATGGTGCCAGATTCATCACCTCCTTTTTTGTCACTTTATGCATGTATAGATTATGGCTTACTTGACTTTAGATGACTAAATGAATATGTTGCTGTTTGTTTATGCCTGCTTATAAAAGAATAGTGTCTCTGTGTTTGCATTTGTATTCATTTGGTGTCTATATTTGCATAATTTCTTATACCTATCTTGCAGATCGCATTTCAGAATCCAAAGCTGTACTACTAGCACATCATGCATCTTTAGAAGCATTCTAACATGCTTAATTTCTTGGAGAGATATGGGATATCAGAATATGACTAAATACTGGAGAACACATTATTCATTAAATATAATTTGAGTATGCATATGGCCATATTCCCAAAATGTGACCTATACTCATCCTTTTACATAACGAAATGATAATACAAAACAATTTTTTTTAGAAAAAAAGTATGTTGATAAATATGGTAATATACTCAAAATACAAACTCTGAACATTATCAAATTCCTTCATTTTTCATAGTTGCCTGATAAGAATACTATCAAATCTGGAAGGAAACGATTAATGGCAGTCAAATTTTTTTTTCCTTCCAAAGGATATCTGTAGACACCATGTTTTGTCCAAGTTTCTGGTGTGACAGTTGCAAACTTGATATTCTCTACTAAAAAGCTAGATAGATAATTGTAGACTCTGTATTTTGTCCAAGTGTCCAGTGTGACATCATAACAAAATAATATGGTCAATATATGTAAGAAAGAGTGAGTACGTTGCTATTTTCTTCATCAAGCTAATATTTATCTCATTTGTTTTATTTTTGCATGTAGGGGATGTATGTACTCTGCAATATTGCAAGTGGGAATGAGTTTCATAAGGAAGCTGCAATGCAACAACTATTTTCTCAGGCAGAGAATGGATCTCAGTCTTTCTTCAACCAGGTTTTGCAGAGTAAAGACAGTCACATATCGCATATGCATAACAGCTGTTTGGGTCATAGTAAATATCAGTAATCCAACAAGTCCTGGTGCATTTGGCCAGATTGTAAAACTGCAAAAATTTGGCATAGTTTCTCAAATACAGAGGATGGTCAATGACCTGTGCATGGATGTGAAGGTCTTTTAAACTTCATCCCAAAATCGCTTAGTCTTATTCTTGTTTTTGAAAGGTTTTTCAAATTCTCTTCTTCTGATGCAGCTTCATGCAAGACATGCACTCAGGCAGATTTTAACTTTTCATGAAAGCTGAATGCATTCAAGTCCCCTCCATCCCAAACCCTCGAAGTGCAGGCCAAGAAGAGAAATAGTGATATGATGTTAAATTTTGTATTCACACTTTGTATGCAAGGTATTCTGCCTTTTGCTTCAGCTTCCGATATGGTATGTTTATAGATATACTGCAATGACTTCCTTACCATTGTCATAGAAGTTCCTTTCTGGTTATTATGGGGGTCACAACTGAATTTATATATGCATTTGGAAACTGGCTAGGCTTTTATATGGTAAATATAGTAGAAAGAAAATATACTCGTAACTTGGTTGTAGTTCAATGCTTTACTGATAGCCATGCAAGCTTAAAAAGAAGAGCTGATGAGTTTATTTTGAGAATCTGTTTGAGATAATATCTTAATTTGTCCAGCTCAAGTATTTGTTTTGTCTTTGATTAATTTTTTACTTTAGCTTTTTATCCAAGGATGGTGCCTAATGCTTGTTATCAATAGTGTGTTTCCGTTACATGTTTCTTTGCTATATATTATTGCTGTTCTAATGAGTCAAGTTGCTGTGTGCTTTCTATGTTTCCTTTACAGGTGTCACAAATTGCTTTAATTTTTTTAACCAGTCAGAGCAGTGTGAGAGCTTTTCAATTTTGTAAGCACTCCTGACCAGGTTACCCCCAAAATCTCATTTTCTAATTACATGCTTTTGGTATTACTTTTTGTGAGTCAGACAATCAAAATAGGTTTACTGGCTTTAATGTTGTACCATATTAGTGGTAAATGTTAAATTTAGAATTTGTTTCTACGTCATTCTGCAATATTGACAAATAGTGGATTCTGTGTGTAAGCAATATGCCAAAGGATAGTGATTGAGGGTGTTTCAAGCTTTCTGACTTTTTTTTTATGCCTCTATGCTTTCTATTCTGGTTCATGAATTACTTGATCTAGGGTCATAGATGACTCAACTGTTTTTTGCCCTGAAATTGAATCCTCTAAAGTATAAACTCAGAATGAAAGTGCCAGAGAGCATGATACAAGGAGTGAGTCTATATGGATCTCACTTTCTCTCTTTCCACCCACTCTTCTCTCTCTCTCTCTCTCTCTCTCTCTCTCTCTCTCTCTCTTAGAGACACTTTACATGTTTTACACTTAAAAGGATCCAACTCTGATATTCTTGAGAAAAGCCTTCTATATGAGTCATGAACTCATGATGCATTTCAGTGTGTCAGTCTTAACGTGGTTGGCATGTGGCTTTAGACCTTTGCCCTTAGCAGATCCTCTTTTTATATTTAAATCATATCAATGCCGGGGAGCAATGTTAGGATGTCGTAAGATGATTTCAATGGGCTTTTTGATATATGCCTATTGCTCACTTAATGGAAAGGCTTCTGCTTGAGAATGTTTCTTAAAAAAAGGCTACTTATCAGCGGGGAAAGGATGTTTCGATCTGGACTATAAATTGGGTTACCCCAGCACAATTAGATGCTTATTTTCTTCCAATTCCACCAGGCCATAATATGTTCATGCCCCTCCATACTAGTCCTTAATTTTTAGTACAGTACCGTTATTAGTCCCTAAATGATAATATTGCCAACATTTTAGTCCTTGAAATTTATTGCCATTAATTTAATTATAACTCAAAAGTCTGTTGTTATCACTGTAGTCCTAATTGAGTAAGGATCAGGATTGAAATGATAAATTTTTTTAAATAATAGGACTAAATTGATGTCATTGAAGCCTTTTAAGGACTAAAGGATATGTAACTCCGTAATTTTTCTTAACGTGATCTTGCCATAATTCTAGCAAGGATTTTCTTCAATTTTGAATAAGACTGGGATGTCGTGAGGATGTGTCTTGATATTTATTTGAAAATCTATAACTTCAATCCTGAGTGTTAACATTATACAATAAAAGTATTTTATAGATTTTTTACTGTTTACCTAATTCACTGTTCCACTCCAGACCAAGACTGTATATGAAATCCTATTTAATAACGAAACTATAGATATACATATTAAAAACGTGTTCCTTCAAAAGGTATTTTGACAATAGAAAACGATAATTATGTAACTAGCTGCCGTATTGCATTTGAAAATGACCTCCAGATTAAGTAATAGTCTTGTCTTCACGACACCACATGTCAGGCATGGATTTCTGTGGGGACACGATAATCTAGCTCATCGCTAGAATGCTAAAATATCAAGAGAATAAATATCTATTAACTCGTACAAGGTTTAGTGAGAAGCATTTTATGATAAGCTTACCAAACTAAGTATCAAATGGTAGATCAGAAGATTCATTACAAGGCAACTCTGAGTTTGTGAAAGTACACGGAATAATTTGCCAAGTTTTTAAGGTTAAAATTTATGTATTGTCATTGTACCCAAAAAATTTTATAGCACAAAGTATATATGAAACCGAAGTGAGTAACTTTTTTCTGTTGGGAACATTAAAGCAAGATACCTTAACGGGGAACTTTTTGTAGATGGTAGATTTATATTTTTTTTCCCCTTCAGATTGTGTATTATGTTTGTATTTTATTTTTTAATTTTTTTTTAATTCTCTCTTTGCTTCTATGAATATAAAGTCTTCTCAGTGTTCAGTTTGAACCTCTGATTGACGAGTTGTTTATTCTACCGTGTTATTACAATTGTATCGTGTTCTCCTGCATAATCTCATTATAAAATTTTTTTAGTGCTTAATATGTATTAAAAGTTATAAGTAACAACATATAATAAAAGATTGCTGCAAGACACTAGTGATGCGTTGTAATTACTCGGTTATAAAGTTACTTGTTATGTCTTATGCAAAATGATTAAAGATGTGTTGTAAATATCTTGAATGTGAACTCGATTAATACTCATTTTTATTGATGTTCGTTGTCAAGTCCAAAGTCCCAAGATAGAGTTTTCTACTACTTTCTCACTATAAAACTTGAGGATGAGTTTGTTCTAACTAGAAAAGAATAACGGAGAAATGGATAAAAGATATTTTATTATTTATTTGTAATTTAGTTATTAAGAATAAATTAAGAGATTTTATAATTTAGTTAGTTAGGATAACTTAAGGAATTTGAAGTATTTTGAATTTAAATATTTTAAAATTATCTATTTGAATTATTTTAAATTCATATATTTTATTATGATTTTATATTATCTTATTTTATTATAGGACTATCTATAAATAACTCTACGGATTTTGTTATTAGTAGAATGTTTTAATATTAAATAAAGATGATATTGTTAACTTAGTGTTTTTCCTCTTTTCCTCTCCTTCTCTCAATCTCTTCTTCGTTCTCATTAATCTTCTCTTCTCTCAGTGTTGTCCTACATCAACTAATAAACAAATTAAACAATAAGTGGCATGTGAAAGATGAGCTTTGCTAAAATGATTACATGAAAAGTTATCTTATTGTTTCATGTTAGTGGTCCTTATCGATTTTATTTATCCATCAACATTGGCTAAAAATCTTCACTGTTTTCCGTTCATATCCATGAAGTTCTAATGACACAGACACAAAGATAGATGCTCTTTGCACTTCATTTTGGGACAGTGAAATGTAGAAGATAAGGAAGAATATGGCATCCCACAAAAACCTAGCTTATTTTGAGAAATAGAATTTGAAAGTGTTTGAACAAGGCAACTAACACCCAAGAAGGAAAGTGAAATGAGTGTTTACAATAATTTTATTTCTTTTTGAAATTGTTTTGCTAAAGATTTGTTATGAAAGATAATTGGGATTGTATGATGCAAAACTACAATTATATCAATCAATGGAGATTTAATATAGATGCTTAGAGAATGAATATAGCAAATTTCTTTTCCAATAATAGAGCATTCAACAATATGTTATTTCCTTAATTCAAATTCTTATTCCCATGTAAGTTAGACCAATTATACAATCACTTTAACAATTAGATTACTTGAAGTAAACATAAAATAATATGTTTAGGAAGAGATCACAATACTTCAAATGAAATATCAACAACAAAAGTAAAGCATAAATATGATAATTTAAAATATAAATAGTATAAGGGTAGAGAAAACAAACTCCAAATTTATCCTGATTCGACTCCAATTTAAGCTTACATCCAGTCCCCAAGCAACCTCTTAAGATTTCTCTACTAATTCCACAAGTCTAATTAGGTACTTGTGAGCTTTTACAACATCCAATCCAACCTAGAGTTGTTTTTAACTCTAAAACCAAAGAACACATCTCATCCTAATGGAAAATCACTCTAAGATATTACACCTTCTTGTTTTTCTCTTCCAAGGGATACACCACCCTTGTCCTACAAAGATTGCTGAAGAATGATATTGCTCAAGAGACTCTCTCAATGAGTAGATATACAAAATGAAGCTCTAAGAACTCAGATGATAAAAATAGCTCAATGATGTTTATTTCTCTATCAAAGATAATAAAACAAGTTAAAAATTACATTCTAACATTTTGTTTCTTATGATTTATGAGCTATTAAGACATGTATTTATAGCTCAAAAAAGCAAAAGAACCATTTAGAGCCAAGGAGAAATTTAAATTTGTACAACTTGATTGTGAAAGTAAGTAGCTTCATTTGTTGACTTCATGGTCATTTTCTATTTTATAGTTGCAACTTTAGATACTCATAATTCCTTCATTTCAACTTCATTTTGAACAAAACATATATTATCAAAAAGCTCTGTAAGACTATTTTCTATCTTGACAAGTTTCATTAAAAAATTCTATTTGGTTGATTGAATGACAAAATGTTAGATAACAAG
The DNA here is from genome assembly GCA_037074485.1 of Delonix regia. NCBI lineage: Eukaryota > Viridiplantae > Streptophyta > Magnoliopsida > Fabales > Fabaceae > Delonix > Delonix regia. The sequence continues at coordinate 20,394,757 of CM073452.1, read as the reverse complement.
CTGATATACATAGCTGCAAATAGCGACACTCATAACTCTTATTTTAAATCATTCTTAATTATGTGATATACGAATGGAAAAATGTGTGAGTCTAGTTTCATATAAAATAAACCTCATTTCAAACTTCTTACCAGTTTGTGAGATATTGTTGAAAATATCACTAAATGTTAGGAAAAAGTGTGATATCTATACATAACTTTGACAATCAAAACTTCTTAATTTCAACTCTATTTTAAGCATGTGATATATGAATAGAAAGATATTTGAGTCTATTTTTAGATACAACAAGTTTCATTTCGAAATTTTCTCTGATTTGTGAGATATGATAAAAACAATGATCCAAGGTCAAAAAATAACTCTATTAAAATCCATATCTATCATATCTTTTTAGCTTAAATTTATATTTTGAGGACCAAAATGTATTAGACCAATAAATGTAAGTCCAAATAAATTTAACAAAATAATAATAAGCCCACGATAGGTAGTCTAGCTTACAAGCTAAATACTTGGTCAAATTCATGTATGTCACTATGCATATTTTAATAACAATTAGTAGAATATAAACATTTTTACTTTGCATATGGGATTCATATAAATATATATATGTAAGGAAGTATATCTTATATAAGAGATTATTCAAATATAAAGTATTATATGTCAATGATTAATCAATTAAGCACATGTTGATACTATATGTTTAACTCATTTGTTACATGTTTGTCACATATGTGTCATTATCAAAACTTATAATATTTAATCTTAGAGTTAACAAAAATGATTTAGGATAATTGTAATTGGGGCTACCGCTGAAGTAACTTATGGTCTTATTTATAAACCATTTAGTCACCCTATTTTATTTATTTATTAAAATAAATAAATTTAGTAATTTTAAAAATAAGCTCATAATAATACTTATTTAAATTGTGTCAAGTACTCTCTTTCTTTTATTAATTTGATAAGATAATTACTAAGTAAGCTTAGGTTGTAGGTTGGGGTCTCTATCTAATGAGATAGAAGATAATCTGACCTATCACTTATTATCCATTATTAACAAGGATCCAATCTATTCTTGATTTAGATTAATATTGATTTCCTAATTAATTATAACACAAAATGGTTATAATAATACGATTAATGCTAATCCACTAAAATTATTCCAACAATGTTACATTTGGATAGCGATAATTTATTATTAGGACAATCAATCAATAAAGCTAAGCAATCAATATTTGTTTGAACATATAAATGTGTACATGCTAAACTATATAGAGTTTAGAAATGAAACTACATAAGATCACTGGATCCAATAGAAAAATAAGTTATATTAATATTATCATAGACTTAGTTTCAATATCTAAACAGAATGGAATACAAAATACTATCTTAGTGTCATATTACACCACAAAAATCCCTTAATGATTCAACTCATCTTCATTAGGATTTAACAAGACCCATATGAGTTACATAATTTTGAAATACTAATACAGATAAACCTTTGGTCAATAGATCCGCAAGCATATGTCCACTAAAGTGTCCTATAAGGAAAATCCAAAAATGAAACTATAACTCAAGAACATTAAATCTGATAAGGAAAATAATATTATAATTATCGTCAAAGTTTCAATTTTGGATATTATATCCAAAATTTTGTTGCAACCAAGAATACTGAATCCAATAAGGAAACAAATATTATAAGTGCCAAAATACACCAAAGTGTCTCGTAAGAACACAACTCAAACTCCCACTAAACCAAGATATCAAAATTTTCAAAATACCAAAGAGTTAGAAATTTTCAAAACTTTAATGGGTTAGTCTTGGTGAGCTAATCACTCAAAATGTTCAATAAGAGTATGAGATTTACAAATCTTTTCTCTAATAGACAAGAATTATGTATCAAAAGTTTAATGTAATTGAAATTCCTGTAATTTTGAGAGAAGCCTATAACAGTCACTGTCACAACAAAATGGTCAAGACGTAAAATACGTGCACATTAGAATTTCATTCCCTTGACCGCATTCCCTGACAACTTTCCATAGAAAAACAAGTGACATACTCTCCACTCATATATATAAGGCAGCTACCAGTGTCCATTTAACAAAGTTTATATAGAATCCAAAAATTAATGTTATATGAGATGTTTAATTCAATCAGTCTCATTCACATTTAAAAACAACAAATTTAACAACATTAAATTCAAAATAGTTAGAGTCATCGGGACAATCAATGATCCAGTTACTAGAAAAGATCTTTTGCCCTTACAAGGTCCCAAAATATCTAATTTGAATATTACATTAACTCGATATCCACTATTTTTATCACTAATTAAGACTTAGGTTTTTAATTTTTGCAAACTTATATTTAATTCACAATTGGATCCAAAATTCAAAGAATTCACTATAGGAGTATATCAATTTCTTTTGAGTTTATCCTTTTAAGAAATAACCTCAATCAATTCATTGACTGTCCATTTATCTAGTCAAGTATGGTATGAAACCTTCAGTACTTAAACTACAACAGGAGATACACAAAAGTATGTCAAATGTGAGATTTATCTTCTGAGATGTGACTGAAGGATTTTAATTATATGATAATGTACATTAGCTTCAATATGTATTCTTTGAAAACCAAACACTCCTTCAAATTAAGTGTTTTCAAATTGGGGGAGGTCATGGCCTTTCTTAAGCCTTAACAAGTTGCTTAAATTGTCTCCTGAGTGGCCCTCACATATTCCATTGTTGTTTCTATTAATGTCTTCTCATACTCTCACACATCCTGGCTAATTTTGGTGGTGTCACAATTCCATGACATTGGAATTGTTGCTAAGTGTAATAGGTGTATCCACCCTAGGGTCAAGGTTATCAATGTAGTTGCCAAAACAAAATTTAGGGACTTTCAAATCATTATAGTTTGTCCAACTAAGAGTTTTCACTATTAATAGTCGTTGTTAACAAGAGTTGAGGTAATGAAATTAGGAAACATGTATTATGTGTTCGCACATAATTACAAAATATAGTTTCTTTCTAAAGACTCAGCTTATGCAACTATATTAATAAGATTGTTTATCATAATCTTACCTAAGGGTCTTGAATTACAATAAACCAAGAAAACTCATAATACATCAAAAGACCCACACAACCAAATGTCTCTAACATCTCCATACTGATAGAGTGCAAAAAATATTAAGACATCAATTTAATTGAACCTCAATAATATCAAATCACATTGTCAGTGTTACACCAATAGGGTATATCCACTGCCAATGCAATTCACCTAACAATAACTATATACTATTAATTTGAGATGGATGCCTTAATTAAATTAACCAACAAACACCTATATAATTGGTCGTAAACTCACAATTGCAAGGTGTCATGCCTAAGTAATCTTCATGACAAGTGAAATCATTAATCATGCCTAAGAGCAAGCAAATGCCAACACTTTCATGTTATTTCAAATTATGCATGATTGACTGCCGACAATATAAAACCAAATCATGCTTTTCATTTCTAATTTTGTTTAGAGAACATCTAAACTAACAATATTTGGCTTTGTATAGTTACCATTGTTAAAGGTGATATTGGCTTCAAACAATTTCTTTTAGTTTTTTATATGAAGCCCAAAAACAACTTCCTCAAATTTCAAAGTCTCAAAGTCAATGAAAACAATGGATTTTGGGCCTGAAAATGAACTGAATCCCTTTTAGCGATTTGCCTAGCATTGAGCTTTGAATAAGCTCTCTAAAATGGTATTATAAGCCTAAAAATTTCATTTGTACTAAAAGTCATGTCTATTATAAGTCAAGTTGTCCGTTTATGCATACACTTAGGCTTTTGACAGCCAATTTGGCTCAATTACTTAACCACAATAATTCATTTTACCCTTAATAGATGAATATATTGCCCAAAAGTTTTGAATAATTAGGACAACAATTTCTATAACCAAATTCACTAAATCCACACATAAATTGGTATCATAATTAAATTCAACATGATACTGAATTTATAAAGGCATAATTTTCTTCAAAATTATTTGGCTCATCAAAGTATTCTATCTCTAAGAGTGTGAAAAATATGTGGTACTAAGATGCACTTAAAATATGCACTAAAATTGTCATCGGTCTATCTTAAATACAGTGTGGAATATTATAGAAATTCAAGAATTCATATTTCTGAGTTTCCAAAAGTTTCAGAGAAATTATCATTAATTAGAAAATAAAAAAATAATGCGGGAGCTAAAATTTTAGGCCAAAATGATTCCTATACATAGGCCCAAGCAACACACACGCCACAAGGCACGAGTGGGCATTGATGAACATTGTTGTTCATCATCTTTTCCACCAAACTGGGTTTGAAGCGGGTTATTCAACCTGGTTAGACCTTTAAATGTAGACCTATTGATTTCTTGATTTTTTTCTATGTTCTTGGTATCAAAAGACTTATAATTTCGTGATCTATCAAACCTTTATAAATAATTTTCACAAAACACGCATCATTCAGGAACAATTTCATTCGAAATTTTTTTTGGGTTTTCTTGAGGTTGAACAGCAAAGGAGGTCAAGATGTTTCGCATGTTTTAGGCAAGTTTTAGGTCCTCTTCTTCTCAAGATTACTTGACTAATAAAAACCCTACGATGATTTTGACCAAAACCCCTATACTTTAACAAATTTGGCTCCAAAATTTCTTAGGGTTTTTTAAGTTGCAACTTTAATGGAAGGTGAGTAATTTAGACATGATTAGGCTGTAATTTATGCACCATTCCACTCGAAATATCAGATTCCATTAAACCCCCAATGTTATTTCGAGCAAAACGCCTCCATTTGTGAGTATTGAGGTTCAAAATATTTCTGGCTTTACCTTCCTTACCCGTTAATTGTGGCCATGATTCCTTTGTGTTTAAGGTGTACTAAGGCATCATTCAACTCAAAATTCTTTAACATTTACAACCCTTAAACTAATTTTAATCGAAGTGTTGCCATTGTAGTATAATTTCATTGGAAAGATTTGGATATTTTTATTAGTAACATGTGCATGATTTATACATGCATGAAAGCTTCAGGCCAATAAATAACAACATATTTACACGAATAAATAATCAAATTTAAGACCAGAGGCTTTGATACCAATTGCAAAATTATCTTCAATGTAGAATATAAGGAAAAGTGCAACAACCCACAAAAACCTAGATTATTTTGAGAAAGAGAGAGAGAGAGTTTGAAAGGATTTAAGATAATTGTAAGCAGGGCTACATTGAAGTAATTGATAGTCTTATTTATAAACCATTAAGTCACCCTATTTTATTTATTTATTAATATAAATAAGTGTAATAATTTTAAAAATAAGCCCATAATAATATTCATTTAAATTGAGTCTAGTACTCTCTCTCCTTTAGTAATTTAATTGGACAATTATTAATTAAATTTAGGCTGTAGGTTAAGGTCTTTACCCAATGGATTAGTGGATAATCTGACTTATTACTGATTATTCACTATTAACAATTACCCTAGTTTAGATTACCAGTGATTGCCTAATTCATTTATTTTTGAACTTTGTATGATTTAGCATATATACATTTATATGTTCTAGCAAATATTGATTACTTAGCTTTGTTGATTGATTATCTTAATAATAATTGATTCATGTTAATCAACTAAAATTATTCCAACACAAAATACTATTGTTACACTTTAAACTGTACTTAAAAAAATGTAATTACTAAAGTATTGATTTGCAAATGTAGAATCTTATCAATTTCATTTTTCCTTTTTACTTAAATACTGCTTTTTTGATCAATTTGGTTGGCTCAACCTATTGTGATAGATATGCACGTTCAACTGACCTTGCACTATTTCCATGATTCAACTCAAAATGGATACTAGTCAATGTATAGTTACACTGGAGTTTGAACTCATTTAATTTTCTCTCTATCACTTTTTATCATGGACATATAGTGAAAAAGATCCATATAAATGATGAGCTATACATGAAAATGCAAAATTTTTTAGAGTAGTGGATTTGGAATTCAAAGTTTGAACACCCGCAATTATCAGAAGAAAAGAAAACAGTGAAGTTTAATATATATGGCATTTACTATGTAAAACCTGGTTAAGTCACTAGCCACCGTTGATACTACTAGCATTGAGGGCACGTGATTAGAATTAACACGCAGAGTGGGTCACATCTAAAACTTCTAATATCAGTAGTATTACTCACAGTCTTTGGCAGTTCAAGTGGCTTATTGAATCAGCGAACTGACTTAAAATTGAGGTGCGTTTAACGTTTTAAATTCGATTCCTGCCTCTTCTCTCTATTTTCCAGGCCATGAAACTCATTAGCAATAAACAAGGGTTTATTGAGAGGTTGGGTACAAACATTCTTCAAACATGCCCAAAATATTCAGCCTCCTTGGAAATCCTTCCTATCAAACTATCTAAACGATGAATCATTTGAAATATGAAGTTTTATACAGATATACACAATTTACAGAACGTAAAGCTCAGAATCAAAGGAAAACGACTAGGTATTGAAACAAAAATTATACCTAAGCTAGAAGAGGTTAAAACATAAAAGGAAGGAAAAAAGAAGGTAAGATGAAAAGTCCTGACTTATTATCAGCCAATTTTCTCTGTGTTTGTGTCATCTGAGGGCCATATTACAGTCTCCATGAGCCTTTCCCTCATCAACTCCAAGTTTTCATCAGAGATTTCTTGATATATCTCAGCATGATTACATTTCTGCATGATGATGAACGGAAAAATGTTATTAAATTACTGATAGCGCCCTCAACCCAAAAGCTTTACATACCTTGGAATGTTAGTTAAACAAGAGAATACGATAACATTTTGAATTCCATTACCTTGACCCATTTACCATAAAGGTGAAGCCGTGTTACCATCACTCTCTCAGCAAGGCCTTGATGCTCCTATCACATGAAGGGAGGCCATGTAACATATTGTTAGAAGTGTCAAAATAGGCCAGTCCGTCCCACCTGAACTGACGCATTTGAGCTTATAGGTTAAATAGGTTTATTTAACCCCTTATAAGGTAATGGGTTGAAAATCTCAATCTGACCCACTTGCTAGTTTATTTAACTCACCCAAAAATAAAAATAAAAAATTATAAAAATTTTAATGTGACTTTGTTTGAACATATATCTTATTTAATAAATCAAATTTTATATCAGTATAAATAAATTAAAAAAAAAAAAGCAAGATCAAAACAAGCAAAGTATTCTAATAGTTCAATGATTCATTGATAATAAGAATATAATTATAAGTAGAATATTCAAATGTGGCAAATTTCAAACCAAAATAGTGATAGACAACACTAGGGTAAAACTTTTTTTTTCTAAATAGTAAGAGTGCAATGGGCTAGAATAGTAAGATTGCAGTAGGTTGGACTGAGTCAATGGAGTGGATAGATAAAAGTAGAAAACTTAAAATTTAAAAAAAAAAATAGGCAATATATTTAACCTACAAGTTAATTTGTTTAACTAACGGGTTAAATGAATCGGGTTGATCTGACTATATTAAACGAGTTCTTAAAGAAACTTTTAAACTCAACCCACCTGGTTGAGCCCATATTAACGCTTCTACATATTGTAAAATATAAGTAAATAATCTTCTTTAACCAAATATTATGAACAGAAACCACCTGGGTAGTGTCAAGGGTTCAAACTTCAAATACTCCAGTTTAGCCAAAATAAAAAATCTAGCATCAAAAGGCATTAAACTGATAACATGAGTGTTATGTTAATATAAAACATGGAGCAATATTATGATAAAGTTTCCCTTTCATTTCTGTTCTGGACGTTCTGTCGATATTGGATAAAGACTATGACACGGCACCAGGATGAATTCTGATTTTATTGGATAGCACTTAGCTGTTTTAACTTTAGGCGCGAGAAAAAAAAAATGAAAACAGACAGCATCTTCTACCTTTCTCGTCTGTGATTATAACAATAATATATAAAAGAAGTAATTTTTGCAACAGAGGTGACGCAATAAACTTAGAGCTCAAGTAGAGACTTAGTTTATCAAGATTATGAAGGAAACGTGGAACGAAGAACAGCATTCCTGAACCAGAGGAATGGGCTAGTGAGTATTTTAGCAATCAAGGATAGTATTTCATAACAAAGTAAAGATTGAAGAGAATAATCTCATAGCACTTGGACCAGCTAGACGAAATGTAGAAGTGCCTTCAGACTCTAGAATGAATGATCAAAGGATATCTTTAAGCTTCAAAGGTGAAAACCCTAAAGGCTCGCCATTCACCTTACTATGCATTGTGGCATAGATTTTGTACTGTTGTCGGCTAAGAATTTTGGAATTATCTCATTTGCAGATGATTGCAGGAATTAAGAGGGATGAGAATTTTAATGTGCAGGTATCACAACAATAAGAAAGATCAAAGATCAAAGTGATCCAGCAAAAGGAGTTTCTTCAGTAAATGAACGTAGGGAATAAGTAAAGTCCATGGTGGATATGTGGTAACATTAAGAAATGTCCGAGAACGATAACCATTCAAAAGTAGAAGTTGCATTAAAAGGAGATTAAAGAAGGAATAATCATTGACGATGGTTTCAGTAAGAACAACATATAGGAAAGCATAAATGATGATGACTTGTCTAGAGGTAAAATGAAGGGAACTGAATGTGCAAAAAAATATACATTAACATTATCAGAGGAAGATAATATGTAGAAAGGAGAGGAGGACTAGAGTGAAAGAATTTGCGAAAAAAATCCTAACTATTAAGTGGCTCAGTTTTAAGATATATGAAGCTGACACTAAATATCCGGGATGAAGACTTCTTCCTGTTTTTCCCTGAATCATTTCTTTTGCAAGCCCATATTAGCGGAGTTGATAGAAAAACAAATATTTTGAGAATTATATAGGGCACGAAAAATCAAATGACATAAGACATAAAGCTACTATTTTCAGAGTATTCTAAAAAATAAATATTAATTGGATATTAAAGACTACCTTCCCAAGGGATTGAAGAAAACGTTTCCCATCTCCTGGCTTATTTGATGCAACAAAACTGCCAACATGAAAAGATAACTAACATTTAGCTAAAGTAACTAAATTTATGATGAAATTGCAAAATCTAGGAAGATCCAAAACAAAATTGAGACTTTCCAGAGGTTCTTAACCTAAAGCTGATTTGTGACAGATTGGCTCCACTTGAAGAGGATTAAAATTTTATTATGGGAGACCTATCAAATCAACCAGTTCTTGATTTACATCTAATAAATAACATACTGATCCTGCTTGGTCAGGGCACATAAGAACCATAGATTGTTAGCTACTTTTGACAAAAAAAAAAATTAAAAAAAAAGGTTAATGAATTCAGATTGTATAATTCCTACAAAATAAAGTCATCTGCAACCCCGTATTGATCAAGTTGCTGAATTTGGCTCAAGTCAACAATTTAGAAACTCAATGGTGTGACTAACAGTTTTCAAACTAAATTATTACAAACTCATGAAGATTTTCATGGAAACGTTTTAGCTACAACAAATATTGTACTTACTTATAGAACCACCTATACTGGGGTGGATTCATCTCGTACAGTTGCTGAAGAACGGTCCTCACAGCCTTGTAAGTGAAATAGTTGAGTATTTGCTGTATCAAAAAATGAGGTTAGTTTGATTGCAAATATATAAATGGGTAGATTGCAATTGCACCATTCGTGGTTTGAACCAGTTTCACTCTGCCGTCTGTGGTTTGAACTGTGCCTCTTTAAATTCTTGTCATTCACCCTATAAGCTTAGTGGCATCGTAGCCTTATACTGCGCAAATATGTGCAAGTGAGAGACAGAGGCATCACATAGAACCCCATCTCCTCTGAATTCCTTAGATCATTCAAGCGAATCCCTGTCCCTCTCCCTATATTAAATATTTTCTTTGCACATTGTTTATGAAATGAGCACTCTACTTGCGATGAATATACTAGGTAGTCTGTGAAAGACTAATTTCAAGATTTTTTGCTCATTGTACTTTTCCCCAGAAATTAATGATATTGCATCGTTTTGCATTTCATGATCACGAAATAAGCAGATGTCAAGCCACTACAAATCCAGCTAATAAGAATAATACCGGCACAGTTTCAGAAGTACCAAAAGAATCAAGAATGGAGGACATTAACAAATTGACAACATAACGACACAACTATTTAAAGGATACACATTCATACCTGGCTTTGCATGAGGATACTAAAATACAGGTCCTGTAATTTCCCCTCAACCCAAATAGATCTTGATCTTAGGGGTTGCATTATAATGTGTTGAAGATTTCGTAAAGGAATGGGGTTAATGCGAAATGCTATGCCTCTCACAAGTATAAACTGTTACTTAAAATTTTAACAACAAAAAGCTCAAGCTTCTAACAGAGTGAATCACAAGGTAGAAAGTGCAACCGATCTAAACTCCAGAACAAGGGAGGTAATTGAATTTTACCTTTATAGAAAATTAGAATTCTTGAGACTGATCCTGTTCTTATTTTGTAATGCATGCAGGTCTCGTACCCATATTGCATGAGTAACTGATTTTAAATTGATCCATTACCACATTATCAAGCTAACTATAGAAGGAAAATGAGCATTTATGAGACACTATATTAAGTTCCAGATTTACGATAGATTATGATAATATTATTGACAATACTTAGGAAGCAGATATTGTCTTTCTATATGAGAAATATGGTAAACCCTGCAAAAATTAAATTTTATGAAATGTAAGTTGATTGAAAAGAAAAGCAAGAAACTGTCGCGTTTATCACTTATTTTTTAACCTATATTATGTACCTAACACTCTCAGGTAGCTCTATTCCTATTATCTCTTGTTAAGAAAGATATTTTTGCATGCTAATATTGTACTCCCGTCTTTGCTTCGAACAGATGGCAAGTAGAGTATTCTTACAACTAGCAATCATTTTAAACTTCCAAGGACAACTTACTGCAAAATTATTGACATTTTTCATGAAGATGCGACGTTAAAAATGCTCCGGCTACTGCCTAACACCTATTGAATTAGTTACTGAGCAGAGACTATAAAATGATGCACCCATGAATTTAGCAAAAAGCCCAAACGATAATAGGAAAAAATGCTAAAGGGGAAACTGAAAATATTATAGATAACAAATATCAATTTCTATCATATTTTTTCTAACTAAAAATTCCATAATCCAAAAATATCAAAGAAAACTGAGCATATTACCGTCTTAACATCATCAAAAGTGTCCTCATATTGCCCACCGAGCTCGTTGACAATGGCTAATTTTCGATCCTTGCGCTGCTTCTTAGAACTTCTGGTAACACAGAGCCGCCACTCTCGCCCAGGATCAATGAAGGAACTTCTCAAATCCATAGCCCCACTCTTCACTACGTGCTTCTTCCCCACTGGATTCCTCCACAAAGTAACATCCCCACTCTTGAGATTCATACTAGTTGTAGGCAGTGCATCCACACACAAACATGGGGAAGTTTGTGAGTCCATCACTGATGAACCGCCGACAACAGATAAAGCACCCACCATCCTTTTCTCTCTGCAAAAGCTCAAAACCAACTTTCTTAAATACCCCCAGATGAGGAAATTTGGTACAATAATGCTTATAACTCAATAAAATAAGAGATACCTACTGAAGAAAACCAAGGAAATGGTGGTGGGTATCCGAGAAATTTGGAAAACTAGCAAGGAAATTAGAACTCGAAGACGCACGCTAAGTGGTTGTGGAAAGGTCGCGGTAGAGAAAGGTGTTTAGAGGGCAAGGAAGAAAACTGTGCAGAAAAGATGGAAACGGAACCTTAACCAGGAAAAATTTGTGAGGTCCAAAATTTTCCAACGAAAACGCGAAAGATTCAAAATCGATGTTAGCTCCTTTTTCTGGTTTCCAAAATTGTAGAGCCCCGGCTAAGTCACCCGGGACGGTATATTCACTTTGACTCTAGTTGACTTGCTCGCCACGTGGTTTGGATCTTCTTCGTCTTACGCGAATGCATTAACTTCTTCAGCGTACGTGAATAGAGGCGTAATCAGTTTTATGGCTTTCTCCACCATTCCATATCTGCCCAGTGAGCGTAGTTGCCAAATCCCATCCGTTCCTTTTTTTAATAAATATTAATTTTAAAAAACTTATCATAATATATAAAAAATAATACTAACATTGTTTTTATACAGGACACTGCCGTTATAAAAAAAAAAAACTGTACGATTATAATAAAAAGTACTAGACTTTACAGCTTTACTATCTATTTTTTTAATAAGATAACATTTATTCTTAAGAAATTTATCATTTTTTTAGATGTTTAATACTAAAGTATTAAATTTTTAAACTTATATAATTATCATATATATAATTTAGTACAATGGTAATATTGGAATAATTTTAATATTTTATTGATTAGTATTAACTATTTTATTATATTAGTATCTTGTTAATTCTACTTAAACAATTAATATTATAATTTATAAACTGAGAATATACTGAGTTTTATTTTAATTTGTGAATAATCGGTGATGGGTTCGATTATCCACAAGTCCACTAGGCAAAAACTCAACCCACAACCCAAAAGTATTAGTAATTATTCTGTCAAATTACTAATTTAATATTGATATCCAAAGAGAGATTTAATGGACTTATTTTCATTGATTAATTAAATTAGAAATTGATTTAAAAAGATTCTAGAGGATTTTATTTTAATAATATTGATTAATTATATTATTAAAATAAAACCCTATAAATAACACACTGAAACCCTAGTTTTTACATACACAAAATCTGTCATTCTCTCTGCCGTCAAAATACTCTAAGGAACGCTCTTAGACATTGTGGGTTGAACTTGTTAGACTCAAATAATACTCAGATTAACGATGTCGTCTTCATCAGGTCAGACTGTTAATTTTTTTATTCTCCCAATTTGTTATCATGTTTAATTACATATTCTAATTCCGCTTTCAGGTAATGCATGAATAGGTCATCCTATAAAAAAAAAAATAGACAATAATACGTGAGGTCTAATATCTTTTCATATAAACTATTTAATCTTTTCTCTTATTTCAATAAAATAATATTTAATACAAAAAATTAAATTACTAGTATCTTCAATATGTTCTAATAAATTTTCATAAGTTTAAAAATAATTACAATTAAAAAAGACCGACTAAACGACACAGTTTGTTATCAAAATTCAGATAATCCATATCCATCCTACGCAAACACATGACGTGTAATTTGAACTTCACTTCACTAAGAAGTTCGTCAAGTTCAATAAATCTGGTTTATCTAGGAAAGGCGGTTTTATTTTTTAAAAAAAGACGGAAATTTAGTTTTCTAGTCTCTAATTTTACATCAATTTTCAATTTAGTTTCTAAAATTTATTTATTTATTTATTAAATCATTCTCTATACGCGAACACATACCATGTAATTTGAACAAAACATTTGTCATGTCTGGTTTGTCTAGGAAAGAAAAAAGAAAGGCCAATAGATTTGAAGTAAAAATGGGTTTTATTTTTTTTAAAAAAATGGAAGTTTAGTCTTCGTCTCTAATTTTACATCAATTTTCAATTTAGTCTCTAAAATTTAATTTTTTTTTAAATCACTCCCTATACTTTTTCATATTTGCGAATCACTCTCCATTGTCAAATCTTAATTTGAACACCACGTAATTGTGAAATACTTAAATGAATTCCACAGACAAGGCAGATATGAGAGATTAGAGCAACCCTGGGCACAAAACATAACAATCGTAACGCAGCAACCATAGTTTGCATCTGAATGCACCAGCCATGGGAAAAATAATGAAGATGTTGCTGCCATCTCATGAACATGGAAGAAACAACCATCTTGCAAATTGGGGCTTCTTAGAAAGGGTTGATCGTCTTCGGAAGTTGATGCTGATGCGAACTAGGTTTTATGGCTGATACATTGATATTACAAAATGGTCATCTTCTTTGATTCTAATTGTGTCATTTCATTTGTGTTCTAAATGACTCTAGCTTTTGTTTTTTGAAAATTCTTTCACCATTTTGTTCCAAGTTGGTGGTACCAGACATTTTTAGATGCGATACAGTGAAAATGGAAAGATGAAAGCATTCAACAACAAAATTGGCCCTGCCTCAGTTTTACAATGGTCAATTAAAGCTCATAGAAGGAATGATACAAAAACTAGGTTTTCATAAATAAATAGGTGAATATGCATAGATGAAGCAACCATACAGTGAGTAGCACATTGATCTATCAAAGGACCTACAATTGGTTCACATGAACAAGATAGCAGCTTCTTCAACCTCCCGACTTCATTTTGTGGCAGCACCTGCGTTCTTTTTCCCAGCGATCACAGTACTCTTGTTTTCACATGCTCTCACTGGGGAACGCTATTTGAGTGTGTGGATTTCATTCCACGAGTCACATGGCACCCAATTGGCAAAAATGATTCCACGTAGACATGCCACGTAAGTTTTGTCTACCAGAAATATGACGGTGTTATAACAAGTTTGGGCAGTAGGGAGCGATTTGCAAATATGAAATAGTGTAGGGAGTTATTTGAAAAAAATTAAACAATGGGGATTGAATTGAAAATTGATATAAATTCTAAAGACTAAAAGATTCCTTTTCTTAAATAAAAAAAAATATTTTAGTCTCTCACTTATCAATTTTTATTTAAGTTAATTCCTCATTTAATTATTTAAGTATATTTTTAATTTAGTTATTTACTCATTAATATATTCTTAAATTTGTCTCTCACTCATCTAAACGTTATTAGTTTTTTATTTAATATCATTTACTTATCAATTCGGTCTTTATTTATATATATTTTTAATTTAATTCTTTACATATCAATTTTTATTTAATTTAATTCCTCACTTAATTATATTCTTAATTTGATCACTTACTTATTAATATTTTTTTAAATTAGTCTCTCACTTATATAAATGTTATTATTTTTTGTCCTCACTCAATTTAGTCTCTCCCTTAATCTAAATTTATTGAAGGACTAAATTTAATCTCATTTACTTATCAATTTGTTCCTTATTTATATATATTTTTAATTTAATCCATTACTTATCAAACAAAGATGCATGTCTAAAGCATATCAAGGGAAAGTCAACCATTGTGGGAATATATTAATTATCAGCTCAATAAGGTGAGAGATTATAAAGTCATTTGATCCATGTTATAAGTCAATTGCATTTAGTCATAAGAAGCTCGAGAATGCTGGGTATATCATACTACCATGCTATGGAGGTAAATAATATGAATGATGCTTAAATATTTATTTCTCAATAGGTTCGCCAAGAAAGAGAGAAGTGGTGTGATACATAATATTATTAGAAAAGAAATGAAAGAAGATATTAGGCTAGATACATGCAATAGTATTGACAACTTTATCTCATACTAATAAGAATAATTATTGAATCATATGAATGTTTGGAAACCTTCTCATTCGTGAATAAAATCATGTAGAAGTTGAGTAAACAAGTGAGTGAGCTTAGTCTTAAGGCAAAAAATTCCAATGCATTATAATTTTGATAATATGATTTGCAAATAATAGCCTTGCCTATGCCTATTTTAAATTTAAGTACAAAGTTTGTCTCCACTTTTGTTACTTTTTTTCTTTGCTATACACTTATTCTTTTTTGCTCTCACCATTTATACTAGCATTTGAATTGCATTTATATATGCATGTTAAAAATACAAACCAGTTCAGGAGAGCAAGATGATGTGGTGTTGGAAGAAGCATCCAGTAGACTCAAAGTGGTAAAAAAGCTTGATAATTTTTCTTAAAAAATTGTTCCTTTTACATTCATTTACTTCCTTGTTTTCTCATGCTTGAATTAATATATGTTTTCTGTTAGATTACTCATGAGCTTACTAGAAATTTGATGTAACTAGTTGACAGAAAGAAACTAATTTCTATTTTTTATTTATCATATAAGATACAAATAAAACATTACATGTGATTATATAAATTCATTTCAAGTCCAAATTTCACAAGGGATATCTTTAAGTGGCATTATAATATTACATTACATAGTTTTCAAAAAGTTCAACAGGACAATATATTCATACATTTTATGCAGAAAATGTCACATAATCATAATAATAATAATAATAATAATAATAATAATTATTATTATTATTATTATTATTATTATTGACAATAAAAAAATTTTGTCCTACAAAATTTAAATTTGTCATTCATATTAAGAAAAAATCCATAATAATCAACCATGACTCATAAAATATAAAAACAAAAAACAAAAAAACACGGCTTTGAATCTCAATCAAGGCTTCTAATTAAAAATTATTATATTTTATTACTTTAAAATCATTTTAATTGATTAATAGGATGAATTGCAGGATAAATAAATAATAAATAATTAAACAGAGTTAAACTAACATTTGATTCTTTTATTTAATTTAAAATTTAAATTTGACCTTCGTATTTATAAAAGCCAAAATTCTTTATTTTTATTTTGTTTCATCTCATAAATACCATAAATTATCAAATTTGCAAACTTTATTGCTCCTGCGATAATTTTAATTCTACACAGTAAATTTTAAATACACTTTTTAAATATTTTCATACATAGTTTTTCAATTAAAATAAATAGATATATAACTTTTTTAGTTAACACTAGATCAGAAAGATATAAAAATTATATTAAAATTTACTTCTATTTTAAATAGATCAATTTAAAAGTTAACTAAAATTAGGATATCAAAATATAATTTAAAAGAACAAAAAAAACTGGTTAACGAAGATATTGGCAATAAGGGAAAATATAGAATTCCCCACATTCCTCCGCCTCCTTCTTCACGGCCACGAGCCGCACGTCGCATAACCGGTTGCAGATAGAGCCAGAAGCTCCTGAACGACTCAAATTTCTAGAATGTTCTATAGAGGGTAAGAGTCTAGCTGGTACTTTTTGCTTCAGTTCTCGAAATTTCTTAACTTGCTTTCTTTCTTCTTTTTTTTCGTTTTCTGTTTGAGATTAGGAATTTTCTATGGCTTTCCGTCTTTGATGCAGATAGGTAGGTTTATGTTATTTGTTCGTGTGATTATGTTCGCTTTTATGGCCTTCGTTTCTTCACTAATGTGTCGTTTATATATATATATATATAATTTTGTTCAAATTTGTTTATGAAACTGTGATCGACTTGTCAATTCTAGAGACCCATTGATACTCGCATTCTCTCCTTGTGGGTTGACCTTTTTGCGAAATTGGAGCTGTCTTGTTTAATTAGGATGTAATTAGAACCGCTAACAGTTTGCGTGCTAGTTTTGTTCTGAATTGTCGTTGCCACGAAAGTGAACCTAATAATGTGTTAAACCAATTATCTTTCAAATCAGAACATGGATTTTTTTAAAAAAAATTCGTTGTATATTTTCTTTTGCACATTTGTTGATAAATTGAATAGTATTAGTATACTGAGGATTACTATCTGGATAGAATTGAATGTAATACAAGGAAGTATGACAGGGACTGCTTATGTCATAGCTTTTCAGATATTTGGTATGAAAGTTTTTAAAGTTGTTGCATATGTAAGCTTGATAATCAATGTAAAACCAAATGTGGAAGCAGATATTCCCTATGTTTTAACCAATTAGTGTTTCAGGATGTGATTCTAATCCTGCCGCTTTCTTATGTAGTTTTCGTCTGATATGCCATATGATTTAAAGTCTTCTTGATTATAATAAAAATAATGTAGATGTTAGTACCCCAATCCTATTATGACAGTTAACATGATACCCAAATTTGCGGGTAACTGTTTATATATACTTAAATCCTTTCATGCTGATTCACCATGTTACTTCTTCTACATGTTGTTGCCTTGATGCATTAAAGCTCTGGCTTCAATTCTGTTTGGTATTTGTTGGATTTGTAAATATCTAGATTCTAGCATTAGGGTATTTGTAACATGATCAAATCAAGATAGGATTCTTTTCCACCTTTGAAATCAAGATGAATTTAGTTTATCGTAGATGTATAGATTGTACCGATTCACTAAGTTTAGGGTTGACCCAAAAAACTGAGTGTTGTTTATTTGCTGGGTAATAACGAGTTCTCATTTTCTTGTATGGTTGCTGGGGAAAACTGCAGTAAATTTGCTGATGGTGGTGATGGGCATGAAATGGCTGCCAAACGTCAGCGACTTGTTGATCCAGGATCTTCATTCTATGGGAGTTCCCCTGGCCCCAGTTATATGTACAATCCATCTCCATATGGATATGTTAGCCAGCCTCCACCTTTCCCTGTTGTTCGTCTACGTGGCCTTCCCTTTGATTGTACTGAAATTGACGTTGCTGAGTTCTTCCATGGTCTAGACATAGTAGATGTTCTCTTTGTTCACAGAGGGGGCAAGTTTACTGGGGAAGGTTTCTGTGTTCTGGGGTACCCTCTTCAAGTAGAGTTTGCTCTTCAAAGAAACAGGCAGAACATGGGAAGAAGATATGTTGAGGTTTTCAGAAGTAAGAGACAAGAATACTACAAGGCAATTGCAAATGAGGTTTCAGATGCTCGAGGTGGTTCACCTCGTCGAAGCACTTCCCGGTCCAAGTCATATGATGAAGGAAAAGATTCAGCTGAGCATACAGGGGTACTGCGACTGAGGGGATTGCCATTTTCTGCTACTAAGGACGACATAAGGGGGTTTTTCGAGGATTTTGTTCTGTCAGAGGATTCTATTCATATCGTAATAAATTGGGAGGGAAGACCTTCGGGAGAGGCTTATGTTGAATTTGCAAGTCCTGAAGATTCCAAAGCAGCAATGGCAAAGGACAGGATGACACTTGGTAGTCGCTATATAGAGTTATTTCCTTCATCACACAGTGAGATGAATGAAGCAATTTCAAGAAGACGGTGAATCCTTCATGGGCTTCCTCTCATGTGATATTTTGTCTTGGTCGTGATCATTAGCTTAATCTTTTGATCAAGATTTTCCTCAGGTAGCTTTAGTTACTAGTGATGAAGGAGATGTTGAGCAATATGCTCTGTTTGTGCAGATATAAAAATAAGAGCACTTGCCTTGACTGAGTTTTGTGTATATTTTTTTTTAGACCCGGCATCAAAATTTCTTTCTTTTTTGATATCATTGTCTTAAGCACAAGGAGTCATGTCAAACTAAGTCAAACTGTTTAGTTCTTGCTTTCATATGTTAGTTTGCTTCTACACAACCAGAGGGGGGTGGGGTATATTTGTTGATTATTATTTTATATATTATGTAATGAATTGGATTGTTAATGTCAGCTATCCGTGTCTTCATACTTGCAAGAGCATAAGAGCAGCTTCCTTAGCCAAACTTGATTGTTGATATTCTTCTTTATGGTTGAAGGTTGCACATCTTGCATTTACTGTAACAACTCTCAGCCAACCCGCACATGGATTTGCAACTTGAGTTATTTCTGTTGAAGGCCAAATAGAATTCATTTTCTCAGTGCCCAAAACTCTGCCACTATATGTTGTCTTTCCTAGTAACCAAGTAAAAGAATGACAATCTCTCCATTATCTTTGAATGTAGCACCTAATTTTTGTCTGTATAGTTCCAATTTTGATTATACACTATTGCACTTGCCCAACGGGCCCTGAGTATTCACTTGCAGCCCATCCATATTCAGTTTATGGTGGCTTTCAGTTTCAGATCTCGGACTCTTGGTCGAGTTTCAGGCTTCATCTTACATGAGAAATGAGCCATTCTTATAGACCCAATAGTCTGTGTTTCATGGGCCTCCACTACATAATAGTTTTTATTAGTGTAAACTCATTTATGAATGAGAAGTGTTCAAGGATGAAATAGTAAGTAGAACTAACTTCAAAAAACAAAAACTCTCAGAAATTTGTTTTAAATCATGTTTAGACTCTTCAAATAAGAGAGTGATGTTATTATGATTTTAAAAGTACTACATTTTTAGTTATGAAAAATTAATTACAAAATATCAAAAAATATATTTTATATAGTTAACAAACATTTTATATAGTTAACAAACTCGTCAAGGTATTCGTGCCCTGCAGTTACTTCATTTGTGGAACCCCTCTTGCCTCCGGGAAGAGTGCTTGATGCTGAAATTCTTGCACCCACAAATGAAGCTGCAATTGGGCATCCCTTTTAATGGTTGTGCATAGTTTTCACCATTAACATGTCATCCTTGTGCTTAATGCAGAAATTTTAACAATTCCAAGCTCTCTCACGGGCAAGCATGGTGTGGTAAATGAACACTTCAAAGTCAATGCAACTCTTTTTAATAGTGTTTTTTTAGATGGAATATTAGATAGCTAATTATAAATAAACATAATAAAATCTGAGAGTTATTGTTTATGAGAAAATTTTAAATTGGCTCGATCTAATATATATATATATATATATATATATATATGTAAATTAAACTAATTATAAAAAACTTGCTTGACTTTATGTATTTTTATTAGGTAATACTTACCATGTTATTCCTTGACATCATTCCTTAATTAATTTGTCACACAAAAATTATGGGACTGCATCACGTCTATATTAAACTTTTATGTTGTATTTGTATATTGACTGTGACTCATTTATAATTGTAGTCCATAAATAACGTAGCAAAACACTTGGTCCTTAAGGAAACTCTTGCCTCACTCTCATACCTAAAATATTTTTATAATAACTTGGTCTACTTATCTTTTATAATTGAGTATACTTAATAATTTTATCTCTATTAAAAAATATATTTAATATACTTTATATATATATATATATATATATATATATATATAAACTGACCTCATATATATTTATCTTTTTTAATCTAAACTTTCATTTAGGCAAATAATGCGTTAAAGAAATGAGTTATGAAGGGAAATAAATTTCATGAAATTAAAAATTTAAACGCAAGTGAATTTTTTAAAATTTGAATTGTTAGATAAAAATTTAATAGTTTAAATTAAAAAAATTGCTAAAAATTATTTAATATTTATTAAAATTTAAATCTTCTTAAAAATAATAAATTTAAATTTTTAAATGCAAAAAATTCAAATATTGAATCTTTGTTCCTTGACGCTTATATTAATTGTTTAACTATAGTTTTGTTTTATCGCTTACAGTATTTGCTTTAAAATGCTTTTGGACTAATTAAGAGAAGGCTAGACAAAGTCTTAAATGTGTTTTCTATTCTTCCTTTTTATTTGTATGATGATGTAGGGACAGGAGCATTGGATTCTTCTAAATTCAAATCCAAAAGTGAGTGAGGAGGCAAAGAGTTTTTATAATCGCTTGTTTTATGGCTTTTTGTTTTTTATTTAATATTTTATTTGTCTTCGATTTCTTTTTCTTTTTTTTTTTTCCTATGGTTTTGCACACTTTTCTGACGCGGACAAACCGACCCTTAGACTGATTCTCTCTTATCATGTACATTTTTTAATTCACTATAAATGCATAATATGTGTAAACAATAAAAAAAAAAAAAAAGAACACTAAATGCATGAAATAGAAAATTTTTTTGGGGGGATATTGCAATTAAATGGTGTTGCCCATATCATAATTAATTTACCTTTAATCTGATTAAAAAAGTAATTTTTATTCTTGTTAAAATTCAATATTATCAAAATTAAATTCTTGCAGTCATAAAATAATAATAAAACTAAAATTTAGAATTATGATGGTGGACTTAATTATTTTTAATTTGTTGTTTGTTATAATTGCATGTACTTGGAGGAGATTAGAAGCATACTCATAATGAATCCAAAGCCCAAACATCACTTCATGTATAATGAAAAAATGCTGAATCTCTAATCCTTTTTTAAACAAAAATAAGAATATTCGCCAGAAATAGAATGGAAAGAAGTTTTCTTTCTTTAAAAGAACTAGAAAATTTATCAAGTAATTGTATTACAGAAAGTGCACTATCCAAATACCATGATGCTTTGAAGTTAAGGAATCGAAAAAGAATCAAGAGTTGCATTTTAAAACCTATATATATTACTATTAGCAAAAATCAACATGATTTTATATATATATATATATATAAACGTTTTCTTCATTGCTTTTATTACTTAGTTTAATAATTAATAATTATGCTAATTAGATGGTAAAACTCCCGTGTTTATCCAAATCCAAAATGTAATTCCAACTTGAAAAATTTATCCATGAAAATATGTTTCAGGAAATTAATTTGTTTAATTAAGTGTGAGAAATAGGCATATTCTTTCATTCATGTCTAGCAAACAGCATCTTCAAGGATCCTATGAGAAAGTTAAAAAATTATTTTAAAATACTATTCTTTGTCAGATCAGGTGAAGCTTAGATTTAGGGCAAAAAGACAAAATAGTGGTGAGCTAGCTCGCAGACAAAAATTGTTCATTTTTTTTCAACTGTTAAAATTAATTAAAATATAACACCGAACAAAAAACCATATCAATTAGTGGCTGCACTGTATGATGGAAATATTATTATGGATTTTGACAAAGAGAATCCTAAAACCCACTTAGTAGTGAGGCATGTGATTTTGTATTTCATGATATATTTTAAATATTATGTTTATGATAAAAAAAAGTTGTTGTTATTATTATAAATTCAATAATGTTTGAAATGTTAATATGTTATGGCAAAAAAATTATTGTAATGTGAAATTTTTATGAACATTTGATAATGTAAAATATCATTGAAAATATTTTTTTATCTTAAGTATTAAATTCAATTTAATCTTTTATATAAAATGTTCTATTAATTTTTTTATAACTATATGGTAACTTGTTGGAATCATATCACTTCTTCATGGATTTTTTTTTTGGCTGAAAATTTTGGAATCCTATAACAAGGATGATGTTCTTTGAGAAAATTGAAAAGTAAATTAGTTGAGGTATTTATAAGTTGAGACAACACTTTGCAATAAACTTGTTTTGGTAGTAAATATAAAATTTAATTTTCTGAAAAAATCTTTACATTTAAAATTGTCAATTAACTTTATTTATACACATTAGTCCCCTGAAAATTTATTTATAACTACACTATTATGTTGGACTAAACTTCTAATCCCAACGTGAATGGTGGCTTTTGACAAAATTGAAAATCAAACTATCTGAGAGATATTTGTAAGATCACACAAGACCTTGTTGAAATGATTTTTGAAAAAAAACAATAAATATATAAATTAATTTTTTAAAAAATATAATTTTAACATTTAGAGATGATCACGAGCAGGATATTATAGTCCCTATCTTTGTATCCATGTTTAGCCAGTTAAACATTTTCCCTATCATCATTGAAATGCTAAATCTTCGGGCTTTGGACCTATTTATCCGAAAAAAATTAAATGATCCAGTTTGTCTCAGGTTAAGATTCATTTATATAAAATTATAACAAATAATAAAATGACTTAAATAATTATTAATAAATTCAAAACCCATAAAATGCTATTTAAAACTTTTTAATGTATATAGAGGTTTGTATGAACATAAATAAAAATATATACGCACTAAAGATTTAGGGCGGGGGTGGGTACCTAATTAACCAAATTCAAAATTTTAAAACATTCATAAAAATTTGTTACACTCAAACTCAAATAGATAAAAATTTTCATTCTTATAACTCCTATATCAAATGAATCTTCCAAAATGAAAATTAATGCTCAATTTGGTCTAATAAAATAAATTAACACGAACAAATTAAAAAATTTTGGGAGACTATCTCACTTAAAAAAATGTATATATGGTGTATTTTCCTGATTTTTCCTTTTTCAAAGGAGAGAATCTTAACTATTAACTGTTCTAGGGTAGCGGGCAGCCCCGGGCATGCTGCCCTGCTCTTTACAATTAGCATGAGTACTAAACTCCCCACACAAAGCTCTCTTTCCTCTTTGTCTCAGAAGCTCAAAAATGGCCCCTTTCACAAGAACCAGTTCTTCCTCAAGGACGACGAAGCCTCTCGCAAGAAGGATAAAAAGAAAGCCCAAACCCAAAAGAACCCACTTCAAGAAGAACCACAATCATCATCGTCTTCCTCCTGAAACCAAGAATCAAGAAGCCTCAAAAGTTGCAGACATGTCAGAAGATTCTCCTTCTCCTTCTCCTTCTCCTTCTTCGTCGGAGGTTACTACTGATGAAGCATCTTCTGCTACTACTACTTCTTCTTCTTCTTCCTGCTGCTCCACTCCAAAGGGTCAAAAATTTCGAATACCGGAGATTGCCACGTGTCCTCCTGCACCGAGGAAGAAGCCAAGATCACTGCTTTCCAATAACTGCTCTCTTCGTAGGTCTCCCATATCCTTCTTTGCACCTCCTGACTTGGAGCTCTTCTTCTTCCTCGCGCTTCCAGATAATTTCTCGGTTTGATTAATCATGGCCATAGTCATTTGGATTCTATGTGTTGATACCTTTATTATTAGATATAAATATATATATAGCTGGATAGTATATGATTAAGAAGACCATGACAGTACTTTAGAAGATGGAGCTTTTGAAGTGCTTTTGATTATCAGTCTCTCTAGTTAATTACCTCTTGAGCAATTGACGAGTTACATTAATTAATGCTTGAGAAACTCTAGGTTTTGGAGTGGTTTATCTCAATTAGGAAACAGTTGTTCGTAATTTTGCTTCTTCTTTATTTTCTCTGCTAATTTTAGTATCAGCTAGGGTTTTTGTTTCAGTCACTAAATTTAGCTGGGGATGGCTCCCACTAAATTTTGATTTTAAATATCAGAATATTATTACCCCTCTTTTCTTTCTATCATTTCTCTCTTATAGCAAAGATGTTCTGACATTTGAATTAAAGTGTGATGAGTGCAAATTAATGTAATGCTTGGTTTTAAAAAATTATTGTTATTATAATGAAGATAATTAATTAATATCCTCCGAGGTAATTTAATGTAATGGTTTTGATTTGTGATTTGTAAGCGCTGAGCTTGCAACTCCACAAGCTTTTCAGTTTGTTAATCAGTGAAGAATATGAGAAAAGTAAAGTCGCATTTCTTTCATTGTCTCTTTCACTTCCATTTTTGAACCAATTGTTTGATTTAAATTTGACATTTTTTTAAGGATCTTGTTGCTCATTAAACGACAGCTTGAAAGTTCAAACTGTGTACTGTAGATATTTACGTTGTGACAAAACGGAAAAATCAACCGTCTACATCGGAAAGATCTATGATTTAATTTAATTTCAATATATAGTACGGTTTACAAAAATTTGTATAACAAATTCAAATTATGATCTTCACTTTTTGACCAAATAATTAAGGGCAAGGCTTTGATTTAATTTGAAGTTTGATTAATTTGGACATTTATTTGAAGTTTGTAGGCCTGATTAAACCCCACTAGCAGTAGGACACTATTATTTGTCTTGAACATAACATCGAACTCAATCAATGTCTTCTAAAATCGTCAAACTTAGGGTCCACCCTTGTGCTTTAATTTCTTTTATAGCGTGACATGATACGATTATTCCATTTTTTAATTTAACGATTTATTGTGGACCTAAAATTCAAAGCTCACTTTATAGTTTAATAAAAAATTGTACTCAAGTTTTGTTATATTATTCCTACAAAACTATTTTCGAGTTAACATGTCGAGGAATACGATATATTGAGGATCTTGTGAAACTTTAAAGGTTATATTAAGCCAAAGTTTATGAGTTTGGTTTGAGCAATTTTGACGAGATTAAAAAGGGTAAAATATAATTTGATATTCTATAATTAAGTATGATTCTACTTTAGTACCATGTGGTTTGAAAATTTATGATTCTGTAGTCTGAAGTACTCTGAATCGATACTCAAGTTATAAAGTACCAAATTTTATTTTGTTTAATTAAAAATTAAATTTGTGATAATATAATGCTAAAATCGTCTATAAAGTCAAAATTTATATTTATATTTCTGTCAGAGTCCGGTTAAAAAAGACTCATGATAATATTCACAATTACAATATATATATATTTGTAAAATTAAAAAAATAACACATAAAAAAAATGTATATAAAGTTCACTTTCACTCTTTTACACGCCTCTTTTTTTTGTTTTCTCCTCAAATTTATAAAAATATTCCATATATATATATATATATAATTATAATTTGAGGCAATTCGTGGTTAGGCTGCAAGTCATATTTGTGATTTGGAATTTGGCCCCAGGACATTCTTCAAGTTGAGACACAGAAAATTAAGACGCAAACAGCATTACATTATAAAGTGTTAACCTTTTCCGAATAAACAGTAAAGAATCACTAAGGAATACAATAATTTTTTAAAATTTTAAAATGAGGTCTAAATTAATTGTACACGGTCATTTTTTCAATTCAAAAAAATCACAACATCATTTACTTTGTTTCCATCTCTAGCTTGTACATAAAATGGCTTTATGGGATGTACTTGAATTTTTATGTATAAATATATATTATAAAAGTATTTGAATTTTTCACGCATATATATATATAAATAATTGGATCAGATGTGGGTGAGCTGAACCTGACATGTGTAAGGGAATCCAATGAGGGAAGTCTCGTGTGGCTACGATCATCATCACATTCTCATTGAAGAATCTTAAGAAATTTCTCATCATTTTGTTTTTTTGAAAAACTTCCAAATTCAGTACTTTGTTTCCTAGCTTCCTACCCCACCACAAAAATTATTACACTCGGTAGTCACCCTTGAAAACCAAAAAATCACCACCGAATGTTATCAGCGACGACTTTTTTGTCGCCATTTCGGCTTTGGCAAGAGTTGTGTCGCTTAAACAAACGAGCACGTTAAATGTCATAATTATATATCGTAATGCATATAATAATTCTTTATTTACCTTACAAGTTCTATTTCCTAGAATTAGAAAATATTATATGCTATACCACTAATTTTGTCCAAATTAATATAATAAATATATATATATTATTATTTGACTATTTAATTTTATATTCTTTATCAAGCTCAAAGAGATATTAAGTTTAAATTCTTAAAAATTTTGAGAATAAGTTTTAAATAAAATTAGTAGATAACACCTTTATAATTATTTTGAAAAACAAACTTAACAATACACTAACAACTTATATTAATATTCAAACACTTCAAACATATTTTAATTTTAGATTGGTTTTCACATTATAAGTTATATTATGTATAAATGCAGCAAACTACTTAAATTTCACAATCTTTTATTTATAATACTTAATTTCTAAAATTAAAAAAAAGATACTATAACATTTAGCAATCTAAATTAATATAGTTAAAATACATTATTATTTGATAATCAAGTTTTATATCATTTATTATGCACATAATTCCTATAATTATTATTTTATATGCTAATATATAAATATAATATCAAAATTAAATATGGTATATATAAGGAACTAAATGTCTGACTTTAGGTGACAACTTTCAAATAATGCTATCAAAGATCATTTTTTATAACAACTATTTAGTCGCTATAAAAAAATTGATAAAGTCTCCTTTCACTACATAATAACTTTGAGAGGTATTTTAGGTGACAAATTTTATAGTTATAGCTAAAAGTCAAACTTTTGATGACAACCATCAAAGGTTGCCACTATAAGTTAAAAACCTTTAGTGGCGATGTCAAAGGCGTCCTAAAACCCTATTGTTAGGTGATAATTTTTTTTGATTGCCATTTAATGTTAAACTTTCAATGACAACTATCAAATGTTGCCACTAAAAGTAAAGAATTTTAGTGGCAATGTTCAATAGTCGTGACTAAAAGTCTGACTTTAGGTAACAACTTTTGTTAATGGCACTTAATGTTAGACTTTCAATGGCAACTATCAAATGTTGTCGCTAAAAGTCAAACTTTTGATGACAACCATCAAAGGTTGCCATAAGTTAGAAGCCTTTAGTGGCGATGTCAAAGGCGTCGCTAAAACTCTAATGTTAGGTGATACTTTTTTGTAATTGTCACTTAATGTTAAACTTTCAATGGCAACTATCAAATATTGCCACTAAAAATAAAGAATTTTAATAGCAATATTCCATAGTTGTGACTAAAAGTCTGACTTTAAGTGACAACTTTTGTTAATGGCACTTAATGTTAGACTTTCAATGGCAATTGTCAAATGTCACCACTAAAAATGAGAAAATTTGGTGACAATTTTAATAGTTGTGGCTAAAAATTTGATCTTAGGTGGTAACTTTTTAAGTTGTTATTGAATATCAAATTTTTAATGGTGATTATTAAATGTCGTCGCTAAAAGTCAAACTTTTGGTGACAACTTTAAAAGTCGCTGCTAAAAGTCATAACTAAAAGTTTCTTTTTGTTTGTATCATTTTTATTGCTCCTTAATTACTCATATATATATATATGTGCCCCAATTTGTTTGCTCCTTTATTTCTTACTTGTTTTTCTTCTTTTACATAAGAATTTGAACTTTTTTTTAATTAATTACTATTTGAAATTGTATATAAATCTTGTTAATTTTAAGTGAAAAATGCTTAAAATGTCTCTAATGATTATATTTTTTGTCATAATGTTAACTTATTAAAGAAATACTTCTTTACTAATATTTTAATGTTGTTTATCTTGTGATGTAAACAATAAATTCAGCTTATTCTAAGTTTAAAAATTTTACTAAGTAGTTTAGATTTAATAAAAACATAGTTAATATTTATTGTATATAGTATATAAATAATAAACAAAAGGGTATAGGTATTTCCTCCTCTCTTTTTTTGGCTGTAAGAGAGAATAATTTTCAAAATAAAAGAGAAACTCTTGTAACTAAACATCTTTCAATAAAAAGAAACTGCAATTTACTCTAAAAATAATAATAATAACCTCCTGATAATTTTAAAATTTACCTATTAAATAAATATTCATCAGGCATACACCTTCATGAAATAGTTTAAATCTTCTAAAATACAGACCCTAAGAAAGGTAATATGCATGAACTTTCCCCCCCCCCCCCCCCTCTTTTTTACCAATTTTCTCTTTCCTCTTAATTTATTACTCTCTAATTTTAAAACTGGCATACAGAAAACTCTTTTGAGCATGACCAGCTTTTGCACATTTGGAATACATCATGTGGAGGGAAATATGAACTGACGTAGTTTTTAATTTCAGTCATAATTAATTTAAAAGTATTATTCAATATTTGGTGTGCCCTATTCTTTCTTTCTTTTCAGGGCACTTTTTTTCCCACACGGTTGTGGTCCCTCCTTTGTAGGGCATCATAATTGATGATTACTTCCATTTCATGTTCATCTATAATTCTAATATACATGTCCATACATTGCCACTTCAACACGTGCATTCTTAAAGATAACATAAAAAAATCTGCAATTACTTTTACTTTCCGCAGTAATTTTTTTTTTTCTGATTCTAGGTAATTTTGTTTAAGAATACGAATTTTTTCTGTCAAATTCTTTTACTGTTAATTCATATCAAATTTTATGTGTGCAAAATAAGATTTTTTATTTATGATACTTTTTTTCAAAAAATTAATGATAAATGGTTGACATCTATTTCATTTAATGGTACTAATTTATCATTTAACATGAGGGGATATTTTAAATTTATATATAGATATGAGTTAGGCCTCTGGTGCGTCAACTTTAAGGGACTCCCTTTCATTTCTTGTTTATTATATATATCTTAGTTTCTTTAAAAAAAATTCTTAAAAGATATCTTTGATACATATTTCATCACGATCCTTTGACACTTATGTAGTACCTAAAAGATAAAATTTTAACACACAACATGGAGAAATTCACCTTCAAATATTTATGAAAAGGTTTAGATTCCAACAATTTTAAAATATCCTTAACGATCATATATTATACCAAAATTAGATCAAAACTTGGTGCCAACTTAACAACATTGAGTTTATTTTTCTTATACTTATATACTATAGTAATTTATTTATTTTGTATAATTTCATTTATTTTTCTATTAAGTCAAATAATAAATATTATATATATTATAATTATATTGATTTCAAATTAAAAAAATATTTATTTATCAAAATATACAACACATTAATACCCATCCTGTAGATCCAATTATCCAATCTACCCCAATAATTAGACATATATATTACTCGTAAGTATAAGGATAAGATTAAGAAAAGAATCTACGTGACATGGGTTTTGGTACTGATTAAGGAATTGATTTTGCTTCGTAATTAGGGTAGTGGAAATTGGTGCTGGTGTCAGTATTGATACTACTCGATATTCGTCAAACATATGAAAAATTTATTAATTATAACTTTTATTGCTTAAAAATTACAATAAAATAATGTGTACACGTAAGCCACTTTTGCAAACTTTTTGTTTTCAATAAATACTTTATTATAAAAAAAATAAGTACGATGTGATGATACCAATAAATATAGAAGAGCCCTCCACAATTATCAACACATAAACTTAGATTAACTAATGACACTACAAGAAGCAAGAGCATCAGAGAGTAATTTTAAGAAAAAAAAAGATTTTGGTATTTTATATTTGAATTTAATTTAATTTTAATTATTAACCGATTAAAAATCTTAAAATAGTCTTCTATGTTTAAAAAATTTAATTTAAAATAACATTTTATTTAAGAAAAAAAATATCTTTGAGTCAAATTTTGAACAAAATAAAATTATTTTAAGACTTTTAATTAGTAAATCATAAAAATTAAATTAAATTAAAAAATAAATAACTTTGGTGACTTTTAATTTGTTGAGTATTTAAATAAAACTAAGTTCAAAAAGTGAATAATTAAAAAATTTTAATATAATATTAAAAATTTTTACGAACAAGTATTCTTATGACACTAAAACGAATATTTATTTCACATAATAAATGTGATTAATTAATAAAATTAGTCAAAAATAATTTTTTGCACCTACTAACAATAATAATAAATACTTTTTTATTAATTTATTTGATTAATAATTATTTTTTATGCACAATAAATTATTCTTAATCAATGCTTTAATAATATGTGTTAACAAAACTCATATTAAAATAATTATAGTTAATTTTAAGATTTATAATTTAGCACGGCCATACATAAATTAGTATCGAAGTATGAGAAAGAAGTAGAATATTCAATGAGTGCAACAATCCTTCAATCTTAAGCAATAGTTGAAGACAAATCTAAATAGAAGAGAGCATTACAATGATGGGAGAGATGCTCAAAAGTGTACTTTATTATAATTGTTGAAGCATAGCCCAATGGTAATTTGCATAATCATTACGTATTATTATCCCAATATAGATCAACGTGAAACTCATCATAAACGAAATAACCAACATAATAGTCCCAACTTAGACAGTGCCAAACAGAATTGACAAATCACAAATTAATTGGCAATGATCGAACATCTAAAGTATGATTAATTAGCAATCCATCACCCTGTTTAATCAAAATTCATATTGTCGAGAAAACTAAGACTAAATTGACAGGTTCTTGTTCTTGTTTGATCTCATATTCATGATTAAATTATCATTTTAATTCTTAATTTATTTCATTACTTAAAATTATTGTTATTAATTAAAAATTTTCACACACATATATAAATTTTTGTTTTAAATATTAAAAATGATAATAATCTCACAAGTAAAAAATAATAAATAATAATTTTTATAAGTGAAAGTTTATTTTAAGTAACAATATGAATAAGAATTAAAATGATAAATATTTTATTATATATATATATATATTAATGATGATTTTTTCATAAATTGAAAGCTTTTTCATCTCAAAATTTTGATGTAATTATCATACATGAACAGAAAAAATTCCGATTATTGAGACGCGAGCAAACAAATTGATTGACAACTATATATCTTAATGTTGTGATGTAATTTTAAAAAGGCAACATGTGTGTACACTTGAAGAAGTCAGACAAACAGTAACATGTGCCTCGGAATGAGGAACGGTAAGAATAATAAGTGAATGGTGCGTGTGGCATTAAATTTTATAGATGAAAAAAATAAATATCAGAAAAAAAGTCCATGTTTGCGTGGATCAATGTTGCTTTTCCAATTCCAATGGTGAAAATATATATCTAGAATTAATTAATTAATTAAAGACGAGCTTAGGCTTTTTATCAAAATTCACTAGATGCCAACTTTTCTAGAATCCGAGGTTGCCCTCATGTATACTTGTTCACAAAATATGTCAATCAACTTGTTTAATCATCTTTCGAGTCAAACAAGAGTAATAATTGTGGTACAAACTTGAATTAATCCTCTTCTCATTAGACCTTTTCACGTGGAAAATTTTTTTTAGAATTAATTAGTTTTTAACATAATATTTCAGAATAATGTAATTAATTCGCTGCTTCGTGAAATTTTGTATTTTATTTCTGATATTATTTAATTGTAAGACGTTGTTTTAAAATTATTAAATGTAAGGAAAATTATGAAGACCTCTAAAAACTTCTTAATTAATCAAATTAGAAGTTCTATACAGTTCAGTTTGTGCATCCCACCGAAGTGATGATGAAAACGCGTTTTTGCAGAGATTATCAATCAATTAAGAGCAGGTAATAATCCTTTTCAACTCTCATCATTGTTTGCAAATCTTGCTTACTTTATTATTAGTATTAGAATGTGATGAAATAATTAATCAATTAATATAATTTTAAGAGACATAAATAGGGGCTGATGAATCGTGTAACAGGTCAATTTAGTTGGTGTTACATGAGATGCTAGCTCATCCACATACTAATAAATTATGATCACTTATATATTATTATTATTATATATATATATATATATATATAATATTTAGAAGGAAAAATCAAATTAAAATTCTTCTTCCTACTGTTTTTGTTGAGTCATTTTTTTTAGTTTTGGTCCTCACTTATTTTAAGCTCAATATGATATAAAGTAATTACAAGTATTAATTTTAGAACCGATTTTCATCAACTTCAATTATCTTATTGGGAACATTTTTCATCATAAAATATTTACAAACCAGTTTTATTTTTGGATTTATAATAAACATTCACTGCTAAGTTCTGAATCGAATCAATTTTATTTATCTATCATTATGATGACGTCATAACAAAAAGAGTAAAATTATATGATCTTCCCCACTGAGTGAAGCTTAAATCCCTCTCTTCTACTATAAAGATATACACAAATCTCTGAAAGTTAAAATTTGACCAGGATATTCTTAAAAATAATATTAGTTTCTATTGTTGTATATATAAATGTAACTAATTACAAAAATAAACTTTCTAAAGACATATTTTAAAATTATTTATTTTGTGGTAAAAACTATAATTAAATCCATTCTATTAAAATTTACTATTTTTATATAATTCAATTTCATACTTAATACTTATTATAATATATAAATAATAGATATAAATATATTTTGGTCAAAATAAATGTAAATGCAACTCATCTTTAGCCATAATAAATGCCAATATAGTGTATTTTTTATTATTGTAGAAGAGAAAAGTGAAAAGTTTCCTGTAATTTAAATATTATTTAAAGAAAAAGAGTGTAACTTAATTTTTCTGAGAAATATAATAGATGTATACTTATAAAGTTTAAGATAGATGATCCAACCGAAATATTATATAGTTTGAATTTTATGTATATAAACTGCATATAAGCAGCTTTATGTGTTACAACTTGGAAGACAAAACTAAGTGTTGGAATCAAATTAAATAATTATGTAGGTGCTATGAATGTGGGATAAACAAGGGAATCAAAAGGAGAATCCTAGGCACTGCACTAGCTTGCTAGCTTTAATTTAGTTCATTTTACAACTGAAAACGATCTTTAATTTGTTGTGTTTTTCTCATAGCCAACAACACAAAATATGTTTAATGTTTATGATAATAGCCGTCAGTGGCCACCTTTCCCTTTTCTTTACTTTATGATTTTTCATCTTAATTAAACTCACCCATGAGGCACTTCAGTATGTTTATACAATAGCCAAGAATATTCAAGATCCACCATCAATCTATATAAATTATGTTGATAAGAGATTGCTCAAGAGAAGTTTTTTTTTTTTTTGGGAGAAATGTCTCTCACTTTTCACTTTTGATAAATTTGTTTTCAAAGATAAAAAGTGTCAAAATAGTTATCTAAAAATAAATGTAAATTAATTGTCTTTTTGTCTGTGAAGAAGAACTTTAATTTTTTTTGAAAATTGATTTTAAAGCGAGAGATGAATGATTCAAATTGTATATTTCTCATATCTTTTTATTTTATTTTATTAAAACCATATATTAAGAGTCTATTTGAAAATATTGGTGCTTAATTATAAAATATTATTGTTTCATAACTATTGTAAAAAAACTACTATTTAATTAACGTTCAAAATAATATTCAACAAAAATTTAATAGAAAATTTTTAAAAGTAGAATTGACTGTTAGAGTGTCATAATACATTTAAATAAAATTTTATTATTCATTAATAATAATAATATGATATAACAAATAAAACATATAAATGTTAGATGTAAGTAATATATTTTCAAAGTAGAGAAAAACATTTGAAACTATATATGATATAGGAGAAAAGTGTTAACTTGGTTATGTACTTTTATACTTTATGATAATTTAGTGTATCATAAATTAATTATAATAAATCAATCATTCAAAAATCATATTATTTTGTAAAATGAGCCACTCATTAATTCAAGTAGATGAATTGATTTTGTACAAATTTAAATTTGTAAATAATTAATTTGTCACAATGAATTTGAACTAAATAATTAAAGAACACTGAAAATTATTTATTATTTTTTGAATTTACTAACTTCTAAGATATATTAATAATGTATATAATTTCAGTTCAGCAGTGCACGGGGAGGGAGATTTGTATGTATATTCCCAGAATTCTTACCAAAAACTAGTAAAGATGCATGGTATCTGGCTGCTTTTGTATTCAAAAAAGAAAAAGAAAGAAAGAAATAAAAGAGAAAAAGAAAAGAAAGGCATGAAGATTGAAGAATGCATGGTATGAACCTCTAATTTAGTGAACAAAAGAATCACTCTAAAGAATGTGCAAGCCTTTAAACTTCACTTTTGATCTTTGCAATATAATGCAAATACAAAGGCAAAGTTAAGAGGTATATGAAAACCCAGTAATATATAATCCTTCAAGAAATAACTTATTGCTACCATATATACATGCATGCTACTTTAGACTGGAAGCATTATTATATTTTGAACTTATTTTGTTGACCCAACTCTTTATATAACAGTTATATATGCTCTCGAAAATCACACAAGAATCTCTCTAAAATTGCAGGCATAAACCCCACGTACCCATAATGTAATGCCTCCTCTTTAGGAAGAGTTCATGCTCTAAGGTGGTGATCATATATATAATATCAATCTTATTTATGTAATGATCATGATTTTTGTGGGATAAACTCCAACATTACTAGTTAAGCATCAATGAGACAATGATACGTGCAATATCGCTAAACCATCGATATTGATGTTAATTAGATGTATAAATTACTATAAGAGTAGCATTATTGAGTACAGAGGGGAAATCACCAAAAGAATCATTTTTAATAAAGTTGACAAACACTATAAATTCTTTTCATAAATAGAGGGATTTGAATCGACGTAAATGATATATCAAAATTCTTAGTTAATTATATTCAGTCATTTTTTATCAAAAGATCCGAACTTGAAGTTGATAAAATTTTATGAAAAATAAACTCAAAGTTTGATAACAAGATCATCTCTAATATGAATAAAATACATATGCTTTTCTGCTCAACAAAATTTTCTTTTTGGTGCAAATAAATGCCCAACACAGATTGATGTTGACAAGAGGTATAAGAAGCTTATAAGTTGCATCCATTTGTCCTACTAGATCCTAAAAAATATCAATTTTTTCACCATAAATTTATACATATGTCTGTATATTAATAAGCTGGATTAATTAATGAATCCAGCAACTTCTTTTGATGGCTGAAACATTCTAATCATCAGCATATATATACTATTTATCTGGCTTTGCTTTATTATGATTGAGGATGAAAAGAATATTGCACAGATTCATATGAATCAAAAGAGATAGATCTTCAGTGTAGAAACAAGGGCCACAGGTGCTTTCGATCGATTTACAGTGCATTAGACAGGTGCGTATATGTATTTTCTAAAGCAAAGCAAGGCAGGATGGTCAAGAGGTTGGCCATTTATTTATTTATGAAAAGAAGACCTTAGCGCTTTAGTTAGACAAGAAGATCATGCATGGGTTTTCTCATGCACTTTACTTTTCCATGAAGAGAGAATCTCACATACTATAAGGTTTCATGGCATTGAAGGACCAACGATATTCCGATTATAATTGTTTCGTTCTCCTTAAGAAGATCATGATGAACACAAAGGAGTAGTTCACTTAAATATAATCCGGATCTCTTACCATTGGGTTTATACTGTAGCTATTTTACTGTCTATATTCAATTAATTATACTATTTGGCGGTTTATATGTAAAATTATATAATCAAAATCAACAACTTCTGCAAACTAAAATTGATAATTTTATAAAATTTTATCTGTTTAAAAACTAGCAAATTCTGTAGGATCAAACGCTTATCACTACTAAGCCTCCACATTTGAGTCTCTGTCACGAAACAATTGTTACCATACACCTTGGTTAATAATTTCCCCCACAGCAATTGTTTCGTTGGGAATCAAACATATGACCTCGACTTTGATACTAATTGTAAAATCAAGCGTTTATCATTAAGTTAAAAACTATAACTATTAGTCACAATACAATTCTATTTTTTTAACAATGACCTAGTACAAGCGTCACGTTTCGATTGTGACTAAATCCCACACATAAGTCTCTATCACGGGACAAATGCTGTCATACACCTTAGTTAACAAATTCAACTATGACTATTAAATTAGCGACACTTACAGTTGCCAACAGCAAAATGGAATTTTGGATGCAATGTGAATGTGAATAATAAGGGATTTTATTTATTTATTGATGATTTTTATGCGATGACATGGTTTGTGTCCATACTCGAAGTCCAAACTAGCATACAATATATACTATAATATTTTTATGGAACAGTAAAAAAGAAGGCATCCATATTTGATAAAAAAAAGTTATAAGTTATTGGAGATATCCTTCTATGACTTTAGCCGACCAATAATGCCATATATAACGTTTTTTTTTTTCCAAATAAATTTCGTTAGACAAACGTGTATATCAATGCGAAAGACATAATAAAGAGAATAATCTAAACCTTGCAGCTTTTGGTCTCCTCTCTGATTCATATCAAACAAAAGCACGAATTACACCAACCTCCTATTTAAACAACCCTAAATAACATTACAAGAAATTAATGTTAGAATTGAAAGCACTGCCTTTAAGAGATTGTGCAATTTACTTTTATCAACTTTAAAGTTGACTATAGAACTCTTATATTTTCATTTTGTGCAAGATAATCCAATTATTTACCATTCCGTCCAAAACTATCCCTACTTATCCATGAAAAAAAAATAAAAAATTGAATCACCAAAAAATAAGTTCTACCTGTCATCCAAAAAAACACTTTCTAATGCATTTATAGAGGCCAGTGGCCCATGGCCCATATACTTTGATTTTTATCATAGGCCCAGCTTTGTTGCAGGAGGTGGAGTTTTGGGCCTTGACAACCAAGAGCCCAGCCCAAAAGAGTGAAAAACAAGGACGAAATGTAAGAAAAGCGCGATGCTGAGCTTTGTTTCGGGGTCTCCACTTCTGTTCCACACAGTGCTCAGTCTCTGCATTTTGAGGCAGCAAAAGGGAAGAACACTTACTCTTGTCTCCCCAATTACCATTCTCGCTTATTTCCTTTGCTTCTCTCTCTCTCTCTCTCTCTCTCTCTCTCTCTCTCTCTCTCTCTCTCTCTCTCTCTCTCTCTCTCTCTCTCTCTCTCTCTCTCTCTCTCTCTCTCCATCCTGCTTCATTGTTCCTCTATCTTCAATGTTGCGCAGTTTTTAGTCTTTTGCTCCGTAACGCTTCAACTTGGAGACCGCACCTAAGGGGATCAAACTCTGATAATTTGGTAAAACGACACTGAAGTTTAACTTTATCTGGTGTTGATTAAAACCTTTATTGATTCCTCTTGATGGATTGTACTGTTCTTTTTTAAATTTCCTTAAGGAGTTTTGTAGATGACAATGAGATTTCTAGACTGTCTTGAACTTTTATCTTCTTTGAATTTGAAATGGGTTTTCATATTTCAATGATATTGTATTACGAGATGTTTATCGGCTTGCGAGTAAATTTTTACCACTTGAGTTGTTGCCACTTGTCAGTTGACTTTACTTTCAAGGTTTTTCAGAATACCGCAGTCTAACGTCCCTTCTTGTCTTTTATTCCCGGGGAAGGATTACTCCTCTGGTTTGCTCGAAATCTTGCCAATTGAAATTGTTCACAGAATGTGGGAAGGACTTGATCTAGAATGCTTGCAAGAATCTTGTGCTATAATAATAATGATCTACATGTGATATAATGATTGGTAAAGTAGCATTTTGAATTTGAATGTTGAGATCATGTCATTAGGAACGTGCATCTGAATCTTGAAGCTGAAAGTTTCAGTTCGGTAGTGTTTGCTGAAGAGAATAATTTTTGCATTCTAATGTTTACTGGTAATAAAATGTGGGAATAATGTTGGGTTATGGAAGTAGTACGTTCTATGCTTAGCAAGTAAATGAGGGCTTATTGTTTTAGCTATGCTTTAGATTTAAGTACCTTCTCAAAGTAAGGATCTTAAGACTATTTTCTTGGAATAAGTGTGCTAGAAATGTGTCAGCTCCCTAATGACTACAACCAAATTGACAACCCAGCTAATCGTCCTCATATTCTGCAGCTGTTCTGGCATTTTCCCAACACCTCATCCATTCATCTTCGCCTCTAAAGAAGAATAAGAGGTGACATCGTGAGAAGGAAAGGTTGAAGCCCTTGGATATATTTATTGAGGAAGGTGAAGAGGAGGACGAACGGAGATTAAATATTATGAAGAGTATTTTAGTAATATTATGTAGTTAATATTTCCAAATTTTGACGACAGGGAGCATATTGTTATAGAACTTAATGGATCAGGGAGTCAATTGCAATTTTTTTAAGATTTGAGGTGACATTGCCTTTGGAGTTAAAGATCAGGTGCATAAGTGCAATTTCGCCATATTATTATCAGTGGTAAACTTGATGTGGCACCTGGAGTTTACAATCAGATGCCTTGCAATGACATATCAGCACAGAACAGCATGAATTTTCGGATTAGTACATATGTGAAACCAATCAAATTGGTGCACATGATGCTCTTTGTTGAAATTACATGATTGCAGGCTACAGCCAGTGTGGAAGAATGGATCAAGCTCTCAACCTATATAGACAAATGCCTAGTAAGGTATAGTTTCATGAAACACTATCATCAGACAGGACTGAGGATAGAGCAATAAGGGTCTTTCAGTTAATGGGGTGTAGTTTCCTGGAAATTTCTCTCTACTTTTGTATAAGGGTCAAGTGCATGAACCAATCTTGCTGCTTTGCAAGTTGGCTGACAGCTTTATTTATTTATTTATCTTTTGAACTGGAAACAACGAAATTCATTGAATAACACTCTGGAGTACAAAAGAGTTATCCCACACTTCGTAGCTGGTGTGGTCAACAGACAATCTAGCTAGATTGTGAACATCATTACTATTAGATCTACTGATCCATTTGACAGTGATATCTCCCCCGAGATTGAGTAGGTTTTTGCATCCATTTATCAGAATTCCCCATTCTCAGTCATCTGAGTCTTCAGCTCCCAAGGCATTGCAGATCAGTTGGGCATCTGTATAAACAATTCCTCTTTCAGATAAGTTGTTTCTCGCCCAAACTAGAGCATTTCTCAGTGCCTTTGCTTCTCTGATTCTAGGGGCAGGTTTACCTCTATAGTAGCCGGATGCTGCCTTAATAAGAGATAGCTTTATTGATATGTTATAAAATGATTATTTAGGATTTTGATGTATGCCAAATATGGAAGGTTGTGCTGAACAAGTGTTCAGAGATATTGAATGTGCTGATCATGCTTCTTGGAATTCCTAGATTTCTGGTTATGTTTCAATCATTATGCAACGGAAGTTTAAAGGTCTTTGAATGGATGTTATCAGAAGGGGTGACTTGTGATAAGGTTATTTTCATTGGGATATTGTCAGCATCAGTCATGCTGTTATAGCCTATCAGGGTTTGAATTTGACAAGCATGGAATGCATGATTAAAAATTTTGCAATTGAACTTTGGTACTGCAGTTGCCTAGTTGGCATGCTTAGTCACATGGGAAGGTCAGAGGAAGCCTTTGAAATGGTGAGGTTTGAACATTAAGGCAAATGCTGGAGTATGGGGTTTGCAGCTTCGGGCTAGTTGTGTACACTGAAACCTGGAAATTTAAAAAATGAGCTGCTGAGAGCCTTTTAAAATTGAGTAAAGATCCATTGTTGTCTTTGTTTTACAGCAGGGTCTGCTGTGAGCTCCATATCAACTGCTGACTCCATCGTGTGCTTGTCCTTGTGCCGTGTCCACCTAATGTTCTTGAGTGCTTTTTTTCGACATCAGATGCTCCAAACAATAGACCGTTTTGGTTGTCAATTGCTTCGCAAACCCACAGGTTGTCTTATGCTTCTCGATCTTCTTCCTCAATGCAAACCTTTCCCTCAGCTTCTTCATATGCATTCTTGCTTCTTTGATTGGTGTTCTAAATCTTCTTCCTCAGATGGGCTGATTGCAAATCTCCCCCTAAAGCTTAGAACCTGATCAATGATGCAGTAATGGTAGATCGGAACTGAATCTTCTTCCTTGACACATCTCTGTGTTCTGCAGTAATGGAAGATCTCGGGATTCTGATATGTTTTTGGGGTTGAAATCAACAAGATTGAAGAAGAAATTTGGATTAGAAATTGATCTGCAAAATACTGTGATTTAATTGATTTCCTCATCGGTAATTTGATTTAATTGATTTAACAGCCACTTTCTGAAGTCTTCCTCCTCTTATTCTTTCTACACCCTTACTTCTCATTCTTCTCAACAATGGCTTCCTCATTGTTCTTTTTTCACCTACCCAGTCCCTCTAACAAGTTCGGAAGAGATTATGCACCAACTGTCTGAATACAGAAGAGCTTGTGCAAGAAGACAAATGTGCTATATGGAAATTGAAAACAAAAGTCCTTTGCTGCATCTGTGCGTTTACTGCATTTGTGTGTTTGGGAAGTAATTGAAAACGAAAACGGCCCATCATTTGGAGTATACAATGTAGAAAGAAAAAAGGCCTAAGGCTATCAGGTGGATGTGACACAAGGAGAAGCATATGATGGAACCAACAGTGGAGATGAAATTCACAGCAGGCCCTGCTGTGAAACCAAGACAGCAGTGGATCTTTACTCTTGAAATTTGAACCATGTCATGCCTCGACTTATATTATCTTGTTAACATGCATGCAAAGGCTGGTAGGTGGGAAGAGATTGGGAGTGAGGGTGCCAGTGAGAGTAAAATGTTGGAAAGCTGCCCATCTGCATCTGAGTTGAAGTCAGAAATCAGATAAAATATTCTCTTAGATTATCCACCTGAGCTGAGACCTGGAAAAATTTCAGACTATACTGAGGCCTTTTGCTGCACATACAAGGGACAAGTGTAATGTATGTGACATTAAGTCTCCTACTTTTGAGATTGATTGGAGATTTTCGGAATCTGTTTACAGATCCCTGCATATCCATTGTAAATGAATCAATTAGCTGATGTGTTTGGTCAGTTATTGGAAGTTGTGTATCTAGAATTGCACTTTCTGCAAGTTTTTTGAGATTCTTGATTAGCTTTGCCATTTCAAACAGGAAGGTAGAAGTAAAATTAATAGAATTTTCCTTCATTAGTTCTATACTTACATTGGATAGGCATATTGAAATATTTTAGCGTTGCTTGAATATTTTATTCCAACTCTAATCTGTTGAGATACTTGGGAATATATAAGGTGGAGGATCATACATCAATGAAAGACCATAAAGTGAAAAAATAAAAGGAAAGACTATTTATGAACCACTTTTCATTTAAAAAAATACATGGACAACATGATCCATGATAAATTCATTGCAGTATGGTGCATTTATGCTAATTGATGGTTTGTTCTTCTATATGCCATTTGCTTTTGATGTTCTTGCTGTTTGGAATTTTCTGTGGTGGTTTTGAAATGTAATATTTGACTTCTATCAACTTTTTTAGGCTGGCTTGCATTCTCAACCTTACTGATTCTTAATAGAAGAAAGTCAAATGTCACTTTCAATGAGCTTGATTGCTGTAGGCCTCAGATTTGGCTCAACTCCTAGAATCTCTGCAAAGTTTATATCCAAATCTTCTGCAAGGCTTCGCATTCAGGCTGTCCAAGAGAATGGTGGTCCAAGGAGACTTGTGGACATCATTAGAATTGTCCCTGAGCTCTCTAGAAATTACTTTAGAAGTCCTTCTCGGAGGGCTCTGTTTGGTGGAATCTCCTTGTTGGGTGGATTTTATGTTGCACAAACAATCTCTCTGTCTTTTGGAGCTCTTGGAGTTAACGATGTGATAGCTGCTGTAGTATGTGTTTTACTGACGGAGTATGTGACTAAGTTCTATTACAGCCGGCCAAAGGTTACATTCCCAATTGCTCTTCTTAACAACTTCAAAATGGGTTTCACTTATGGGCTCTTCATTGATGCCTTCAAACTTGCCAGTTGACTTATATAATTTTATTGGAAGTTCCCAAGTGTCCCTTCAAATTTGGTTGTGCTCCCACCAACCTTGTACATGTGAGAAGTGGCTCCACAAGTATTTTTCCATTTCCTGTATATGATCCATAATTCCTATAATCTTTAAATGGTATCTCAGCTTCACTTGTTTTTTTCCTTCTATTGTTACTTGTCCCTTTCATGGTAATTTGTCTGGTCACTCTGGTCTTTTCTTTTCCTTTTTTTTTTTTTTTAATGCCTATTGAGAGGATAATTCTATAGCAATGTATTATGATTTAATTGTAAATACTAATCTTGAGTCTCACATTGAAAGTAATCAGATTCTAATGTGGGACTTATATGAACATTGGGTTCTCTAACCTTAGGAGTTGGTTTTGGGGTGTTACTTTTTTGAAAGTTCATATCCACTTCTCTCCTTTCTTCACTTTTCCTTTTGACGTGCAGTGTGGGATGCACGGGCTGTAGAGCGTGGTAAAATATTATGATCTAAGCATAAGGTATGAAACTTGAGTTTCATATTGGAAGTAAGGAGATTCTAACATGGGAATTTATATCATCATAGTGAATAATTTCTCAGACACTGGATGAAATCTGGAAAAGTACCATGCATCCTCTTGCAATCTACCCAACCATCCCACAAGTCTCGTGAAACCTGTCTTTCTACTTTAGGAGTGACAAATAATTAGTAATGTAGACAGCTTATCATAGTGAAATTATGAGGATATATCAATGTCATGAATAAAACCATACACAAAGGCCTTCTGGTTATTAGGCATCCAACATAATGAATAGGCCTTAATTAAGGGTAGAGACATGCATATACTGTATGGTGCACTATATGGCAACCATTGGCAGCAATTCCATGGCTATGGTCTTTTCCAGAGTTTATGTCATCTTTATTAATGTTAGGTGGTGGTATTAAAGACCGGGATATTGGGAGAAGTTTCTCCGTAGCCATGTCAAGTATCTGGTAGTTGAATATACTTTTTCTTTATTTCCCACTAAGTTGTTTTTGGACAAATTTTCTCCCACTAATCAATTTGACTATCTTGGTTGAAGGTGGGATAGGATTTGGATAGTTTAAGTTAACAATATGTCATGTGAGGATAGGCACAAAATGATTAATTATAATAGAAAAATACTTTTTGCATCTCTTTCTCTATTTCCATGACCATCATACCAT
This sequence comes from Delonix regia, assembly GCA_037074485.1. Classification (NCBI taxonomy): domain Eukaryota; kingdom Viridiplantae; phylum Streptophyta; class Magnoliopsida; order Fabales; family Fabaceae; genus Delonix; species Delonix regia. The sequence goes on along the minus strand of CM073452.1, from coordinate 20,350,945 downwards.
ATCACATGAGAAGACCCAAATTAGGTGGTGGGAGGAGTATAAATTGACAAATTTTATTTTTTATCTTTGAAAAATGAAATGGTATTAGAGCTATCAAAACAAATAATGTGAGTTAAACAAGTTAGTCTGTATTGGTTAGTAAACAAGTTAGATCTGTTTAACCCACCTTAATTTGGTGGGTCGAGATTCTAAACTTAATCCACTAGCTCGATTAACCGTCCAATAAAATATAAGATAAATTTTTTTGAAAAAAACATTTTAAACATAAAAAACTTCAATCATCAAATCAAATATATAATTCTAATACAAGCAATTCATTCATTTTGTCTATTATTGATCAAATATTAAATATTTCAAGACAACAAAAAATGATAAAAGTTACATAAGATTATGTATTATTAAGTCTGTCATAAAAGAAACTCCATAAAACTTAAATAGGTCAACAAACCAATTTATCGAACTGACCCATTTAACTTAGAGTTAAGTGAATTGCATTAGTTTAATCCATCTATGTTAAATGAGTTAAAAATTTTAATCCAATTCGTCAAAATGGTGAGTTAAACAGATCAAACTCATTGAGCCGAACTCATCCTTACAACTATAAATGATATCAATTCAATGCTTCATAATTTTTTTTGGGTATAATTTTAGGAAAAAAATTATACATTGTTGTTTATATACTTATATCAACTTCTCCTAATTAGCTAATAATATATGAATAAATTTTTAAAAGATAAAAATTAACAATATTAATAAGAAAGTGAATGAAATATCATTAATTGATTAAAAATTTTGATATAAACATATAAAAAAACAGCATATAAATTGATCTGCTGTGATTTGTTATAATTTTACTCTTCTAGCCATTAAGATAATAATGGTCCAGTCTTTTCTTTTTTTGTTTTTTCGACGCTATAGTCCAGACATTTTAGGATTACAAAATATGTGAAATTTATATAAAGTTATATTTCAAACAGTAAAGGGATAAAAGAAATAATGTAATATTAGTTTTTAAAGGCCAAATATTTTAAATATCAAAAGAAGATACACGCATCATGTTGCTTTCTTTATTTTATAGTCTTTCAATCTCTTCTTTCTAACTAAAAGTAACCTACTAGAGATGCATATTACGATAATGTTGAATTATATCTTTCTATTTATTTTATATGAATCTTAAAGATCAGGGTCCAGCGCAATAAAGGTGATAACAAAAGTTGTAAACGCATCTACTTGCTTTATGCCATGTGGGGCCCTCCTTTTGCATATGGTACAATGTTCAATTAAACTACAGTGCACCATGTCTTCAGCTTAATAGAAGATAGATAAAAAGGAATTTTAAGCATAAATGAGGTGATGTTTAGTTAAGTTACAAATTTCGTATCTATATTTTAAAGTGCAATATTTTATTTTCTTAAACAACTATAAACAGTACAATATTAAAACTAAAGTTTAAAAATTGTGATTTGTCACTTAGCACTTTATATTTTTATTATCTTTTTTTAAATTTCTCTATTTAATGTTTTACTTGTGTTTTTCTCAAAATTATACAGTTTTTAGAAGTTAACTTTATTAATATGTAACGACTTCTCTTTTCTATAATTGTTAGGAAGATAAAGTCTTATGTTCTAAATTTTGAATTTAAAGATTATAATTAGAGTATAGCTTAAAAAATTATATATAATTTTCCTTATATTGGATGCATTTCCTTAGATATTAAGAGATTATAATATTGACCATAACGACAACCACAGCAATAATTTCTTAAGTTTTGATTTCAGACAAAATATCATTCGTTAAATTATGCTACAAGTTTACATTTTAATTATGTCAATGGTTTAAAATTGAACAATTTAAAATTTATGTGAACATTTTAGATTTCAAATGACTTACTTTATAATGAATCAAAAAACTAATCAATTAAACGGCAAGAAAATTGATTATATCCTTTTCAGTTGCGGCCTTTTGTTTTGTGTTTCTTTGACAATGGCTTAATATTATAGGCTTTTTTCCCTAAGATATCATATATTGCTTGAAAAAAAAAAAATGCATGCAGGTAATTTTTCATTAAAAGATTTCATAATAAATATATGAATAAATTTGGCAATAAAGTGACAGCTCCTACATAACAAACAAAAAATTAATGTGTGTCGCACAAAAATCTTTATTTAAGTAGCACTTACTTTGAATTTAACTTTTAAGAGGTTATGTATTTGGGTAAGAACCTTACTTTGATCTCTTTCTTTTCCCCTCTATTTCAAAGTCTTGTGCATTTTTTTAATTTTGGTAAATTTTTTTAAGCGTCTATAATACACAAATAAGCAAAAAAATAAAAAATAAAAAAAATCCTAAATCCATTTGCACTCACCAATTTATTTGCTTCAGCCATTCATATATATATATATATATATATATATTATCAGCCAAATAATATTCCATAGGTTTTGAATTATACTAGGTTAAAAAAATAAACGTTGAGCCCTCATAATTTTACTTAAATTTTAATTTAGTCTCAAACAGCTTTATTTCTTATAACTCAATCCTTAATAGCTACGAAACCTTCGTAAAAACATTACCTACCATCAAATCTAAACAGACAAACCAAATAAAAGTTGCAACTCACTCACTCTACGTGAGAGCCACGTAGATTAAGTCAGTTCCAACTTGGGACTTTCAATTATTGGTGTTTTTTTTTTTTTAATTTATATTTTGTAGATTTATTAAAAATTTTAAAAATTAATCATCATACTAATAGATGTCTAAGACATTTTATTTTTTATCATAATTTTATGTAAACATTTTTTATGTGCATGAATTTCAATTTGTTTTAAAAATTGTTTGTTTTGAACTTTATTTTTTTTCTTCATGTAAATGAGTCCGAGTTTGGGGCAAAACAAGAAATGAGTCTGAATTTAGAGATTATAAACTTTAAAAAAAAAAGAAAAAAGAAAAGAAGAACCCATTAAATACAGCTATAGAAAAGATCTAGAATAGAGACTATATGTAATGCTGGAACTGAATTCTCCGAGAAAAAGAAATCCTAAGAGAATCAAACGCCGACAAACATGATAACAAAAGCATGGTAATAGTGCTCCCACGTTTTGCAACCCTTAATCATAGTTTGGTTACAATTAAAAATTAATAAATCCAGATTCCTAATCCATTAGTGTATCAATTATCCTTGCCTAAACGAAGAAAAGAGCAAATTCTACTTTTGAACTTATAGTTTTATTCAATTTTTAATTTGGTCCCGATATATAAAAAATTATATTTAAATTCTTATAGTTTACAAATGTTAAATTTGAGGCATTACTGTTAATATTTTGTTAAATTCCGTTGAAATGACTAATTGTATATTGTCTAAAAATTTTGAATATAAATGATTTATGCTATTGATGGGTAATGAGGTAAAATTAATTAATTTATATAGCAAAATATTAGTAAAAATATATGATGATTAAATTAAAGATTAAAAAAAATAATTTTAGCTTTTTATTTTCTGTCAAAATATTAATTTAATTTTTTAAATATAAAAAGTATCAAAATATTTCTCTAAAAATAAAAAAAGTGAATTAATTTGATCTTTTGATATGATTGATTTTTTACTTTTATCTTTTGAAAAATTTTATTTTGGGCGAATCATTTGGATACCTTCAATTCTTCGAAGATCAAATTGATTTTAAGATTAAAAATGATGGATCAAAATAATATTTTTTATTAAAAAAATTTTAAACTCAAAATATTTTTTAAATTATAAAGATTAAATGAAAAATTAAATAAAACTCCATGGATTAAAATTAGAAATTTCCCTAAAGTAAAAGTCCACTGCTTCACTCCCTATTGGCTGTGACAGTGATAATCTGACCCGCATGTGAGACTCGCCTTCTCATAAAATTCTCCATTTTCTTCCTTTGGATTGTCGTTTTAATTCTGGTGGAGGAGAATCATAATGTTCCGAGGAACTTTAAAAAATAAAATAAAAAAATATGTTTGAGACTTTGAGTTTGTGATGCAAAAGGGACACGTGGCTGACGTTGCTGTCAAAGTTCGTATGGTGTGGTCCCCACCTCAAGGCCACGCGTTTCCCGGTTTCCTGCTCGTCAAGTGCGTGTCACGTGGGCCAGAAATTTTGTTTCTTTTCTTTGGACTTTTCCTTCGTCAGTCATCACTCTACCGGAAACCTGATTTCGCCGGTTCCCTCTGCCCCGCCTTCTCGGCTCCACAGCGTCGGAGGGGATACCAGCACAGCCGGTTGCCCGCGCTCAACACGCTCCACGTGTCCCCGTCATTAACCCAGGTGGGCCCACATTTGGATGACGTCTAAGCCCTGGAAATTTAAATAGGAAAGGCACTTTAGGGAGAGAGGGGCTCGGGGAGCATTATTATTATTAGTTTATTTTATTTTAATATTATTATTAATTTCTTGTGCTTCATTTGGAACTGAGTGAGAAATCAGATTGACCCTTGAATTTCTATCATGTTCTGAATGCCCAAAATCTAGGGTTTTTTTTTTCTTTGGTTTTCCCGGGTAAGTTCTTTGACTCCTTTATTGTTTCTTGTTCAGTTGGGGATTTGATTGTGTGATTGATTGATTGATATCGTTGTGGGGCTTTTGAGGATTAGGGTTTTTGGGTTTGTGAATTCTGTGGATTTCTTGCGTTTTACTTGACGAGGTCGTTTGAGTTTCAGTCTGAGTCGAATAATTCTGTGACTGCATGGTGGTTCTTTGGGAATTTTGATATGGAATCACGGAAACCATTTTGTTTGCCGCATGTGGGAAATTCCATCATGTGATGGTGTTGTTGGTTGCGAATGTAGGAACTGGGGAGAATTGGGTTCTTGAAGCTACTATTGGGACGAGATAAACTCGCAAATTGGTCGATATTCTATTAAAATAGAGATTAGTAGCTAGTGTTTGGTCGGCTATCCTGCTGTCTGACCGGCAGTTCAAATTGCATGTTGATGTTTCCTCTGGTTCCGTTTGGTTATGACTAGATAGACAGACAAGAAAAATGTAACACTGCTAGCATTTTTTTTTTTCTTCTAGTCGATATTAATTTCTGGGCTTTGGCTAAGAGTTGAAGGTTGTTTTCTTTGAACAGTTATAACTATAGTAGATGATCAAGTAAAGTCAGAATGAAAAGAGTTAATTTTTGTAAGCTTAAGCTAATTTTTGATACTTAGTTTCCTTTCATAATAAATTAGATAATTTTGTGGAAAGTGTTGGACTGGGATTTGGTATGCAAATTTCACTGCAAGTACTTATATAATATTTGAAGCCTGCCTTGAAAAAGTTATGTTGTAGTTACTCTAATTACATTGCAAACGATGGTTTTGTAGTGCATGAAGACATGATATAGGTTCATAATGTTGGAATAGGTTTATCAATTCTTCTAAATGCTGCTGCTGGATGGTCTCTTATTGTAACAGAAATTTTTTTTTTTTCATTGTCTTTATTGACTGTTAATTCACCAGTCTTCATTTTGGCTTTGAGAATGAAAACGATTTAAACTTAGTTTTGCAGGGATCTGAAAATATGCAGTCCAAGTCTGAAACTGCAAATCGACTGCGGACTGATCAACATTCCTTTCCACCTAACACTGTTTATTCTGAGCCTTGGTGGCGTGGTTATAATCCCATGTCCCAAGCAATGGCTGGGGCAAATGCTTCCAATTCATCCTCACTTGAATGTCCTAATGGTGATTCTGAATCCAATGATGGCCAATCCTTGTCTAATAGTGGGTTGAATGAGGAAGATGATGATGCAACTAAGGAATCACCAGCTACTGCTCCTAATCAATCAGGTGCATTATGTTATAGTAAATCAATATATGAAACATAATATGAGAAAAAATTATTTTATATGTATCAATTTTCATAATTCCAAGCATTTTAAGTTTCTGGGGATACTGAAATATAATATTGGTTTCTTGATAGGAAATTACGTTCAAGAACACCAAGGGATGCAGCACCCTTCGTCATCTGCACCTTCCATGCGAGATGAATGCTTTTCACAGACCCCACAGCTTGAACTTGTTGGTCATTCAATCGTAAGTCGTTTATTTTTGCTTTAAATAGAAAGTTTATCTAAAAGACTTGGTGCAACAATAGCTTATGGATTTATTGAATAGCTTAAATTTATGCCGACTCTTTTATATCTGTCATAGGAAACTATTGGAGAAGTTTCGGAATGGATAGGATTTTATATATTCTTCCTATTTTTTTCGTTGCAGGCATGTGCTTCAAATCCTTATCAGGATCCATATTATGGGGGAATGATGGCAGCTTATGGACCCCATCAGCTGGTATGTGAGATTATCCTCTGTTCATACATGATAAAAGATTACTGCATTTGAAGGTTGTCACACTGTTACTGGTTCCTGTTTCTCATGAATCAGTTTAATATGAGATGTAGGTTGTGCTTAACCCTGATTCGCTCTTGTTAGATGCTATATTTGTCTCATATTATGTTGTCTAGTTTCATGTTTAAAACAATGGTGATATTTCGAAAACAGTGAGATAAATAACTGTTTCTTTTTCATTATTAGGGATATCCTCCTTTTATAGGAATGCCTCATGCCAGAATGCCGCTGCCACTTGAGATGGCGCAAGAGCCTGTTTATGTGAATGCCAAACAATACCAGGCAATTCTCAGGCGTAGACAAGCTCGTGCAAAGGCAGAGCTTGAAAAGAAGCTGATAAAAGTTAGAAAGGTACAAACAGCTTTGCTATTGTAGTGAAGTGCTGCTTTATCTAATGTGACGAGTGATGTTTAATCAAATTTATGTATGAGATGTATGTTGTCTTATGCTGCCTTTTACTGCTACAGTTAACATTTATCTTCTGTTAAGCTAAATATTTTCTTGAGGACAATTAACAAATTCTGACTCATGGATAAGGTTTGTATAATTTGAATATCTGTAATGCTTTTTGAGCAGGCTTATGGTGCATTTAACTAGAGCAAAATGCTAAAATGTAGCTTGCATTTTTTGACTTTGAATTTTCTTTGGGATAGGATATTTTACATGGCTTCTATGTGAGTTTATGCCCTTGGTTTGTTCAGGGGAGTTTCTTTATCAGGTGTGTGGGAAGACCAGATAGCTCTCATGCGATGGTTTTTGTTTGTCCCTTAAATTTGTTCTAATTATCGTTATTTGGTGACAGGAGGATTTTTTATCCATCAGCTTTGTAATCTTCTCTTTCATTATAGATTCTTTTGTATCCAAAGAAAATGTGAATAACTTATTTGCATGTGGTTATATACCAAGGATGCATTTTATGTACAATAAATAGGAAACTCACAAATCTCTGGACCTTAGAAAATGTTAAAATCTCGAGCTTAGTGAAATGCTCCTTGGGCCTAAAATGTTAAATGTGTATCTGGGCCTCAATTACTTTCCTAAGTGTTCAGCTCTTGTTCTTTTCAACGGGGTGTCTATGTTGGATCTACAGAGGATTGGGTCTGCTCTGTTATTTGTGTTCTTGTCGTTGTGTATTCTTTGATTAGAAGGATTCCTTATCATCCTACGTTGCACCTTTTTCCTCAGTTACTTTTTTCCTTTAAATAAAAAAAAAAATAATCGCAAGGCTCTTATAGTGAATTAGAAGCCGGTTCCATCTAACTTGTATTTTTATGAGTTGCTATCTTGCCATAGAAAGATATGAAACTACTGTGTTCTTTACGGAGTTAGTTTACAAGATTTAGCTTGCAGACTTGGGCAGTGTAAAACATGCTAGTGAGCAAATGTCAAATATCATCAGAAGTTGACGAGCTAATTTTCTTAGGCTTTCCATGTACACATGTTATGTGACTGAGACAATGAAATAGGTTATGGGGGAAAATTATAAATCAGTGGAGCTGATTTCTCAAGTTTTTCACGTACATATACCAAAATAACAATCTCATTAAGGATGGATTTGGTTCTAGTACGTCTACTATTATGTATAATATTTTGTGTATGCCAATCTAGGATTCTTTTGCTGGGCGTTGCTAACATGTGTCCTGCACAGCCTTATCTTCATGAATCTCGGCACCAGCATGCTATGAGAAGGGCTAGGGGTACTGGGGGACGTTTTGCAAAGAAAAGTGATGCTGCTGAGGCCTCAAACCACTCAGGCAAGGAAAAGGATATGGTATCTGGTCCAGTCATATCTTCACAATCAATTAGTTCATCTGGTTCGGAGCCTTTACCCTCTGAGTCTGCTGAAACCTGGAACTCCCCCAATGTGCAGCAAGATGCTAGAGGATATAAAGTTTCTGACCGATATGAAGCGCACAACTATGCGAATAGTAGTGGCCCATACCATAATCATAGTGGCTTGCAATCTTCCACTTATCATTTGCACTCAGGCGAAAGACTGGAGGAAGGGGACTGCTCAGGGCAACAACGGGGGAGTATCTCTTCTGAACACACTTCACAGAGGCGTCTCGCAATTCAGTAGAACCCCAGTACGTTGGGGGATAGATGCCGAGGTAGGATTTGTATCCAAGTGAAATAGTTGATCAGTACCTTGGTTATCTGTTAACATCCTTGGCAATTTATATGCCAAGCGGCAAATCATTCTTGGCTTTATTCTTGTGTTTGTGGTGTGGATGATGATAATGTGGGGGAGGAGAATGATGATTGGGCTATGACTTCTTTTGAAGCCAATCAATCCTGCATTCTCTTCTCATTTTTGCTTTTTTGTACAGAGATAGTCATTAGTGAACTCAAGCCCAGATGCATGGTCACGGTGATGGTCAGGTTGGAAGACTTGGAAAACAAAACTATTGATGTGCCAACTTTGGTTTGATAATGGGTCTATTTTGTGTAACTCAACGGGTGGTTAATGTTACTTGACACATAATAGGAGAATGATAGCATGAGTTCGGTTAAGTTATTTTGTGGATTTTAGTAGTCCAACTAATATGCAGTCAAGTTTATTTCTATTTCTTTCTCAGTCCGCTTCCTGTTGAAGTACCCATTTTTCCTTTTTCATCCACTAATTATATGCATCGACATGAATGGAAGACTTCTGGAGACCTACTGACTAACATTTTTATGATGGCATAATCTTGGGTAAATCTGGTTTATAAAGATTGTAGACGAAGTTAATTGTGGACGAAGTTAATTACCCGTATACATGTAAGTATATCAAATGTAAATTTTCATTTGAAAGTATTTTAATATTTCATATGTGGATAGTTTGGTCTACAAATGTTTCACGGCCTGAGTCGACCTAAACAATTTTCCTTTATCTTGATTGTAGTACTTGAAAACAAGGCATGTATATTCAAAGTGTACCTTGCGTTGGTTATTTGCAGGTGGACGACTCGATCAAAAGTGAATTGAAAGCTTCCTTATTAAAATGGGGTTGTGGGGAAGGAAAAAGGTTGATAAACAATCGTGTGAATTTTGAAATAAACTCTGACATCAAAATAAAACAGAAGTGTGTGTGTATGAGTATGTTATATTACACATTCATATCAAGTCATTATGGAAGAATATGACGATCAGAAACTGAGTCTTATTACTAAGAATAACTTGAATTTAGATAAATAAAAAATTTTGTCCCTATAAGTGGGGTATATATTCCAATCGAACTAACAACCAGTCGTAGAATTCAAGTTGATTATGAAGATATTATCAGCGAACTAATCTTACTTTGACATTCTTTCTGAAAATGCTTTATGATTTTTCATAGCATATATTTTTTAAAACGAAATAATTCCCTTTGAGGAAAACTTTCCATGTTTAACCGTTGAACAGAAATAATTTCATACAAAGAGTAAAATTCACTTGTTTTAGTATTCAAATACAGAGGTAGTTACAGTGGCCAAAAAAATAAAAACAGAGGTAGTTACTAATGCCTCTGAAGGTATCCATTATATGTCATCGACTTCACTCCTGACGAAATGTTTTAATATATCTTCCGATGACACTAAGGGAATAGAATTCATGTAAAGTTTTATTGTAAGTAGTGTCTACTCATTTCCCAAATTTGAAGCTAGATTATATTGTGAATGCAGCTTCCATTTTTTTTTTTTTTTAAATAACCTTTATAACAAATTATGAGCACGTCCTTATTCTACTTCAACTGAATTTTTTTACAACAAACCACATATTGGGAGGATGAAGTGAGATATAATTATTTAAATATTTGATTGAATGTTTAAAAGTTGTGGAGTTTGATTGATTAGATGATTTTTGAAACAATCCTTTCACACTAAAATTTTCAAACTCATTCTATATCGGGTGGGTTGAGATAATATGAGTTTTTTATAATCATTTATTCTTTTAACCCTTTCGAATTATTTATATTTTTAAAAGAATTAACATCTCCAAGATAATATTAGGAATTTCCCCTTTTAAAAACTACTCACTTCGTTAATTGAGTAGTAACATTTGGTCTTTAAAGGAATGAAATACCATACATCTTTCAATAATTTTCCAATCAATGAAATGGGTTGTCTCCCCTATCTCACCCTAACCCACTTACTCTTTCAAAACTCCCCAATTAAACAACTGTATGTCTGTAATCTTTGGCTTTTTTATTTATAAAAACTCCTATTCCCCTGCTTTTCAAAATTGTAAACCTCTTATGGGTAACCTAAAACAAAAAGAAACAAAAAATAGTCCCCCATTGTATCAACAAATTAAATCCGCAACTTGTTATCATGTCATCAAATTTTTTGAAACAAGCAGTAAGGAATTTCGCCAAAATAAGGCCAACTGAAAAATTCATATTTCTTATAAAGGTTGAAGAACTTGGGATTTTTCCTATCAGGGTTATATAATATATTTCAACTAAAATTTTAAAATCACATCCTAAGATTAGATATTGAGAAATGTAAGTGAGTCTTAGTCTGATTTTCCGCAAAGCCATGTAATGTGAAAATCAGACTTCAACCACATAAAGATGCAGGGTCTATTGAAAGAAAAACTATCCTGGTAAAAACCTTCAGTATGGAAGAAAAAAAAAACTGCTTTTACTGTTATTATTTCATACATGGTTATGCACCCAAAATACAGAAAGAAAATTCTGATCTAGCCACTAGACATTTAAAGTTTAGATATATAATTACCATCTAGTCATTCTGTTTATCTTCACCTGCATCTTCTACATTTTGCTCGATAACTTCTTCAGCACCATATTGTTCCGAGAAAGTTTTTGCACCATCATCATCAGGTGAAGCTTCTACATGTTCTGGACCTGTTTTGCTCGTTTGTGCGGAATCATCACCAGACCCTGTGGCATTAACCACAACTTGTTTCTCCATCATCCCAGATAAGGCTAATCTTGGAGACCATTCAAGAACATCGTCAATAATGTTTGACACTCTCTTCTGGTACCTGCACATAGACAATATCAACTTCAGATACCAGGCACAACCAAAGATGAAACCAAAGAAAGAAAAGCAATTACAGTAGGGAAACAAGAGAAAGAAAAGCAAAGAAGGTTAGGACTTCCACAAGAACACGAAATTCTGCCCATCCCACCTTTGTCGGCCCCCATTTATCTTCTCCAGTCTAAAGAACTCCCAGATAATTACTCTAGCAGCCTTCACAAGTCCCACACCCCCAAGAGTGCACTGAGCCTTTACCAGCCAACTCATGCTGCCCCTGTTGCCCATACCCCTTAACAGCTCTATTCTTTCCCCAGCACAACTCTAACTAATTGTGGGGTCTATCACCCAACAAGAACTTGAGCTCATTGAAAGTATGATTAAACTCCAATAAAAATGGAAGACTCTAATTCATCTATTATATATAGGACTCACCTCGCTCTGGCAGCTTCATCAGGGGCATGATGCCTCAGCAACAATATGACTAGCACAGCTACTACCGCATAGAAAAGCCTTGTTGTCCACTTTGGTCGCTCCTCCTCATCTTTCTTGGGCCAAAATCTGAATAACTCTCCCAGTGTTGCTTCCTCAGCAAGGATATTTGGGAAAAACCAGACTCGCTTTCCAAGAATGATATATAAAGCACCAAATACTGTAGCTCTTACTGCAGGATTATAATAACTATTTGTGAGTCCTGAGAAACCAATGAAGCAGAATGAAGCACACTTATCAAGCAAATTTCAGATTATCAACTGTGTTTAATTACCAAACAAGTCAAATGAAGTCAAAAGTTATCTGATTCCTTGTGCATTTAACTACAATATTATAAAAAATACATTTTTGAACCCAAAAGAAGTTGAAAACAAATAAAACAAAACATTTATGTGAAATGTCAGCAACAGCAGGACAACATCAGAATGTTTTCTGCTTCATCCATCAGTAAGTATTAATATAAGATCCCATGCTACAAAGTAACCTAGTGAAAAAAGCTCAAGCTAGGCTATCATTAACAAAACCATTGCAATAACAAAGTAGAAGTTGACACAAGTGTATGCACAAATATTAGAAAGTCAAACCTCACCCACCCTTTCTGAAAGGGTGATGACCGTTCTCAAAGGACAACAACTACTCAGAGGCAGCATGATTCCACATGGGAACAGAATTGTTTGAATAGCGAACACAAAATAAATGGACAACGAATGAGTGTCAGCAATTGAACCAAGCCAGCACTTGTTCAGCGTAATGCTGCAACATATAATGAAATTGGCTATTGATAAATGAAATTTGGCAACAAGTCTCAAAATGTTATTGAAAGCTCCAGGTAAAGAAGCTAAACAAATAAAATCCCGAAAAATAATAATAACAATAAACTTGCTCAAAACTAGCAAGAGAAAAAGCAAAAGGGTTTCAGCACAGGAGTAAGTGGAAATTGACAGTGACACGCAAGTGTGAGCACAAACATGAGAAATTCACACCTCACCGATCCTTTTGGAAAGGGCGATGATAGATCACAAAGGACAACAGCCACCCAGAGGCAGCATTGAGTCCTATTGGAAACAGAATTGTTTGAACGGAAAACACAAAATTAAATGGACTATGCATAAGTGTCAGTAATTGAACAAAGTCTGTACTTGTTCAGAAAAATGGTGCATCGTATAATGAAATTTCGATAAATGAAAGTTCACAATGCAGGTCTTAAAAAGTTATTAGAAGCTCACGGTACAATCTAAACATATAAGATCCCAGAAAAACAAAAATTACTGAACTTACACAGAAGTAAGGAGAGAATAAGCAGAAGGATTCCAGCACATGAGTAAAGTATTAATAGCTTGCAGCGATGAGGATACACAGGAAATAAGCAAATTGCCAAAGTCAACACAGGCCAGCAAAAAGAGAGGAGAGTCTGCCAAAGTGGGCGACGTTTAACAAATGTCCATGCAAAAAAAGCATCATTTTCAGAAAATACTTGTTCCTGCCAAAGACAGTAAAAAGTTGTTAGATTCAAACACAGAACTCTTAACAAAGCACAGATAACCATAAACACTAAAATGCTGACGATATCAATAGCGAAAATGTGTTTACAGTCTATGGTTAGCTTACAATGCAGATGGATATCTTCTCTGAAGTTCAAAAATAAAAAGTGCTGTTTTCTTTTTTTCAAGATTAATAGGTCTCTCATTGGACAAGCAGAGGAAGGTATATAAGATCCTTCTTCGTATACCTTATGACTCATTAAGCAAACAGAGTGAGTAAAAATTAAACCAAAATAGACCTCAATGTAAATGAAGGATGAATTAAAACTTCAAAGAAACACTCTATAATGACAAACCTAAGACAAAAACCAAGTATAAAAGAGAGAAAGAAAGAGAGAACACTCTAATCATCAGTTTATCCATTTCCCAAATAAGCACCAGCAAGGAGATTCAAACAAAAAATAGAATGCTTACAGGGAAGATTTCAAGATGTGCAGGCCAAGTTGACAACTTTTTCTTCCCAGGACGAACAGTTTTCACCACCCGATCACAACGCACTAGAAGATTTTTACTTAGCAGAATGTCGGCAATGTCTTCTGTTTCCAGATTCCTATCTGATTCTAGAATATCTTTGAGCTCTGGATGATTTTTCAAAAAGCTCACAAAATCCTTCCCTCTAAAATATTCAACACGTGTCTCCTGCAGAACAGCCCATCTAGAAACCAAATCATTATGGTCACGCACCTTCTCAGCAAACAACTGAAACACATCTTTCTTGGCAGCTTGTTTCTAGTAACAAAACAATATCAAAATCATCATACAATAAGAGGAACACGTTTACTTGCCCACCAAAAAAAAAAAAAGAAGAGCATGTTTAGACATGGTCAGCTCAGCAGATTGATTCAGGATGCAGCAGTTTAAATTTCTCGAAATATAAAAAGTAAAAAAAGGGATTGACATATAGCCTGGATCTATCTATATCTATGCAAAAAATATACGATAACTAACAGTTCTTGGTTGCAAGCATCTAATATGTCAATGCAAACCATAGTAACCATAACCCCTCAAGTTTCAATGCAAACAACCAGTTTTAACTTTCCCCCGAAAATGATACAAAATCCTATGTCAGATATACAACTTCAACCAAATTGTGGCACGTAAATAATAAATTGAAAAAAATAATTTATACAAACGACGTTTTCATTTCTTATCATTTATCTTCAGAATTCTCCCGCGATCTCATATGTTTTTAGTTCTGCGGTGCCATTGTTCTGATCCTAAAAAACAAACAGACCTAAAAAAAAATATACAATACGATCAATCGGTATATTCCTGAAATTCGAACTCCGAACACACCAGGGAAATAAATAATTCACCAAGAATCTTTTGACTCAAGTCAGCCTTCCTGCCCCACCAGTCCTTATCAACCAAAATGGAGCACAAAACAAAGTGATGTCGGCCAACTAAAGTACACCAATGCTTGTATACATTCTTCATCAGATATACAGATATAAATTCTTAAATCTTATATTATGGACACATCACTCTTCATATGATAAAATCCTGAAATTGGAAATCTATATTGCATGCCACATGATGAGAAATCCTATACAGAGTAACTGCCAGCACCAGTGAAGAAGAAGTTGCAACAATTGAACATATGAAATTGAAATTATGACAGCACTTTTTCATGAATTAGCAAAGCGAATTTCGCAGATCAAACGATGAAAGAGGGATAACCCTAGGAGGGGTGTCGGAGCTGGGATCTCTGCCGCCGTTCTGGGTGGCAGCAGAGGAACGTCGCACTCTCTTCTTCTCTACCCCTCCTGCTCCTCCTCCTCCTGATTTCTTCATCTCAGCTTCTTCTCTCACTCGCGCACACACGCTCCTCTGCTTTTGTTCTGCTTTTTATTTATTTATTTTTTCTTCTTTTGCTTTTTCTACGCCCTCTCTTCGTCTAATACGATCTCTTTTTCTCTTTAAATTTCAGTTTCCGTCACTCCTCGCTTCAGACAAGAACATGAAGGAACCATGTTACCATAACCTTACCTGGCAAACAAAAAACAGTTTTTTAAGCCCCTTTTTGTTAGAGATTCATTTCATAAAAAGTATAAATTTATTGGCAAATTCATTACTACCTTATTAAGAAAATAAATTTATTTTAATGAGAAAATAATTATATTCATGAAGATACGTATCGGATCCTCCGGTAATTTTTTAAAGACTAAAAAAGTAGAATTTTGTGCAGTAAACTCGTTAATTTTTAAGATTTGACAATAAACTTTTTAAAATTTAAAGTTATATACAAGTAACCTGCTAATTAATCATACTCCACCAAATTCATATAATAGTTCAATTTTTTCATTTTTAAAAATTGTTCAAAATAATAGAATAATTAATAAATGAAATCTCACAAAATTAAATATATGATGGTAGGATTCACCTATTACTCATTTTGAGTATAAAAACTTTATGTATTATCTTTAACTATTAACACGGAACGCTTGTTATCATTTATGTTAAGCGATTTTGTTTAATTTTATTTATTGATTTAACAAAAAAAAGCATTTAACGCTTGTTTGTAACAGAAATCGCATTTGAACAAAAAAAATTGCATTAAAACAAGAAATAATTTCCAACACATTAATTTAACCGTGGTTTCTACGTTTCTACAATGTAAGTTGAACAATAATATTAGCCAACCACATTATTATTATTATTATTATTCAACTTAATAATTTTTATTACTTGCACCCAAAATATAACATTTATAGTTAATTTAATTATTTCCGCAATGACTTCTTTAATTTCACTCATACTTTATGTTTCTCTCCCTATTTCACATACATTCGAATTTAATTCATTAAAATAGTGAATTAATGAGTTAATGTAATGAGTTTAACTTTTTTAAAAACTCTATTAATACATTCAACTTCAATTTACATAAAGATTGTCAAAAATTTTGCTCAAGGAATTAATCCACTTCATGAAAAGAGAAATTATCTTTTTTATTATCATGCATTTGGATTCTTTCAGAAACTTCCATCAAAACCCAAAGATAGCTTTTAAATGACGGACATAAAACCTATAGGACTGATCCAGTTGATTTAATTTATCAAAAATAAATAATATAGATAAATATGTAAATGTCGCCATGCATCATTTTTTTTTTTTAAACGAAGTACTTCCTAAAAATCAATCGTGATTTACTCATTAGGTGTGTGAATTAACTCCTGTATATTAAAAAAAATTTTATAGCGATGAAAAATAATTAGATAGAAATTTAATAATTTAAATTTAAAATAAAAAATAATTTAAAATTAAATACAGTCATTATTTTATTAAAAAAATTTTAATAGCATAAAAATTCCACTGATTTGCACACGGAGGCCAAGTATAGAAATATCACAGCAGCGAATTGACCAAAATGTCCTTTACATATATATTTTTCTTTGATTTCTCTTTTTATCTTTTCCCCTGCCAAATATCCATATCACAATCAAGAAGACATATATAACATTATCTTCACCTTCGTGTTCATCTGCGTTTAAAGTCGTGTGAAGTTCAGATGTTGTGTACGAACCATGTCTGCTTCCAGAAGCACCAGTCCCTCTTACTGTGCGAGAAAAAAGCGATGCAGTTGAAGAAGGAAAGGAAGCTCGTAATGAGAAACCCTTCTTCTTCGAAATGGTGTAGTTGCAGAGTTCAAGCAGTGAAGGAGAAGGGAGATTCAGAGTCAGAGAATTATGAGGTAGACGCAGAAAAAGCCAGAGAAGCCCTCCAGAAGCTAGACCAGCAGCTTCAGTCTCTCTCCACCAAACAAGTCCCTTCTCCTAAACTCAGAGGTACTCTCTCCATTTTGGATTTAAATTTGAAAATTTAGATTATTAAATTTTTACTTAATAATTTAAATTTTAATAAATAAGAAATAATGGTTAATAATTTTTTAAAATTTAAAATATTATTAAATTTCAATGTAACAGTTTTAATTTTATTAAATTAATAAAATTTTAAAATCTATAATCATGTTACTTGTACCGCCTTTAATTAAGCAAAAGACTGCAAGTTTTAGAAGTATTAAGCAATTTTTAATATTAAAATTATTTTAAATACTATACCATATAAACGTAGGAGATCTGAATTAATTGTGTTTCTATTTTTTAGATTGATTTCCAGTTGACTCAACCTCTGGTTATGAGTTTGATTTGTATTTCTTCATTTTCTGTTTGAATTTTAGTTTAAAAATAAAATAAATAAAATAGATATAGTATCTATGATTTAAATGAATTGTACACATTTTTTGGATTATTTCACCCAACAAGTAACATTATTAATTTCTCTAAGAATCATTTGTTTCTTTATAGCTAATCCTTTTAATAAATAATTGTGATTGTATATTAGAGACGAGGATTTAAGTATAAAACTTTTGTAAATGGAATCAAATTTAATTTTTTTTATTGCTTTTGGTTATTTTATATAAAAAAATTCCATGATTTTTTTTAATTCTTTGATATATTAATCAACAATTTAGAAAGTTGACTAGAATCTTATCCTTTTTATTTATCCCACACTTTTTCTTTTTTGAATCATTTATTTATCCTACACTGGAGTAGTGTCATTTGGCTTTTTTCTCCCCTTATCTTCTCTCCTCTATTATTACTTTTTTTTTTTTTTTTTCTGGCAGCCTCTGAAGTGAAATTTAGAGAAGCAGAAAGAGGAGATATAAAAATGAGGGAAAAGGAAGTAGAAATATCAGGATCGTTCTTGGGTTACACAGCAGTTGCTTTGGTTCTATTCACTATCTTTTACAATTTTCTCTTCTACTTTGTAATTGCACCCTCCATTGATAATCCATGACTTCAATTTTGTTTTACTATGTCTCTCTAAATTTAACCATTGAGATTTATTCTATATAATCAAAATTTATTACAGGCCAGAAAAATAATTAAAATTTATTTTATATTCATTCTGTACAATAAACTGTAAGTGAAGTTTAAATTTAATTTATGTATTTGAAATAAAATAAAAAGTTAAATTCATGTTTTAAATTGTGAAATTCAATATTTCTTTTATAAATTATAATTATGGTATTAAAATTGTGAATTATAGGATTACAAATTCTCGCAAATAATTTATATAAAATTTATATTTCCGAAAATAATTGGGCGGATAATATCCATTTTGACTTCTCCTCCGCTGACATGGGAACAGGCGAAATATCTTTAATAAAATCCATCTTCTCTACTTTTTCATTTGTCTCTTTTTCTTTTTTTTTCTCAAATTAAATAATGAAATCAATAATATCATCAGAATAAGGAAAAAAAATTAATCTGTTAAATCTTATGTTATCACTTAATTTTTGAATTTTTTAGTCCTTACAAAACAGATGAAACGCACAACCTACGCTAATTGAGGTATGGTTAATGCATGTAAGTCGTATATATAGCGGTTTTAGTGTGACTCAATTTTAATATAATTTGTGCTTTGGGTTGTTAGAGTGTTTCTTTCTTGCTAAAGTTTTTTTTTAATTAAAATCTAAGAATTATATTATGTTATATATTATAAAAGTTGAGATGTGGGTACAACAATTTTCCGGTCTAGTATATGTAAATTTAGTTATTGGCTAGAAGATAAAATAAGTAAGAGAGAGAAAATAAAAAAATCAGAGAACATAGAAAAACAAAAGAGTAGTTAGATTAAAACTAGAATGTTAAATTTGGTTTTTAATTTTAATAATTTCTTATTAATTTGAATTTACATATTATTTTTTATTACCACTTAATTTGTAAGAGAGTAAATTAAAATTAAAGAATAATAGTATGATTTACAATAAAGTTCTCAGAATTAGTATATGTTTGGATTGGCTACTAATGTGATTTTAAGTTAACTTAATTATTAAAATTAATTTTGGTCAAATATAATTTTATTTTACCATGATTTATGTTTGAAAACTTTCGTTTGAAAATTGATTTTTATTATCTATATAGTTTATTCAATGTAAAAGTAATTATTTTTTTTTTTATATATATGTGTAAATAGGAGTTTGGAGTTGTAACATCTTAAAATTTTTAAATTAATGTTAATTAAGAAGAATATATATTTGGATAATTTTAAAAATATATACAAGACCCAATTAAGTGAAAATTAATTTTGGTAAAGTAATATATAATCATTAGTTGACTTGTAAGAATTTAATGTGCCAAGAAACTAGAATTAAAATAAAATTTTAAGGACTAAAAGGAAAGGATAAAAAAATATTTGGAGTAGAAATTATAATTTTTAGGGACTAAAGAGAAGAGAAAATAATATTATCTGAGATAAAATTATAGTTTTAACTTTGTATAATGGAAACAAAAAATTAAAAAGAAAGTGTGGGCAGAGTAATTATTGCATAAGGACCAAATTGAAAGAAAAAGTAATATTTAGGGTTTAAAAAAATTTTAATAGGGACTAACACAAAAAAAATTTTCGAGATAGAAATATAATTTTAGCCATTGCATAATGACTGCATAGTAAACAATGGCTAACACTTCGAAAACGTGTTTTTTTACTATTTACACAATAACCTGCATAGTAATTTGAAAAACTTCTATAAATAGGACGAATATTTTTAAAATTTTTCATTTGAAATTAAGAGAAAGAAAAAGAAAGGGAAAGATAGTGGAGAAAGTGCTTGAAGAAAATTCAGATTTTAAACTAATGTTAAAAATAGTCTATATTTTTATTCTCTATATATATATGTTTAAGAACTGATTTATTAATATTTTTCAATATATCTTATTATGTATGCATTTGGTTAGTTTTGTTTATATGTAAATTGTCACATAGTAATTTCTAAAGGTAGAATGAAGTCTTGAGTTTTTAAACTCACCATGATGATAAATTTGCCAATATTTAGATATGATGACGATCATGAAAATGATGCTATGATAATGTAGTTATAAGTATGGGATTATCATACATAACTTATATTAATGTTCCTAGTTCTTACAGTAGTTATGTTAATGTTACTTATTGCTTTTGGTTATTTTATTTAAAAAACTTCCATGATTTTTTTTAATTCTTTGACATAATAATCAACAATTTAGAAAGTTGACTAGAATCTTATCCTTTTTATTTATCCCACACTTTTTCTTTTTTGAATCATTTATTTATCCTACACGTAGTGTCATTTGGCTCTTTTTTTCCCCTTATCTTCTTTTCTCTACTATTACTTTTTTTTTTTTTTTTCTGGCAGCCTCTGAAGTGAAATTTAGAGAGGCAGAAAGAGGAGATATAAAAATGAGAGAAAAGGAAGTAGAAATATCAGGATCGTTTTGGTTAGTTAAATTAAAATTTACTCTCTTACCACTTAATTTGTAAGAGAGTAAATTAAAATTAAATAAAATTAAAGAATAATAGTATGATCTACAATAAAGTTATTGGAATTATTATATGTTTGAATTGACAATTAATGTAATTTTAGGTCAACTTAATCTTTAAAATTAATTTTAGTTAAATATGATTTTGTTTGATTTATATTTGAAAACTTTCGTTTAGAAATTAATTTTTATTATTTATACATTTTATTTAATATAAAAGTAATTATTTCTTTTTATATATGTGTAACTATGAGTTTGGAAGGAAAAATTAATTTTGCAAAAAATAAACACCAAATCAATTGGTACAAAATAATATTAGAAGATAAAATTGAATTCTGACATAAAATTAGGAGATTTTATTAAAAGAAAATAAGATGAAGCAATAAAAATAAAACATACAACAAAGGTAAGAAATTAAATTAGAATAAAAATGAATTTAAGGAATCTATACGAAATTCATATAACATTAATGATCAAAATTATATATTTTAGCCATTTAGTATTTTATATTAGTTTTTTTAATTTCGATGTAAGATATTGTAATCATTATCTTTCCTTTTTTTTTTTTTCTGTCTCTCTCCTTATTTTCTCCTTATCTTCTTAATAATTATTATATATTTTTTATATATCAGATTGCCCATTTATCATCCTTCTTTTTCCACATCTGAACTTTTATAATATATAACAATATAATTCCTAGTAAAATAGCAACATTATAGCAGTCCAAATCACAAGGTCATATAGAACTCCACTCTTGGATCTGTCGCAGTTACTAAGCGGATTCAGTAATTAAATAATATAAAATATTATTATTTTATAATATTTTATTAATATTAAATTAATAAAAATATATTAAATTAATATATTTAATAATATTATCGTGCTCATAGAACTCCTATTCCTTATCAGAATTATATTAGAAGTAAGCCACACTAAACCCTGCATATGCCAATCACATGCTTTTGGAAAATCCGTACTTTAGTCAACGTAAATGATGGAAAATTGATTTTGGGTGATTAGTTGAGAAAGCAAGTAAAGGCACTATGAAAAAGGGCAGAACTGTATTGGGTACGACCATCTCGGGTACAATGGCTTCAATGTAGGGATAAAAATATCACATGGTTACTACATCAAGAAGACAGAAATAAAATTTTAAAACTGAAGCTGGAAAATGATGAGTGGACGGATGATAAAGATGCTATAGCTCACAGCTTCAGAACATTTTACAATGATCTCTTTATGTTTTCTATGTGGGGCAATGAGATAGATATTCTCCACTATACAGATGAGATTGTCAGCGATGAGGATAATCAGATTTTGGATGGCACTAATAACAAATAAAGAGGTAAAATATGCCATTTTTGAGCTAGGGGCGTTAAAAGCTCCAGGCCCAAAATTTTTTTTTTGGTGAGTATTCTACTATTGTGCATGGAATACCATCCAAGACAAAATTTGCAGCACAATGAGAAAATTCTTTTGAAGAGGATTTGGCCTGAAGAATATCAACAGTACAAATCTTGTCTTAATCCCTAAAATTGAGATGGCAAATAGGTTGAGGACTCTAATGCCCAAACTCATTACTGAAATCCGAAGAGCCTTTATGCCAGGTTGGGGAATCCATGACAACATAGTCATAGTACAATAAGCTTTCCACTACTTGAAAACAAAGAATTGTAAGAGGTATGAAATTGCAATTAAGGTGGATATGAATAAAATTTATAAGTGGAATCTGGTTTTCTGAAAAGGGTGTCGATTAAGATGGGTTTTTGCTCTGAATAGGTAGATAGAGTTATGGAATGTATCTCATCAGTGAAATTCAATTTACTATTGCCTAGTAAAAAAGTTGCTTATATTCATCCAGGAATTGGCTTGAGGCAAGGTAATTGTTGAGATTGTTTTGTTGATGACAAATATATGAAAAATATGAGTTATAAATATAATATTAATATATGCTTAATTGACTAACCACATGAACTAACTATTTGGTTTGCAACTTAAATATAAGAAGGAAAGATGCTCTAAGCAATGAAAGAAGTTAAGGATGTAAAGCTTGGTTGCATCAAGATAGTTAATAGATTGAATAGGTATAACTGTCATAGGCTAAGTATTATTTTGTGACATTTAATGATTTAGATTTATATATATTGGCTCAAGACATTTTAGTTCTCAAAATATAAGTTTGGACTTAAAAGATAGTGTGATATAGATTTTACTTAAAATTGTTTTTGACATTTGGTCACTATTTTACTTATATCTCACAAACCATATGAGATTTTGTTATTAAACTTATTTCATAAGAAAATAGACTCAAAGAGCTTTTCAATGATATGTCATTCACTTAAAATAGAGTTCAAATGAAAAAAGTTATTACTATTTAAATTTGAGTAATGAGGTATGAATTTTGTGTAAAATTGTTTGATGACCTTAAGTCACTATTTGATCATATCTCCCAAAATATATTGAATTTTGTTATAAGACTTCTTTCTTTAGAAAACAAACTTAAAGAGCTTTTCAACAATAGGTCATACATTTAAAATGGATTTAAAATGAGAATGTTATGACCATTTGATGTTGGGATTGTGTCACTATAAGTGACCAGTCAGTCCTCTTTGGCAAGTCGACTGGGATAATACAAAATCGAGCTGACAGTCATATTCTAAGGGCAGTTGATTGGGAAACCCTCGACAGTTAACTAACACATTGTAAATTCAAAATAATAGTCATATTTTGGAGGCTAGTCGACTGGGGAGCCTTTGTAGTCAACTGTGAATATACTAAACAACATTTTCAAAAGTAAATAACGATTTTATTAGTATGTAATGACTATATCTCATATTGCTATATATATATATAACCTTTAAAACATATTTTTGAGAAGAATCAAATGATAAAATGTGATCTTTAACTTTTTATATTATTTTTGAGAGAAAAACAAACATCATTAAGCCAAAACTTACATATTTATCATTTGAGTTCTTAGAGCTTCATCTTGCATATCTACTTCTTTGAGAGAATTCATTTATTTGAAATTCTTTCTTCTTTGAGAGAGAGAAGCTCAAGGAGGTTCCTTAAGGATGTTAAAAAAAAAATGTGTAAGTTGAGGGAAAGTTTCTCGTTTGGAATTGCTCAAGGAGGTTTCTTGAGAGAATCAAACAGAGAGCGCTTAGGTTGAGGAAGAGGTTCCCCCTGGTTCAAGGAGATTTCTTAAAGGTGTCAAGAAGTGAGAGCTTAAGTTTAGGAAGAAGTTACTCTTGGGAATTGTAAATAAGGCTGAGGTTATCCCTTATTATTGTAATTGATTATTGAGATAGTAGAAAATCCCAATAGGTTACTTGGGGACTAGATGTAGGCTTGGGTTGGAGTCGAACGAAGATAAATCTCTAAGTTTGTTTTCTCTATCCTTAAACCCCAAGCTTCTACATTAAGCCTTTATTGACTAATATAATTGTTTCTTTACATCCTACATTTTTAATTATAATTCATAACAAGGATTTTTATAAAGTAATTTTAAAAGAAATATAATTTTTGCAAACACTTAATTCGCCCCCTTCTTGAGTGTTGGTTACCTTGTTCTAACAGTAACCCCTTCTCTCCATACTTATTTTACTTATTTATCATATTAGCTAACATTCTCTCTAAAATGGTGACTAGGAGTGCATTGAATAGGAGGATATAAGGGATGAAACTAAATAGAAGATGTCTAGCCTAACACATTGTTTTTTGTAGATGATTCTTCATTTTTCATACAGGCATCAAGTGCAAATTTTAAGGAGCTCAAGCAACTACCAGAGGAGTATGGAAATGCTTTGGGTCAAGTAGTTAACTTTAATAAATCATGTGCCTTCTTCTTATCTAATGCCTCGCAACAGGTTTAAGAGGAATTGTGTGGTGTCTTTAACATTGAATGTGCACATGCTCCAAGAAAGTATCTTGGCCTACCTACACTTTGGGGACATTTAAAGACTAGGGCTTTAATATGGGTTTGTGACAAGGTCAAAAGGACAATTTAGGAATGGAAGCATGGTGCCTTATCACTGGAAGGTAGATAAACCTTTATCAAATATGTTGCCTGTACTACCTACATTTCCTATGTTGTGCTTCCTTTTCCCAAAGGAAACATATATAGAGTTGGATAGTATTAAACAATGTTGTCAAACTTACAAGTTAACTCAGTTGACTTAGTGAGTTTGCATTTTCAAGAGAAGTAATCGAGTTGAGTCCAAATCAGGCGAGTCAACTCACGGGGCTTATTCTTTTTATCTTCCAAAAAACATTGGCTTCCAAGTTTAAACTTAGGCCCCCTTAACTATAGTATGCATCGCCATCAAGCCAGAGTTATCTTATGTGATATATACGACAATGTATTATATATATTTACGCTTCGTTTCTTTAGTTTCAAAATAACTCAACTTCTAGAATTTGGACATAGATGTCAAAGAACAAAAGCAATACCCTTTACCACATTGCCAACAAGAACTACATGCTTATAGTTTGCAATGTATTATATATATTTATCATAACCATTTTTGGGATTTTTATTTTGAATTTCTTATAGTTATAGCTTAAATAGTTATTTACTTTTATCTTTTTATTTGTATCGACATCATAATTTTTAATGGTTATATTTCTTATATACTGTATAAATTATTTTAATTCAAATTTAAATTTATTTGTATTAGTTTATTAATACTTATTTTAATATATAGAATTAAAAAATATCTATATTTAATTATCATTAATTCTTTTTCCCTTTTGCTAGATCACTTATTCAATTATAATTAAACTAGTGAACTATTAATCATTATTTTCATTAGTTCAATAACAAATATGAATTTTAAAATATTGATTTCAACTATGTAATTGTATATTTTGATCATTATTTTTGTATTATAGGTAAACTCTTACGCTTTTACATTATGAGTTTACCTAAACTTACGAGTTTGACAACATTGGTATTATATCAAAATTTTGGTAGGGTCAGAAATGCAATGAAGGTAAAATTCACTGGCTATCTTGGAGGAAACTGACAGCTGTTAAGAAAGAAAGGGTAATGGGATTTAGACACTTTAAGTGTTTTAATATGGGTTTGTTAGCTAAAATGGCATGGAAAATCCTTGAATACCTCTATGAGTTATTAGTCATAATACTCAAAGGACTTTACTTTTCCAACACAGAAATTTTCCAAGCTAAAAAATGCTTAAGTGGCGTCATAGGGGTGGGTAAGTATTCTGGAAGGGAGAGAATTGTTGACTAATGATGTATACTGAGGTGTGGGTAATGGATAAAAGATTAATTTATGGAAGGATCCTTGGGTCCCAATCATAAAAGATTTTAATCTACAAAGCTAATGTCTTAGGAAGGAACTAGAAAACATGAAAGTGGTTGACTACATTATAAATAGAGTATGAGATTTATCCGACATTAGGTAGTGGCTAAATCATAGAGAAATTGAAGCAATTCAGAGTATCCCTATACCCTATTCCAATATAGAAAATCAACTGTGTTGGGTTCATACTAAGAGTAAGGAGTTTACTGTCAAATTTGGATACCACATTGCTAGAAGGAAAGAAGCTAAACAGGTGTCATGTATAGCTAGTTCATTAAGTTCAACTTTAGATGTGTTGTTGAAGACTGTTTGGAGATTAAACATATGTCCTAATATCTTTAAATTTTTATGGTGACCTTGTTTAGGAGCAATAACAACTAGAGAAAATTTGTGGAAAAGAAAATGTTGTCAATCATCTTTTTATCCAGAATATAAGTGTGATATAGAAATAATAGAACATATGATACTACTGTGTGATAGTGCTAGGAAAATTTGGTTTAAGACCCATACAACTTTGAGAATTGATGGCCATAAGGTTACTAATTATATGTGAGTATAGAATCTCTAATTATGATAAAGTTATAGTTGCTTACAAGTGCTAGTACATTTGGAAGGGTAAATGTGCTGTAGTATTTGAAAATGAATTGATAATTCCCATGGAAATAATAGAACGAGCAAATACTGCTATGTGTGAATATTGGGAGATAAACATATTAATAGAGTCAAATAAACATGCTATGATGAAGTGTGCAATGAATGGGAGATCGATACCACCTGATGAGCATCATCTAAAACTAAATCTGGATAAAAGTAGCACTGATGATAAAAGGAAAGCTGGGAGTGTGTGGTTTGCAGGAATAACTCTGGTTATGTTGTGAAAAAATTTAGCTTTGTTATTATAGTTACACCTCATTCATGGCAGAAGCTATGGCTCTACTAAAGATTTGCTAATGGCAAAAGATCTAGAATTGGAGAAATTTCAAGTTGAATCAGACTATTGGGAACTTGTGAAGGCCTTATTAATATAAAATGAGTTGTGGAATGAAGGTATACTAACTTGATTACTGTAATGAGGAATTTATATAGAAGCTTCAATGACTATTCTTTAACTTGGATCTGTAAATCTAAGAACTTGGCTACAAATTGGCTAGCTAAGTACACTATTAAGGAGGTGTGCCCTTTTGGATTGACTATCCAGCCCTAACTTTCCATTACTACTATTTTACAGGATGAAGTTTCATACTTAAGGGAAGGAAATAGCTGAAATTGGCGGATGGTAACTGTGCTGATGTTACACTATTTTCTTTAATTAGTTTGCATGTTGTTTTATGTATTTATCTAGTTATTAGTAGCATCTATTTATTTTTCCTTCTCCTATTTAGTTAGGTCTATGTTTGTTTTTTGACTATTAGTTGTTTATGTCGATTTCTATGTGATTATAGCTGAGCTTATTTTATGGAATGGATATTTATTGCCAAAAAAAAAAAATAGTGTATGTTCAACATGTTTCTCTGTAAAGGGAATTAAGGTTAAAAGAAGGATATGGAAGTATGCATGGACATACAACTTAAGCCATGGCTTTTATTTGGAATGCTATTAATTTAGGTAGTATTTATAATTGGATTATATGGTGAAAAATTATTGATGTGCTTGAGCTTGCATCCATGTCTATGTTCATGTTCAGAGGTTGTTACTGCAAAACAACAAATCAAGCATGTTGTTAAGAGGTCATGCGATGGGCATTACTTGGTGGGAGAAGACACTCTCTATACTATCATTGCCAAGTGTCAAAACCTTTTCATCATAAAGTGTAATCCTCATGTTTAATGTCCTGATGATATTATTCTTGGAATTGCTCTTAAAATTAAAACTAAAACCTTTAAAGATCATTCTTTGAAGTTTTCTTTATAAATTTTACTAAATTAACCAAAAAAATCTATTCATTTAGTATGTAGATTAATGATTTCTCATCCTTCTTTTAAGATGATGTGTTAGAGTGAAGATGGCATTTATCTTTTTTCTTTGTAATTTGAATGAATTCTCAGGTTTTGAATTCTCTTGGATATTGTATAAAAGATACACCTATAAAGGGTGCTTATTATACAAGGATAAGATGGTAATTTCAGTAATTACTGCTAAGTCCTAACCTTACTTGACCTGTTATATGATAAAAAAATGAATACGGTCTACATTAAGAGACTTTTAGGCGTTCAAATTAAATACATGTGAGTATTCTACAATTGAGTGAGATGGGATTTAGGCTATGGAAATCTTGAGATATACCTAATATACTATAGATATCTCATATGATTAGTGATTCCATTCAAAATCAGATCAAGCTTCTACAACTAAAGAGAAGTATGTAAGTTTTCTAACCTAGGAATTAATTTATGTATGTATTCTTTATTAATTCCAACATTGGTATCAAATCCATAAGCTAGTTTCCTAATCATTATTGGGATCGTTATTTGGGGTTATCTTAATTAAGGTTTTAAATTAAGAAAAATTAGAAATCTTTGAAAATTTCATTTGGTTTTCGAAAGAAGAGAATTCTCCATGATTTTCAGATTGATGTGTTTAAATGAACAAATTAAAAACACTTATGCTCAAAACCTTTATCTCTTGTTAAAAAAGCCCCTCTATTTTTAAAATACCCATAGAACTCAGGTTCTTATTCACTATAGTTAGTGACAATGGTCACCAGCGACACTCCCACAATGGCTAGAAATAGAGCAAATCAAAGTATCTTCGTCAATCACCTTTGAATTCGTCAAATGGGAGAGAAAAGCCATTGTGGCTAGCAGCAGTGGTCGCAGGCGATGTTGCCATAGCTAACAACCATCGTCACTCGGAATGCCCAGCCCAAATGCCAGCATGGTGGTGGAAAACATGGCTCGACAGAAAAATGAGGCCCTCATCACTCCTTCATGATCCTCGTCATTGCCCTTCCATGCTGGACAACATTGCATTGCCAATGCCTATGAGTGGGCAGCCAGGGAGTAGCAGTAAGCCTAATGGTGGCGGTGGCAAGAGAAAGGTGGAGAGAAAAGAGAGGAAGAAAAAAAGAAGGGAATTAGTGTTAGGGTTTTGCAATTTTTTTAGACTTTTTTTTTAAATTAAAAAAACTTGAAACCCTAATTTTTTGGAATCCCTAATTTCATTTAGGTTATTGGGCTTGTTTAGATAATTAGACACTCTAAGGACATTTTTGTTATTGTGCCTTTAAAAATTTTGAGGATAAGTTAGGCCTTTAAAGAGTTTTTTTTAGTTTTTTCATTTTTTAAAAAGAAACATTTGGGCTTTCCATTTTGAAGAATTAAGCTTTTACATTCTAAAAGAGTTTTTTTGAGCCCTTAATGCTTAAGAGAATTTGGACTTCCCTTTTTAATGGACTTTGACCTTATATTCTTTGAAGAGTTATTTTTTTTGGGCCTTCTCTTTTTTTTTTTTAAAAGAAGTTTTGGGCTTTATAAGAATTTAATCTTTTAAATTTGCATATGGCCTATTTTAAAACACTAATTAGAGGCTTAATTTTTAAAATCCTTAATTAATGAATATTTGACATGTTTAAAATATAAATTGTGTATTTATATTTTAGCCTCGAATAAATGCAATTAATTTTTAGTGAAAAATAATTTTATATCCCAATAAATTTAAATCAAGTAATATATGATTACTTGTCATTATATTAATTAGTTTAACATTACTTTTATTAAATTTTTTTGTTAATTTTCTCCCTATAAAAAATTTGAAAATATAATGTTAATTAGTTTAATGTTATGTGTTCAATTTATTTATGTGTTAATTTGTTTAACATGTAATAACTTTATATGTTAAAACATTAATTGCATATTTTAATATGTTAATTAGTTTAACATGTTAATAAATGTTAATTAGTTTAATATTATATGTTTATTAAATGTGTTAATTAGTTTAACATGTTTATTAATAAATGTTAATTAGTTAAACATTACATATTTGACTTATTAATATGTTAATTAGTTTAACACTACGTAATTAATTTATCATTATGTTAATTTATTTAACGTTTGTAAAATTATGCTTTACAATTTCTTTGTAGTATAGTTGAGACACCTAGTTGTGTTTTAATTTCATTGATTACACCTTGCATACAACCTTAGACAATGATTGACACTTGTGTTCTTTTAACTTCGGGTTATGCATGGGTTAATTAGCTTAATCATAGGATACTTAGTATCATGATATGTAAGCATAATGAACATAAAAAATGACTATTGCTTCAAAAAACATTGTTGTTGAGCTCAACAATGGTTTGATGCTAAATGCCGACAATTATGAGATCTGGAGTATGAAAGTCCAGTATCTCTTGGAAGAGCAATAGGTTCAAAATAATGTCATGGAAAAGCCGAAAGCTAGTAACACGACCCAATATAAGTGGGATTGTAAGGTTTATGATGCTTGAAAGAAAAAGAACTCAACTACTCACATTACATTGTTAAGTACTTTGGATGATGACATCTTAAGTGAGTTCAAAGATTACTAAAGTGTTATGGGGCTTTGGACTGCTCTAAAAACAAGGTTTGGAATTATGTCTGTATCCAAGTTATGTTTTTTAACGATCAAGTTTGACTCATATAAGAAACGCATAAAACATTCTATAAGAAAACATCTTAGGCTAATGAAAATATGATCACTAAGCCAAAGAATGTTGGGATCATCTTAACAGACAAGTAGTAAATCCAAGCTATCATTCACCCTTTGCCTAGTTTGTGGGAGCATACTAAGATTTATCTCACTCATAATGATAGAATCACAACATTGGAAGATGTCTAGAAGCACCTCGAACTCAAGGAAGAAAGACTTTAATTAACCAAGCTGACACCTGAGTTGTACATAATAACCTCAAGTAAAAGATGTGATTCAAAGAGAAAGAACTAAAGAAAAAACAAAGGATCAACTTATAGTTTTTCCATGACAATTGTGTTAAATTGAGTTATGACACAATTTTTTATGGTTTTGGTTATGCAACTGAAGGTTTTATTTCTATGGATTTGGATGACGAATCTTATATTAATAATATAAAATGTTTTTCCATGTTTACCTTTACACATGATTTTGATCACGATGTAAATATATGACATGCTAAAATTGGTCATATTAGCTAATAAAGAATGCAATGGCTAGCAAAAGAGGGTTTGCTCCCCAATATTGAATTAG
Source organism: Delonix regia (assembly GCA_037074485.1). Classification (NCBI taxonomy): domain Eukaryota; kingdom Viridiplantae; phylum Streptophyta; class Magnoliopsida; order Fabales; family Fabaceae; genus Delonix; species Delonix regia. Next base: position 20,319,763 of record CM073452.1, on the reverse strand, counting down.
TAGATTTGTCTACTTCAAAATCTTGTCTAGCAGGAAATCTGCCTAAAAACCTTTCAATAAAGTAACTGGGGCCGATTTTCTATTGCAATTAGGTCATTTTGACATTTGTTGGCTTATAAATGTTAAGGTTATGCACAAAGCAAGCTATTTCATCACATTCATTGATAATTATACTTGTTTCAGTTATATCTATATGATTTTTCATAAGTCAAAAACAATGAGTTACTTAAAAAACTTATGAGCTTAGTTGAGAATCAATTAGATAAGAAGATTAAAGCTTTTTGAACCAATTAAGGCTAAGAATATTTATCAATTTAATTAAATAAATTATGCGATGAAAAAGGGATAGTTCGTTAGTTGACTATTCCAATTTCTCCATAACAAAACAATGTTGCAAAAAGAAGGAATAGAACACTTTTTGAGAGGTTAGGTCCATGATGGCGTAGACTAATTTGCCAATCACCTATTAAGGTGATGCTTTGCTATTTACAGCCTATGTACTTAACTGTGTGCGTATGAAATCGGTTGCAACCACTCCATATAAGTTATAGATTGGGCGAAAGCTTGACTTAAGTATTTTTTGAAACCTTAGGGATGTGCTACCTATACACATAATTCCTCTCACAAATGTGGCAAATTAAGCTCGATAGGAAAGAAAAGTATCTTTATTAAATACTCAAAAACCTCGAAAGGTTTTGTGTTTATAGGCTAGCAAGATAGTGTAAGCATGACTGAATTCTAGTCAAGAGACATCACAGGGTGGGGTAGGTCAAGACTTATCCTAAGTTGAGATAAAGGATCTAAACGTACCAAGACCATTTCATTCAAGTGGGAGGATTATAACAAATGGTGAATTAGTTTCTCATTAACAACCTTCTTCATCACTAGATGCGAATGAAAGTGTTCATGAGCCAATTGTTCTAAGTAGGAGCAACCAAATGGATCTTAATCCAAGTGGGAGTGAAGCCATCATTTTTTATCCAAGTGGGAGCAACGTTGATCCAAACAAAGTATGATTCAATGAATCACAACTAAAACGTGGTTCACGTAAAAAGATTTTTCACTAATGATATGAGATCGAAGGTGGCGACCTTTTTACAATGTTGCTGTAAAATGAAGATTAGCCGAGAAATTTGGAAAAAAAAGGCTCTCTTATCATTTTCTAAGGATAAATGGACTAAAGCTATAGAATAAGAAAGGGAGTTTATGAGAGTCAACAATGTTTGGGAACTTATTGACCTCTTAGAGAGACATAAGACTATTGGGAATAAATGGGTTCTTAAAATCCAGGAAAGAGCCTATGACACAATTAAAAGATTTAAAGCTCGACAGGAAACTTTTTCTTATGTTGTACAATTTACTTTTATTTGCCTACTTCTAGCTATAATGACTTGTTTAGATTTTGAGTTGCATTGATAAAAGTAAATATTGTCTTTCTTAATGAGGAATTAAATGAAAAATTTAAATGAAACAACCAAAGGGTTTCATTATAAACTGCCAAGAAGAGAAAGCTTGAAGATTATTAAAGTCTATTTATGGCGTTAAACAAACTTTAAGGTAGTAGTATATTTGTTTTCACAATACAGTCATTTCTAGTAGTTTCACTGTGATGAGTGAAGACAATTGCATATATACCAAAAGATCTAAAAACAAGTTTATGATTATGACATTATACGTTGATGACACACATATAGCTAAAAATGATATAGAGTTCATTAATGAGATAAAAACCTGGTTGTCATCTTTTTTTGAGTTTAAGAACATGGGAAAGGCTGCAAATATTCTTAGAGTTAAAATTTCAAAAAACCATTCTAAGAAATTGTTGTATTCCTCATAAGATAATTACATCATAAAAGATTCTTGAATGTTTTAGTGTGGAAAGTTGTAACTCTATAGACACTTCCATTAGTATAAGTTAAACCTTAAGTACCAAAATGGGTCCTAAAATTACCATAGAAAGAGAACATACAAGCCGAACTCCTTGGAATGCAGTTGGTTGTCTAATGTTTGCTATGATGTGTACTAGACCTGATATTAGTCAAGCAGTTGGCTTAGTGAATAGAAATCAAACTGACCCAGGTCCTAAACATTGGGAAATGGTAAAGAGGATCTTAAGACTACTAATTATGAGCTCTGCTATCAAAGTCACATATATCTGTAATTGGTAGAATACACTGATGCTGATGATGAAAGATACTTAGATTAGCAAAAGTGTACTTCAAGGATACGTTTTCTTACTTAATGATAGCGCCATATCATGGAGTAGTAAGAAATAATCTTATATATCTTTGTCCACAATGAAGGTAGAGTTTATGGCCCTTTCTTCAGTAGCTTAAGAAGCTGTTAGGTCAAAGTGGTTCTTGGACCACTTTTTCTGCAAAGTAGAAAATACTGAACTAGTGTTAGTGTACTATGATAGTGAGGCTGCAATTGCATACACTAAGGACTAAAAGTATCATTGCAAAATAAGTATGTAAATATTAAGTTAAGTACGTAAATATCAAGTATCACTATGAGAAAGACATAGTTGCACCTAAGACTGTAAACATGAAGTATATATCTACGCACTTATTTCTAGAGATATGTTTGTAAAACACATTAGGTTTTTAAGATTACGTAAAGTTTAGTATACTTAATTTGTTTTTCTTTGACATTTTCCCACCATTCATAGACATAGTTGTTTTAATGTTCTATGATAATTAATAATGTTTGATTTCTATGCTTACACATTTGAGTGTTATATACATTCTTTATTTATTCCTTATTGTTAAGTATGTTGAGTAGACAAAAGGGTTAGCCTTCTCTCACAGATAACCACCTTAATATCTTTGTGACATTAAATATTAGACAAGATTTTAAGTGAAATTACTAGGAGGATAATTTAGGAGTAACTATACTTAAAATAATTTAAGTCGCTTAATTGATGACATAGTATCATTATGATTGATTTCATGAAATAAGTTCATCATTTCTAGTTTACTTTAGTTGCTAAATGTGAGTTCAAGACATTGTGTATATCAAGGAACTTAGTTTTAGACTTGTGGTGTCTAAAATATCATTTGTCCAACATTACTTGTGAAATAAACATGCACTCCAAGGGAAAAATGAGGAATGTTGCAGCATATGTTTTATACCATGTGTGCAAGTATCGACCATATGGTTAACATGAGTATAATATCAACTTATGATGTGTGAGACCCTTGAGCCTTTGTGCTAGCTCTATATTTATGCCCTTATACTCTGATTAGACATTTGAGATACATCTTGGTGTTCGCTATCTTAGTGCATTATTTAAGGACTATGCGTAATGATTCAGTCTAGTGGGATATGTCTAGAAAAACGAGCTAAGTTTGTGTTGATAGGATCGTAAGAAGAGGAAGATCATAAAGCGAATCTTATTATTATGTATTCACTGGTATACTAGTTATGACTTTTAAGTCATGATTTTGAATACAAGATATTATGATAAATGAGATCATTGAGAGAAATCTAAATTCTTATGATCTAGTGTACATGTATACTTTATGATCTACATGCAAGTGCATCTTCAATAATAGGCTATATATTCATATTTAATGTATAGAATTCATGCTCTCATAGTATGCTAGTCGCACGAGCTACTTTCCTTATATAAACGATTGCAAATAATAAAAAGAAAGTGTTTTGGTGGTTTACTGAGAATATGTTTCTTAATTTTAGAGCATATGAGTATTTCTATTATATGTAAGTGAGTGATGTTGGATATCATATAAAAGATACACTCATGAAGGGTGTTCATTAAATAAGAGTAGGATAGTAGGTTTTGTAATTACCATTAAACCTTAACTTTAGCTAGCCTTTATAAATAAGCTCGTATGTTATATGATTAAAAAAATGAATACGGTCTTCATTGAGAGACTCTTAAACCCTAAAATTAAAACTTGCGAGTATTTTGCAATTGAGTGAGAGGGGATTTAGGCTTTGAAAATCTTAAAATATACTTATACGATCAATTATCCAAGTCAAAATCAAATCAAGCGTCTGCAACTAAAGAGAAGTATGAAAGTTTCCTAACCTATAAAATAATGTATGTATATGTTCTTTATTAATTCCAACAAATTCCTTTTAGATGGATACCCTAAATTTAGATTAGTTTTAAATTGAAACAAAATTTATTTATATATTTGCCCAAGCCTTGTCATACTTTGATCAAAATTAGTAACGATGAGTAAAATATATTTAATGTTTTTAAATTTAATTTTTATTAAATTTATTTTTAATCTTTAATTAGTTTTTAATATGCTAATTTTATTATGAAATTTATTTATCAAAATAAGGACAACTATCATCTTATTGCAACACGACTTACCCATAATAACGTTTTAAAAAAATAGAACCATTAGTTAAAAAGTATGTTTAACAAGAATTAAAAATCTAAAATGTACAAGTTATAATGTGTAAAATTTGTCAAAATTATTTGATCCGAACAAAATAGTAATATATTATAATTATAGCAAATTTAGTTCTAACTATATCCATTTTATATTTATTTCGTGCAATATTATATAATGTTACATTATTGTTAGAGTTGTCGGTGGGCCGAACTTGTTTAAACCACCAGGAGGTGGGTTGGGCTGATAGGATTGCTTACAAACTCATTTAGTATGATACTACTAGCCCAGCCCATTTAACCCACGGGTTAAACGGGCCACCTTTTTTTTTTTTTTTTTTAAGTTTGCTTGTCTGAAGCTCTGAGCCCATTTGCACTCTTCTACAATTAAAAAAAAAAATGGAGAGTCCAGCTGCCCAGGTTCAGGCAGCAGTGCAGCACGTAGCAGTCAATGAGTTAAACACTGAAACACATCACACTTATTCGAATCTCTAATTCCTAATCCACATATCCAGTATTTAAGTATCGTCACCTCTCGTCCTCTCCAGCTCTTCTCCTCCTATCCACTACTTGTCTGCTCCACAGCTGCCTCCTCACTCGGTATCGTTAGTCATTCCTTCACGGTTGCTATTGTCGTGGAAGCTTACCGGTCTCTGATTCCTTGTTTGATCGATCGCTGTTCACTGGTCCCTATTTTCCTTCACGGACGCTGACCAAAACTTAGACCCTGTTAGCTCGTCGGTCTTCTCTACAGCCTGCTCGATTAGTCCCTGTTAATTCGTGGAAGCTCCAAAGTTTGATTCATTATTCGTTTGCTCTAAAGTTTGACGACCTCTGTTCGCTCGCCAGTCCAAGCTCTACTCAGCAGTTAGCACTCGTTGGTCCTCTTACTGTGAGTGTTACTTTCCTTTACCATTCAGCTCACCTCTTATGTCTCTAATATGGGCAATGTCATGATTAACAATTTAGCATCTGGTAGTGTTTGTTTGTCTGAATACTTTGTTGATTAATTAATGTTGAATGTTGAATACTTTGGAAATATTAATTGAGTAAAAGAAAAAATAGTATTTGAATGTTGAATTCTTTCTTATTTGTTTATATGAAATTTAGTAAGACATTGTTTAATAAAATTAATTGTATTGTTTGTATAGGTGCATAATGGAATTGGTTAATAATCAAAGTGTTAATATGAGTGGCAGTGATGATATTAAGGTAGTGAATGAATTAATTCCTTCAAGCTCTAAGCATGATGATAGTTTGGACGGAGGAAAAGAACCTCTATGTAAAAAAGCTTGAACTTGTACTTCTGATGTTTGGAAATCTTTTACTAAGATAGACATAATTGATGGTAAAGAGAAAGCAAAATGTAATGGATGTGGACAGACATATGTGTGTGGAGGCTCGAAGATTGGTACTTCAAGTCTTCTTCATCATATTCCTAAGTGTCCACAGCTTTCTAAGTATCATAATGTTGGCACCATGATATTAGATCAATCAGGAAAATTAAAGGCCCAACAAATTGATCATAAATGTGTGAGGGAAGTTTTGGCCATGGCTATTATTGAGCATGATCTTCCATTTGCTTTTGTTGAATATAAGTGGATTAGGGAATTTAACAAGATTTTAAACCCAAATGTGAAGTACATTAGTAGGAATACTGCAGTGTCTTATGTATGGAAATATTATATTCAACAAAAGGATAAATTAAAAGAAGCTATGTTAAGAAGTCCTAGTAAAATATGTTTAACTTCTGATTATTGGACTGCTTGTACATATGAAGGATATATTTATTTGATTGCACATTTTGTTGATGAACATTGGAAGCTTAACGGTAAAATTTTCTCTTTTTGTAAAATGGAACCTCTACACATTGGTGTTGAGTTAGCCAACAAAGTATTTGAATGTTTGAGAGAATGAGCAATAGAAATGAAAGTATTTTCAATCACTTTGGATAATGCTTTTGCAAATGACAATATGCAAGAGATATTGAAAGATCTTTTGTGTTTGTAAAATAGTTTGTTGTGTGACGGTGAATTTTTCCATGTGAGATGTTGTGCCCATATCTTGAATCTTATAGTTCAAGAGGGCTTAAAAGTGGCTAGTGGAGCTTTACACATGATCAGGGAGAGCATTAAATATATTAAAGTATTAGAGGTGAGAATAATTGCTTTCAAGGAGTGTGTGAAAGCGATTAGTGACATTGACAGTACAATGGGTTTACGGTTAAATGTTCCCACTAGATGGAATTCCACCTTCACAATGCTTGAAAGTGCAATTAGGTATCATCGCACCTTTTGTAGACTATCAATGACTGATAGGAATTTCAAGACATGTCCTTCAAATGAAGAGTGGACAAGAGGAGAGCAGATGTGTGATTTCCTTCGTTTGTTCAATACCATAACTAATTTGTTTTCTGGTTCAAGTTACCTCACATTGAACACATATTTCTTACAGGTGTGAAAAATTGAATGTTTGTTGATGAAAAATTTGAATAATATTGAAATAGTGATCAAAGAAATGGCAATGAAGATGAAAACAAAGTTTGACAAGTATTGAGATGATTATAGTGTTATCCTTGTTATGACTGTTGTTCTTGATCCTCACATGAAGTTTGAGGTGTTGCGTTTTTCTTATAATAGGCTTAATCCTATGACTTGTCAAGATAAGCTAGACAATATTAAGACTAAGTTATATCACATTTATGTCCAATATGAAAAAAAATGCAACATCATCAATGTTAATGGGTGAAATAAGTGGTTCAATTGTATCAACTAACTTTAGCCAACATGCTCTTACTATCGGAAGGGATGCAGATACTACTAGTGATTTTGATATTCTTGATGTAAGTTTCTTCTTTTCCATTAATAGGTTGACTTTGTTTTGTCTATTATTTGATATCTTTATAATAACTTATTATTTTTTATATGTACTTGGAATATAGGAGTATATTGATTTTGTTAGTGAAACCACATCTTCTACGGAAAAATCTGAATTGGATCATTATCTGGATGAAGCAAAGCTTGACCCTAAATATTCTAAAAAGTTAGATGTTTTGGAATATTAGAATGAGAATCAATATTGATTCCCTACCCTATCAAAAATAGCATGTGACATAGTTAGCATTCCAATCACTACTGTTATTAGTGAATCAGTCTTTAGCAATGACTCACGAATCTTGAACAAGTATAGATGTAGTCTTCTTCCAAAAAATGTCCAAGCTCTTATTTGTATATGCAATTGGCTACATGGTTTCACTGGTATTAATTTACAATTTATGAGTTTCTTATGTTATGATTTGTATAGTAATATATGTGTGTTTGACGAAAATTTAATTATTTCTTACTTTAGTTGATGTAGATGCTAATTGTGAAGGTGAAAAGATTGATAGTGACAATGGTGATCAAGTTTTAAATCTGGTTACAATTCTAATATTTCAATTTTATTGATGCTCCTTAGTGGAATTTTAGAATAATTATGTATTTATGATTTGCTATATTTAAAATTTCATAATTTGTATATATATTTTTTATTTTTTAAGTATGTTAAAATGATAAGACATTGAAAATTTTTTTTTTAAATTTTTTTATTTTTTGGTGGGGTAAATGAGCCAATCCACCACCTAATTAACCAGGTGGGCTTAACCCATCAATTTAGATGGATCTAATTGATCCACTTTGACCTTATAATTATTATTAAACAGTTACCTCAAAATTAATTAAATAAGAAATTTTGAATCAAATAATTTTTTTTTTGCTTTTATGTTTATTAAAAACTTATTTTCAAGTCAAAATTTTCAAACGATTTTTTCTTTATTTTAGATTTGTTCTTCATATGATTCATACAGGTCTGTTTGATATGTTATTTCCAGAATTTGCTTGAAAATGAATTTCGCAAAAGTACTATAAAATTATAAAGACAAAAAATAACATCCTGTGACCTCCTTTCCGAAGGATTTCATTTTCCGGAACGTCGAAATCCCCACTCTGCTTCGCTCTAGTGATCACACTCTTTGGAAATCTTCCTGCTAAGCCAAAAGGTTCCCAGACTCGTTGCTTCGAGTATGGAAGAAAAGCTCCCATTTAAGAATCTGCATAGCAGAGAGTATTCGGGCCACAAGAAGAAGGTATGGCCTTCGCTTCCCTGATAGTAAACCTGTCCAAATTCCACAGGCATGAACATTTCTACTTCGTCTTGAATTTCTAAAATAGCAACCTTCTATAACTGTTTAGGTTTCAATTCTAAGATGGTTTATTTGTTTCCTGTTCGAAAGGTGCACTCGGTGGCCTGGAATTGCACTGGTACAAAACTTGCTTCTGGTTCTGTGGATCAAACTGCTCGCATATGGTACATTGAGCCACACGGGCATGTAAGCTTCCTTCCCATTTTAATTTCTTGCTCTTTTATATTCCTTTGATATTTTCAATAAGGTGCATCGCTCAGAATAGCACCGGGGACTATCTTTTTGTTGTATGGATTAGAGGAGATAGAGGCTTCCCTTATTAACTATGCCTTTGGTCTAGGCTGGTCTTTCTGTAAGTTTTACTTTTATTTGAATATGGCTGCAACTCTTTATGACATTCTATGGATTGCGTCCAAAGGGGAAGAGGGTTTCTTGCATATAACATCTGCAGGTACGGCTTGGAGGTTTTAGATTACTCTAAACTCAAAATATAGTATGATTAGGAGTAAAGCCCTAGGATGTGCCAATGAATATTATTATATTATGGCGTGCTGGAAACAATTATGGCAAAAAATCTCACTGTGGTCAGCCAACAGTTTACTTAATTGATTCAAGTACGGTGTGAAGAAGTGAGTTTAAAGCTAAAGAACTGGCATGATTGGAATAACAGAATATGTTTCGTTTCTTCTTTTAAAAAAATTGTAGAAATAGCTGATGCTAGAATCGACCATTTCCAACATTCTTCTTCTGCCTCGTTACCAAAATATATTTGTCCTAGTTCCCAAGTCCTGAGTCAGTCCAGTCAGTATGTGTCCTTGTAATCAACTTTCAGCAACTTTTCATTCTATCTTTCCCTGATGTGAAGGCACAACTACATCCCTTTTCTATCAAGCTGCTTTTTAGGTTTTCTGAAACTGTTGCTCTTCTTTTTTAAACTATGAATATTCTTGTAGACAATTTTCAGTTTAGTGAAATGACAAACTCATCCCACTTTCAAACCAAATAACTCTATTTTTGGCTAACACTATTATTTGACGACACTTAATTGTCCGAAAATTAAATTCCTTTGTTTTTTAATCTGTTAATTGTGTTCAGGGTTCTTTCTTATTAGTATCCTGATCAATATAGCTGCTGTACTCCATCTGTTTTTTACCTTCCTTTTTCTAGCTATGATCTAAGAACATTATCCAAACTACCAATCATGTTAAATTGGATCACTATGGCGGGAATATAGAAACAATTTATGGAATAAAATTGAGCTATTAGTATCAGATGCATGGGTTTGGAAAAGAAATTTGAAACCTGTCTGAAAGAGCAAGGGTGATAACTAGCATATATTATAACAGATTGTTGTGGAATAGGCGGATTCACAGATTACACTGTAAGTTAAAACTTTGGACTTTGAGATTGGTTTGTTTTCATGCTAGGGAAATTGTTTGATGGAGTTATATAATAATTGGTAGAGTAATAGAAAAATGTGGTGGAAGGAAAAGATCTTAGAGACTTAGAGTTGTCGTCGGCAGATTGGAGAAAGCATAAATTACCCTTTGGGACCCCAAAAAATGGGCAAATTCCTTTTGATGTTATACTGACAAATGTGTTGACATTTGACATTTGGAATAAAATGAAGTCTGCCCTAAGTTTTTTTAAGTCGTTAAAAATGGCTATTTCCAATCATAGGAGGTTTGATTGAGAATTTAAAGTGATTTCCTTTTTACTTTTGTGATGGATGAGATAACAAGACTGCAAGACCTTTAACGGATGTGGCTTTGGATAAATGTGTGTTTGTGTATAATGTGACTTAATAAGGGTTAATCTTTAGAAGTTGAAGGCATAAGAAGAATTAAATACTACTTTAGAAAGGGAAGGAAAATTACTATAGGTCAGTTGAGAATTGAGAGTGAAGGGTGAAAAATATTTAAATGGTTACCTTACTTACCTTCCTTGATCCAAACTGACTGTGGCATTGGAGAGGATGTTTCAGTTACTAATAGGATTCATTCAACTATAACTGAGAAGTGCATTTTTCATGATCAGAAAGGAAGTTATGCTTGAAGCTATAGGTAAACTATGGTCTATCATGAATATGATAGGGGCATTTTTTCTGAACTAGAACATTGTGCTGTTAGATAGAGGGCAAAGATATATTGGAAACAAGGTGTGGCAACACTGGGATTGTTAAAGTGGAATTGTGGAAGCACAAGGAAAGATGACATAGTGAATGACAAGGATGAGGAATTTAAGATTTAGGGGGAAAAAAAAGAATTAAGATGGTTGTTAGATTTATAATTCACAAATGCAATTTTCCTGATGAAGAAAACTTGAAAAATTCAATGAAGAACAAGTGATGACTCAGAATTTTTAAGTGGTAAATTGATCATGAAAAATATGTTTTTGAAGAGATTAGTGGAGAATATATATCTAGATAGGATTTAATACAAAATTCATATTGAGGATTTTGGTTAGTTTTATTTTAGGATTTATGTTGTCCCAGCCAAGTTATAATAGTAATAATAATTTTTTCTTAAACATGTGAATTTGGTTGACCACATTTATGTTTTAAGTTCTAACTTCTACTTCAATTTGGTCTCCTTGTCACCTTTTTGCCTGGGATTTGCTTACAGCTTTGCTCACCACAATGTCAGTGCGAATAATTTTGTTCTTTATCATTATTTAGTGTGGTCGAAAATTTGATTCTTTCTTCTATTTTTTATGGGTGGGGTTTTATTTCAGGGAAAGGTCAAAGATATTGAATTGAAGGGTCACACTGATAGTGTGGATCAGCTATGTTGGGACCCCAAGCATGCTGAACTGATTGCAACTGCATCGGGTGATAAGACTGTTCGTTTGTGGGATGCTCGTAGTAAGTCATTGTTCTGTTTTACACTAATCTGTCATGCAGCAGGGAGGAAATTATATTGGGCTTTTATATTTTAGGAGATGTTAATACCTAGTAAAATTATATTCTCTTGATCACATAAATTATCTCCAGATATTCCTCACAGTTAACCTTATTTAAATATTACATCAGCATACAAATGGTTTTATAATTTGTATATATTTTTATGGGTAAGATAACTGTTTGTGTTGATGAAAAACTGTCTCTATGATAGTTAGAAAAGAACTTTCAACTTTCCTCCTCTGTTTTAATTAAAGGAAGTCTAAATGTTTGTTGACAGAGAAGATTATTTCAAATTAATGGGGCAGGGAAAGATTTGACATAAAGTCTCTCATAAATGGTTTCTGCAGGTGGCAAGTGCTCACAACAGGCAGAACTTAGTGGGGAGAATATCAACATCACCTACAAACCTGATGGGACTCATGTAGCTGTAGGTAATAGGGTATGGCGATCCCTTTCGTTCGCTTAAATCTCTTAAATGCTGATACTTTGACCAGATATCTTAATTTTTGACTATATCTTGAGTACATTTTAATTGTCATTGAGCTTTAGTAGTTACTGGATAGACTTCTATATAAATAACTCTCTTGCTGCCTTTCAGCATGTGAAATCTTTGCTTCTTGTTGTGATTCATAGGATGACGAGTTGACAATACTGGATGTTCGGAAGTTTAAACCAATTCATAGACGCAAGTTCAGTTATGAGGTAGTGTCTACTTATTGCATTATTTTTGTTGTCTGTTTTGTCTCTCACAATACGTCTTTGAAGTTTTAGTAAGTTATTAAAATTGAAACTTAGATATATGGAAACTTCTCGTAGGTTCATACAAAATGTCAATGAGCATCAGTCTCTACCCATTTAATTCATTAAATAATTTTTATTAGCTACTTAATTACTTTGATTCTCTTCTCATTCAAACTGCCCAGCTATATCCAGGAATCAATGCTCAAATTTACAGTCCTCTTGAGGGGCTTGTGATAAGACCCAAGGGAGTGTGGATAACCTACCTTTGAAAACCGACTTGTAAGGAGAAAAAACCACACCCCTTAAGTACCCCCATCAAGCATCCCATACTACTCGATATAGGAATTAAGCATTCTATACTACCCATATCCCTATCATAGCACCGCCCCTGAAGAGCCAATGTCTCGGTGGCTACACTATACAACACTTCACTTAGCCTTTTTGTTGGTCAAAACCCTTCGTAAGTAGCCCTCTTCATGATGTCGATCACAGGCTTTGATACCGATTGATAGGACCCAAGGGAGGATACCAATTGACAAGACCCAAGGGAGTGTAGAGAACCCACCATTGAAAATCGGCTTGCAAGGGAAAAGAATCACATCCTTTAAATACCCCATCAAGCATCCCATACTACTGGACGTGGGATTTAGGCATCCCATACTACCCATATCCCTATTAGCTTGTTAATTTTAGTGCATATTACATATACTTTATTATTGAATCTAAATCTACAGTCAATTTGCAACTTCCTTGCGTTGAAACCTGATGCTTTTGTTAAAAAAATGTATTTTGTCGTCTTATCACTAAACCAATTCAAGTTTCAATGATTTTGGGAAAGAGTATTAATGAAGGATGGGATTATAATTAATTTATTATTTATTTGTAATATAGTTATTAGAGATAAATTTATAGATATTATTTGTAATTTAATTATTTAGGATAAATTTAGAAATTATAGTTATTTGAATTTAAGTATTTTATTAGGCTTTAGTTTTAAGTTTTTCAAATTCCTATTTTATTTTATTTCAGTTTCTGTTTTTGGTAATGGGTCTCTTATTGGAGCCTTAGTTTTATTATTGTGTCAAGGCTATCTATAAATAGTCATGAGGTTTATGTTATGTGGCAGACTATTTTGATTGAATGAAGAATATTATTGTGTTAACATTGGGTTTTTCTTCCTCCTCCTCCTCTCTCTCAACTTCTCCCCTTGCTTCCCAACCTCTTTCCCTTTCTCTTTCTAGTGTCCTACATCAATTGGTATCAAAGCTTGAACCTTTCTGTCCTAGCCATGCATGTTTGCTAGAGACTTGCCGAAAAACACAAAATTGCCATTGTTTGTCCAAAATCACCCATCTCCAATCATCTAATCACCAAATCGACCTCACAAGTAGAAGCAAAAGGCCAAAACCAGTCAACCCCCAAAGACCAGTCATCAGAGGAGCCTAGATCGGTTGCCGGAAATCCCTGCACGTGCTCACATGCACTAGCCATGATATTTGGCCATTTTTGCCTCCGTTTCTCACCCTGTTGAATCCTACACACCTCCTGCAACTATTGAGAAGTATTTTGGGGAATTCTTACTACTTTTTGGCATTGAAATAGCTCAAAGTAAGCCTTGTTACCCTTTAATTATAAAGTGTTAGTCTGGTTTGTAGAAGTTTGCAATAGTTTTCACATAGAGCCCTGCTGCTCTTAATAGATTACTATGAAAACTTCAGCCCTAGTTGTTACTTATTTATTAGGCTTGATTCTCGTGGAGCATTGGCTTTTATCAGGTTATGTTTAATAAATTGGGTCTCCAACTTTGTGTTGGGGGCAACTTAGGTCCATTTTAACCTTTAGCCCAAAACCTATAAACCTTAATCTAAAAAAATATAAATTTACCCATGTTCAAGTTGCTATGGAACAAAATATTCAATAATTTCAAAATGCCCTAGAAGATTTTAGAAAGCATATTGATCACTGTTTTGATGGACTACAAAATTCTATTAAATGAAGAAACATCCAACTCTTCAGCAACAACCTAGAGGATTTAGCTAGTGAAGAGGTTTGACCAAATTAACATGGAACATGACTTCTCATATGACAATGATGCAATAGATGAGGTTGATATAGAGGATCTTGATGTTATTGTAGTGGAACTCCTTGATTGCCCATTAGATATCGATGAAGACAGTAACCTACTAGGTTATGAGAACAAATCAAAAGCAACTGCAGGACGTGAAGTTCATGAGGATTCTTTACAACATTTTGAAGTTACTCAAGTTGTCGAAGACCACATTCAAGTTCATCAATCAATTTTATTTTTGTTTTACAATTGATTTTGTTTTTCCTAGTGACTTGGAGAACCAAAAATTGCTTCCGTAATCAATTTTACCATTCGTGATTGCTATCAAAGCTAAAGCGCCAAGATGAAGTTTTCTGTTACTTTTATACTTCCAAACTCGAGGACGAGTTCTCTCTAACCAAGGGAGAATAATGGAGAATGGGATAAGAAATAATTTATTATTTATTTGCAATTTAGTTATTAGAGATAAATTTATAGATATTATTTTTAATTTAGTTATTTAGGATAAATTTAGTAATTAAAATTATTTGAATTTAAATATTTTATTTGGCTTTAGTTTTAAGTATTTCAATTCTCTGTTTTATTTTATTTCAGTTTTCTTTTTATGTAATAAGCCTCTTATTGGAGCCCTAGTTTTATTATTGTGTGTCAGAGCTATCTATAAATAACCTTAGGGTTTATATTATGTAGTAGACTATTTTGAGTGAATAAAGAATATTATTGTGTTAACGTGGGGTTTCTCCTTCTCCTCTCTCTTCAACTTCTCTCCTTGCTTCCCAAGCGCTTTCCCTCTCTCTTTCTGGTGTCCATGGTTGGGTATCTGATACAAATTATCTGAGATTAAGTGTATAGCCTTTTAATCAGTTAAATTTTTCGAGATTGTTGCTATTATGATCCTCTTCCAGCTTCCTCGACACTTGCATTCAATTTTTGCATCACCTGGTTTCAAGTTCTTGTTTTCTCTTTTGGCATTAACCTCCTCTGAAGTTCCAACTTCTTTAAATCACTCATTATGATACTTATCAGGAGCTATTGTTTTGTTTTGCAACACTTAAGCCTGAATTTCTGTGAGTTCTTAAAGTTCCTCTTTTAATACAAGCACACGATATTGCGCATTAGCTGTGTGATTGATATGCATTTGAGAGCAGGCATAAATTTAAGTGATCTATGTACTCTTGACATATATATTACTCTGCTCAGTCAGTGACTATTTCTTCCAATGTACTAAATAAATCCTGATCATTCTCTCTCATTTTCTAGGTAAATGAGATCGCTTGGAACATGACAGGAGAGATGTTCTTTCTAACAACTGGAAATGGTAAGGTCATTGATTGATACTTGCTTTCTTTTAGTTCCAATATACGAATCTCTCACCTCTATTTGTAGGAAAATATCTTATTTTCATAGTCTGTTTTCCAACTTAGGGACCGTGGAAGTACTGGCTTACCCATCTCTTCAGCCTCTTGATACCCTCATGGCCCATACAGCTGGTTGTTATTGCATTGCAATCGATCCAGTAGGAAGGTGTGCTTCTGGTATTTGTTATCTCTGGTCCTGCTAATTGAACTTAGATTTGCGAGAGTCAAATGCAAACACTGTATTTGATTCTTTTTTTCTTTTTAACGCCAACTTTATATTTGATTGTTAAAACTAATCTGTGTTGAATTTTAGGTTTCTGTCTTCCTTTCCTTCAATAGTATATCTGTTTTGTAGAAAATTATTCATATGAAAATAACAAATTGGGTAAGTATATTAAATAGTAACCTCATGTTACTGAGGCAGATATTTTGCTGTTGGGAGTGCCGATTCCCTAGTCAGTCTCTGGGATATCTCTGAGATGCTCTGCGTGCGTACCTTTACAAAGCTCGAGTGAGTTTCCCAGGATTCCATGTTCATTTGTTAATTCAGCTTGTGTTTTCTGATGTTATATACTTATGTAGCTTGTAATGACAGATGTGGAATGGATTTTTTCTTTGTTTTGGTCACAGATGGCCTGTGAGGACGATTAGTTTCAATTACACTGGTGATTATATTGCTTCTGCAAGTGAAGACTTGTTCATTGATATAGTAAGTACATGACTAGAGCTGCCTACGGGCTGGACCAGCCCATGGGTACTTGGCGCAATATAGTGGACTTTGGCCTTGGCCTAACATTTGGGCCATTGGGCTCAAATTCAAGCCCATTGTATTAGGCCTCTGCTCTTTAAGGGCAAGTTGGACTTGGCCTGGGTCAGCCCAACAACATAGTTGGCAATTCTTTAATTATTTGAATTTTGCATTATATTCATGATTTATTCTCATGCTTTATGATATCTTCTATACCATGTCCCATTTTTCGTTTTTAACTTCATAAATTCAATTTTTTTAATTACATCAAATATGATGAGAATTTGATGTGATCATTTGGATAAAAATGCCATTTGCTATAAAGGTGTTATTAGATTAACTAGAAATTGATATTTACTTATTCGAAGATGAAAATTGTCATCTATTTGTAAAATATGTTAAATTTGAGTAGAATTTAGCCTCAGCCTGGCCTAGGCCAAGAGTAGCTGTCAAATCTGTTGGTTTGAAGTATAAACGTTGCTCCTCTTGAAACAGTCGAATGTTCAAACCGGACGAACAGTGCATCAGATTTCATGTAGGGCTGCCATGAACAGCGTGGAATGGAATCCAAAATACAATTTACTTGCATATGCTGGTGATGACAAAAACAAGTATCAGGCTGATGAAGGTATAATTTTATGGACTCCTGCAAAGGTGTTGTTAGGAAACCTAGGATTCACAAGAAGGCTAGCTAACTTTTTGGCATTTTGTTTGCAGGTGTTTTCCGAATATTTGGCTTTGAAAGTGCCTAGTATTCGCCAGAGGGGTATCATTTTAAATGTTTGTTTATTCTATAGTTATAGTTTCTTAAACTTCGTCATCGTTTTATTAACCAAAAACACAGCTGGATTGTAAAATTAGTAGGCCGTTGCTTCTTCTTTTGTCTCGGACCATAGTCGTGTCAATACGAGAAGTTTGAGAGTCTGATTGAAGTTGATTCGCAGGCTTGTAGAGTGAATTAATTTAGCTTATTTATCACTTACAGTACACAGTTTATAGTTTCGTTTCAATTCAATATTTTTAAAGGAAGAAAAACTTATAGGTAGTTTTAATTATAATATTATGTATAGTTTTTTTAAAAAAATATCACGACATGTGTAATTATGTAATTATTATGGATAATTATATAATTTTTAAATTAAATTTTACAAATTATGTGATTATTAATTAATCGTACACTTATTTATAAAATACTAAGTCTAAGATAATGTTGCTCATTATTTTAGTAGTTGGTAATATAATGTTTGAATTTAAGTATTTTAGAGTGCTACTTATGATATAGTAAAATGAGAATGGGCTTTTGTTTTTTTCTATCCTCGTGTTCTTGATACCATTGGATTTGTAACTCATCTATTGAAAGCTAAAATTTTTTAAGACTGTCAACATTTAATGTTGTTTGAATTTAAGTTTAGAGTGTACTTAATAAAACGAGAATGAACTTTCTTATTATTATTATTTTTTATCCCCCATGATAGACCATGAGTTCATGGTTATGACAGAAAATGACAAAATGAGAGAAAAAAAAAAAGAAAAGAAACATAGACACCGTTCATGGGGATGGATTTATAACTTATCTATTGAAAGCTAAATTTTTTTTCCAGCATTTAACATTTAATATTGTTTGAATATAAGTTTTTTAGAGTGCGACTTGAGAATGAACTTTCTTATTATTATTTTTTTATCCTCATGATATGGTTATGACAGAAAATGAGAAAATGAGAGAAAAAAATAAAAGAAATATAAACAAATATGCTGCAATATTTGTAATCTGTACCAATGCAATTATTTGTAATCATAATCAATATACCCAAATGTCATCTTTTTTTAACATGACATGGATTACTCTATGGAACTGGCAAAGGTAATCCGTTGCTCATGATACCGGAATGTTTGTGTAAAATGGTAAATAGTAAGTACTTCCTTGATTCTGATGTCTAGCTTTTAAAATGTACTCAACTTGACGCCTGAGTAATTTACGGAGTAATTTTGTTTAAATACAATCTATGTACTAATCAAAGATTTCTCAGACAGAAAATGCAGCAATATTTGGAATAAAAAATGAATATCATTAGTACTTTGCTTTATTCATGTAGTGAGTTACAATGTAACTACAGTTTTGGATGTCAAGAAACTCAGCACACAAGAAGTGTGACGCCTAATTCACATTAGCAATCTGAACTAGCTTCAGTCACGATTCAGAACACGGTGCTTTTGACACCAAATTGCCAAACGCTGCAACCCCATTAACTTCACTTTCAACTCAACTATCTCGGAAGTAGTAACCTTGGAAATTGTCGGTAATATTAAAAGCCATCTCTGTTTTCTCCCAGTGCTTGCTGTATAGTATTCTTCATATCATTCAGCTTGCATTGCATTGCATTGATAGTCTGAAGCCTTCCATCATCAGAGGCTTTCGCTCGTTGTGTTGACTCCAGAAGGGGGATTCGCCAATTCGGACCCAAAATGCTTCATCTCCTTGAAGAGCCTGAACGTCCTGTAAGAGACGTACCCTCGGGTCAGACCGGGTTTGGGTTAAAAATAAACTCATATCCTATCGATATTTAAACTAGTCATTGAAAGCAAAGTAATGACTCAAACTATAGATAAAGCTCAAACTCGGGCTTACATAAACCTGTTTGTGGGCATTTATCAAGAAAAATCATTCAACATTATAAAATCAATAAAAAGTTTGTGAATTTTACCACATGCCTGTTTGTGGGTATGTTTGATTTATCAAGAAAATCATTCAACATTATAAAATCAATAAAAAGTTTCTGAATTTTACCATATCAGCAGTAACAAACGAAGGCAGTAGGAGTCCATAAGCAGCATCAGAAGCCACAGAGGACGAACTTGGAAGCAGGGACGGCGAGACCTGTAAAGCAAACAAGGCAAATAGTTAGCAGATTCCTACAACACCAACTCCACGGCTTCCATTTGATCTCCACGCTCGAGCTCTTCATCTTCTTCCCTCCACTCTGGTTCGGCTCCTTCGACAGATCAAAGCTCGCCCCTTTCATCCTCAGCTCTTGAACACACCTCGTCACCCCTCTACTCCCTTCCCTCTCCCTCTTCACCTCCCTCCACACCCTCCAGTACGCGTTCACCTTCACCTGAACCAGAACCACAAATACCACCGACGTTGCGGCGGATATCACCGATGGAATCCACCACTTTCTGCAGGATCCGCCGGTGGGTTCTTCTTCCAAGGGGTTGACGGAGGATGTGAAGAGTAGGGTGAAGAAGAGGAAGTGGAAGACGAAGAAGAAGGATGAGAGCTGGAAGAGCTCGCGTTTGATGGAGTCCATTCGGAGTTCCTTGTGGGCGATTCGGCGTCCAAATATCTCTTCTTCTCTCTGCCAGAGCTTCAGGAGCAAGAGGTGGCCCGGGCTTTCCGAGATTTCGGTTAGTGGGTGGTCTTCGATTGCTTCGGCCATGTTGGAAATCACAGAGAGGAGCTTCTTCTGCTCGTGCTCTGAGTCTACTGGGATTTCCACTATGTGTGCGTCTTTGGTTTCTGCCATAGCTTTCTAGACTCAAATGCAGATAATTTCCACAGTATGAAAATTCAACTAAATCAACAAGATAATCCGAACGATAAGAATGAATTAGAGTTTGCTGAGAAATGAGAGAGATGATGAGACGTTGCAGAGAGAGGCAGTAGTAACAGTAGAAACAATGGTACAACAAAGACAGAACAGTACACAGAGTGCGATAACGAAAAATAAAATAAACAGAAAGCAAGAAAGAAGGAAAAGTATAAGAAGAAATGAGATTGGGATGAAGAAGATGAGAAATTGCAGAGTTCGCTGTGAGAAGTAGTAACAGTAGAAATGGTTCGTTAGTTTTGGATATGGAAAACGAGTGAAGAATGTGAGGAAATTTATAACGAAAATTGTTGGCGAACGCCTGGGGATCTCAACGGTTACATCTCGCGCAGGTCCAACGGTCAGATTTTCTTCTCTTTTTTTGTTTTTATTTTATTCCCTTTTCACGTTCTTCGATGACTATGCCAACGGACACTTTTGCTCAGAAATGGAACGGAGCCACTTTCATTAAAGTTAATTATTTTTTTTATTATACCTATCATTAAATTTATTAAATCGTTTAAAACTGTTTGTTCGGTTTATTTTCGAGTACATATTTTCGTCAATGGAGCATTTCGCAACTTAGATTTCTAGTATAATTAATTTTTTAATTAATTTTTTCATAAATAACATATTTTTTTTAATTTGATAACTTGTACAAGTAATTTTTTTAATTTAGCCTTTATCAATAGAGCTATTATTAGTAATTTTTTATCATTATTGTTGATTAATTATATATATATATATATATATATGATGATATGTAATGTTTTTTTTATGGATAACCAATAATAAATTTTTATTAATTTACTATTTATTTTATTTAAAGTGGGTTGGTAGAAGGAATACCGATAACAAATTTATTTGTGAGGTACTATATTGATAAATAATTATTTATAAAAAGATTAAGAAGATAATTTTTGTAAAGTACTAAGTTGTAAAATACCTGATGTAAATGGAGTTTAAGTCGTTCATTTTTTTTAATTATGATTGAATTTTGAAAAACCAATAGTTTTAATTATTTATTATAGTTAATTATCAAGTAAATTAGATAAAAGTAAAAGTAAAAGTTTAAACTTAAATTAACTTAATATTTCCACAAAATTTAAACATCAAATTAAATCAAACAAATCATAAGTTTAGCTCTATTGCAAGGGATAACTTAAGTACTAATATCTTATGGGTGTTTGTAAAAAGTTTTTCAAAGTCTACACATGTGAAAAATATAAGTTTTAGTCCAGGTGTTGAATTTTTATTTAAATATTTTATCATTTTTTGTTTCAAAACAGGAGGCCAAACTAAAGAGGGTGAAGAAAAGAGATTAGGAAACAAAGGGAGAAATTGGGAGGGGGAGGAGAAGAAACTTTAGGTTAATACAATAATATTTTTATTTAATTAAAATAGCCTGTTACATAATATAAATTTTAAAGTTATTTATAGATAGTCTTGATATATAATAATAAAACTAAGACTTAAATATGAGATCCATTATAAAAAAAAAAAAAGAAATTGAAATAAAATCAAATAAAAAATTAAAATATTTAAAACTAAAGCCTATTAATATACTTAGATTCAAATAATTCTAATTTCTAAAATCATCTTAAATCACTAAATTACAAATAATATTTTTAAATTTATCAAATTACGTGATAATCATGGCGGGAGTAAGAGAATCCCTTCTATATCTCTTAATCAACAAAGATAAATCACGCTGTACCAGGTAAACCATCTGCATAGAAATTTACTTTTAGATAAATATGATGACCTTTGTACTTACCAATTTAAAGTAAGCCACTTCTTAATATTAGATAATTCTATATTATATTGACTGTCTATTTAAATAACATTAATGGTTGTAATTTTTTTCATAATTTTATATTAATTAAATTTATGTAGAAGAGTCTTAACTTGGAAAGAAAATAGTCTGTAATTTTAAAATTTCTTCAGGTAAATGGACATAATTTTGAGAATTTAATAACTGGCATAAATGCACTTTTGATTTTTTAATTTTACTTGAAACTTCTTTTTCATCCCGTAACATTATTTGATTCTAATTTAGTCCTTTAATTTTAATTTTAAATTTCACTCATGTTTTTATAAATTTTATTTAGTTTTTATTTGGTCTTTTAATTTTATTTTTGTCCCTTAAATTCAGTTAATTTTAATTTGATTCCTTAGTTTTATTGTAAGTTTTACTTTTATCATTTTATTTTATTTTATTTTAATTTGACCTTAATTTTTAAAAGCTACTGAATTTTATAACCTTTCACTTTATTTAATTTTTTTCATTTATCATGTTCATGGTTAAATATATATTTTTAACTCATTAGGATTAAATCTATATTAATTTTATACAATGTATTTCATAAATATATATATATATAATGAATTTTAATTGTGTAAAACCTTCTCTTGCAAAAGTTCATCACAAAATTGGGCTTCCAAATAGCAGCATTAATCACAGAAAGTATAACAGAAGGAGATTGCGGGTGTCGGTGATTGATATTTTGTACATAATAGAGGTGAGTGAGAGGTTGGGTTAATTGAAGGCATGAACATAAGAAGCCACGATGAAGAAGATGCATGCAAGGTTAACAGAAGAAGATTTAGACTAAAAGCGGGACAAGAATGTGTTGGGTATGATTTATGAGCCTGATAATTTAGGCGAAGAAGATAGAGATATAATGGAAGAACTTGAGTTATTAGAAGAATGAGTGCCAGCTGTGGAATTCAATTATAGGGAAAGTGTCATCGTCTGGGCAAAGCTTTCATGGTAACATTATTTTCCCAACCTAATACATTTGGCATTAGACTTATAATAATTTAAAAGATGAAAACTTCTTAAAAGTCTTGTCAAGCTTAAAGTTTGAATTAATATGTTTTGGATAAAAAATTTATTTTTTAAATAAAAACTTAATAAAATGTAACAGAAATAACAAGTCATACTTCTTATCTACAATATTTATATTAATATAATAACTCATTTGTATTAATAAATTTTTTATATATAATTTTTTAAGTAATAATAATAATAATTAATTATGTTATTTATCTTAAATTTTAAGTAATAAATAAATTTAATTATAACTTAAAAAGTTGTTAGACGTGGTAAGTATAATTCGAAAAATACAAATAAAAATTTGAATAAAATGTCCAACTAAAAATGAGTTAAGATTTCTTTTTAAAGTCTAAATTCAGACCCAAATTTTAAAAATTGTACTTAATATTGAGGTGTGTTTGACATATAAAATTATGTTTAAAACGAAGGAATCATGTGTAAGGAAAAAGAAAGAGTGAGAATCAACTTTAAATATTTGGTGTACATTTCCTTATTTGGAGGAATCTTGTGTTGCCCTGCCTTTAGGAAGGAATAAGCCTCTATTTGCGGGAGAGGTAATATAATTGACAATTGAACTTTTCAAATAGAACATTCTTCACTTTTTCCTAATAATAGACCCTACCATTCTTAACTGAGCTTTCGTCTTCCACTACACCTTACAATTGCACCCTCCACCATTTGGATCCATTGCGGTTTACTATCAGTATTTTAGGATACGATGGTTAATATTGAAAGTTGTAAAAAGTTTAAGGGAAAATTATTATTTGGTCCTTATACTTTATATTAGTTTTGAAATTAGTCCTTATATTTTTTTTTCTAAAATCAATTCCTAAACTTTCAAAAATCTACAAATATACCAATGTTGTTAACTTCTTCATTAGTCCTGTAACACCCTTATTACAAAGTATAAAATTTATTATAAATTTCAGTTAATATTACTATAAAGTAAGAATTATGAAAATACATTAGAATATCTAAAACATAATAGATTAATTATAGATAATAAAAGTTTGTACATCTATTTGTTCATACATTCGTATAGATAATTTAGCAAAACTGAGAGAAGGGGTATTAGGCCTATATTTATATCTATATCTGTATCTATCGAAATTAGACCTAATATTAAGGGTTTATTCAGGACTTGAAAAACTAGTAAGATTCAGGTCTTCCTGTGACACGAATATAAGTGGTATGACGTGTAAGGCCATATCACATCTTGCAAAGATGATTTTAATAACAAGCATTTCCCAATTGGTGGGACAAATACTCATTTCGCATGAACTTTAAAAGA
Organism: Delonix regia; assembly: GCA_037074485.1. Classification (NCBI taxonomy): domain Eukaryota; kingdom Viridiplantae; phylum Streptophyta; class Magnoliopsida; order Fabales; family Fabaceae; genus Delonix; species Delonix regia. Next base: position 20,295,680 of record CM073452.1, on the reverse strand, counting down.
AATTTAGTAATTTTCCATCTAAAAACATCATTAATAGAGTGGTGAGAATAGTTTTTCAGTGACATGAAAAAGCATATATGATACTCAAAATATCCATAAAATATAATATGACTATAAATTATGATCTTTATGAAATATGTGTGGATGTTAGATATCATAACATATAAATATGTATTTGCAAACATATGGCAAACAGAGGTAGACAATGTCTTTAATCATTAAGCATTGGGACATCATATCTGGGTTATTCGAGTCTCACAAAATCCAACATATGACTATCATACCTATGCAATCAAGTCCAACGAACCCCAGCGTATGACACTTGACCGGCTGGCACGACTCCACCTTTAGCTGAGGCGTCCCCTAATAGGTACCCAGGATAAAGTTAGATAATATAATCTTTATATTAATATGTCACCCAAGCCACCATGTGGTCAATATTGGATTAGTTTGATAGAAAAATATCAAGATTTCTTTTGTAATCCTTTGAGCACCAATGTTCTTATAACAGTTAGGAATCCCTTTAGTGTTAATTAAATTCAAGATGTTCCCAGCAATGATACATTATTGTCCTTTCCTGAATTCTTAAGACTATTTAGGCAGCACTGCTTGCCATTGATTTTAGGATTCAAGCTGTGACCCAAGAAGTGTAATAATATCATTTTTCTTGTTATCATTTAGGCTATATAACTTACCATAAATTATAGGATTAATGGGATATAATGCCTTGCTAAGGAACTCATAGGGTTCACAACATATATTAAGGCGGTATAACTAGCTATTACTAATGGTTCACAATATATATTAAGGCGGTATAGCCAACCATTATTAAAGATTCACAATATATATTAAGGCGGTATAACTAGCCATTATCAAAGGTTCACTATATATATTAAGGTGACATAGCCAGCTATTATCAAATGGGATTCCAAATTATCAATAAGCATATAGTGTACAAGAATAGTTACTCTCACAAAGAGTAGTTTTCTTTTCAAACAATCATATTATCACCCCATCATACAAAGTTGAAATGCACAACAATATAGAAAATTATAGTGCATGAATAAGAAAATATTCATATAACAATATATAATGTACAACAAAATTCTTATCAAAGTTGTTATGACTTACATATTATTTCCTTAGACATGTCAAAATATCTTTCTATCCTTATTCTTATTTAATTCTATCCTTCTTAGATGTTGAATGAACTCATAGTGACAAAATTTCAAGATGACCCTAGGCCAAAAGGGACTACCATGAAGACCATTCAATAAGAAAAAGGAAAAGAGAAGAAAAGAAACTAGAATATGTTAAATCATGTTACTTAAATACGCTATCCTTTATTGTAATTCTCCTAAAATTGCTTGCTTCCTTCTTGACCTAAGCGTAGAGTTGAGAGTAAGTGAAATGGATATGGGACGGAATGAAGGGAATAGTGTGAATTGTAGGGGTAAGGTGTGAGGTATTTAAAGAGAATTCAACGGTTATGATTTAACTACATATTTTTAATTCAATGGTTGTGATTTAATCTTAAATCATAAATTTCTAAGATATAATTATGCATGGGCCCCACGGATATCTAATATTTTATTATAGGGTAGGCCTCATGGATATCCAATATTTTATTATGGTATGGGCTCCACATGTGCAGGCCCCACGTGTTAAAATAATGCTACATGTCCCTCATTATGAATTTACCATTTTGCCCTTACTATTTTTCAAAATTGACCATTTCGCCTTCAACATTTTAGCTTATATTAAAATCACTAATTTATGGATGTTACAAATCTCATTTGAGTCTATGCTAACATGGATAATTTTGAGCTAAATCAGATCATTTTTAAGATGCCAAATCACCTTAAACAAACCCATATTTGTATATAAAAAATAACAGATGCCAAGAAACAAAAACTCATTTACCTTCAAATTGAAAGCTTCCTTGTTGTTAAACAAAGAATACTAAACAATCTGGGATTCAAAAACAGAGCTACTAAGTTATAGAGTAATCTAGAATTCTTCAGTTGGTGTGCAATGGGTTTGGGAGATGGGTTCCTTCAGTTGTTGTGTAGCTTGTGTAAAGAGTTTTTTTTTTTTATAAGACATTTTATTAGGATTTGATGTGGCTTAAAATTTTTCATGCTAGTAAAGATTTTAACAGGGTTAATGAAGAAGTTAATGGCAGGGGTATATTTGTAGGTTTTTGAAAGTGTAACAACTGATTTAAAAAAGATAGAGTCTAAGGTCTAATTTCAAAACTCAATAAAGTTTAGGGACCAAATGATTAATTTTTTCAAAATTTAATAATTTATATTTAAATTTGAATTATTAAAAATCGACAAATAAGAAGGATTAAAATCAATAAAATATAATTTTTTAAATCTAACAATTAAAATTCATTAATAGATGCATTGAAAAAGTCTAATTAATTATAGCAAAATTTGCAATAATAACACTTACTACGTATGATCTATTTTCTTGCACCTACCACGTCCTCCAAAAAAAATTGTGTTGAAAATGTCAAAGTTTAAATCTTTGAGGGCTAATACACATAAAATTACGTGTTGAAATATATGTAGTGGCATTATTGGTCATTCACACATTAAATGAGCTTTACAACTTGTCAAACCACAAAGAAAAAAGCATTCACATAGTTAAAATAAAATGCTAATGAAAAAACCCTCTTCATCATTTGTTATAACACTTTATGTATATTGAAACGAATGGTAGAATTAAGAAAAAAATAAATAGGAATAGTTAACAGTTGAAGATGATGCATTAATTAGGTTAGTGGTTGAAAGAGGTGCATTAACTAAGGGTAGATACTAATTCTATGTGAGTGTGTATGTCTCTGTGTGTGTGTGTATATATATATATAGGTGCAAGTGTTTGTTTTAAGTGTGTATCAAAACTGAAGCAAAATGAAGTTATGTGAGAGTGTGGTTTTAAGTGTGAGAGATATATTGAGCCATGAGGTAAAGTGAAAGGTATGTGTGTGTCTTTAGTGTTTATTGTCATTTTGGATAGCAATAAAATAGTTTTTTTTTTTCAATTTAGTCCATATTCTTACCCCATTTAATTCTACAATTGGCATTAAAGCTCAGTTCGAGTCTGGTTAACCAAGTATCTAAGCCATGAGATTCCTATGTTCGAGTACAAGATCTAAGATTGTTGTACAAAAGATTATGCCAAAGTATAGTCAAGGATTGTGACAAAACTCCATCAGAAATCATAAAAACTTGGTGTAAGTGCAAGGACCTACCCAAATTGTTATGGCTAATATGTCAATGAATACATGCTTAGTTGAAAAGCTAAATAATGACAACTATCAAGGCAGGTGCACCTTAGTTGAGCTTTACCAAAGAGGTCATAATCTTTAGGACCTTGTTGACGAAGATGAAGTAGTTCTGCTAATAAGTCTAAATGAATTGAAAAAATGGCAAGTAATAGTTAAAAGAGCTCTTTACATATTAATTTCTATTGTAGAACTGTAATTTGTCAGATATATTAAGGAAGCTAAGACATTAAAAGAGGCTTGGGATGTGCTTGCCTCATTATTTATAAAAGCAAATTATGCAAAGTTGTAGTGGTTGGAGAATGAGCTTATCTTAACTCTACAAAATGACATGTCAGTAAGTAAATATTTTTCAAATGTTAAATCTATTTGCACAGATTTCAAAATAGGCACATATAGTGTTATTATTGATACAAGAACGTAAAGAGTTACTATTATAAGATTGAACCCAAAGTGTCATAGTCTTGTCATGGCTACCAGAGGCTAGGCCAATGAGCTAACTTTAACTGATTTGGAAAGCATACTAGCCATGTAAGGGGTTTTGGATTCACAAATGTTCAAAATTTCATTGAAAGACAAGGGAAAAACTTTCTTTAGCAAACATAAAAACTAACAAGAGGAATCTAGCTAGAGGAAGAATAAAGATAATAGAAGGCATCAAGATTGGCAGAAAAGCAGTCATAGGAGAGGTTCGTATCGAGAGGGAGCTCACCTTGATCAACACAACCATGAATCAAAGAAGGGGCGACAAATGGATAATAGATGTTACAACTGTGGCAAAAAAGGTCACTACACTAGAACTTATAGAGCACCTCGCGAAGAAGCAAACACTGCAATAAAATATTATAGTGAAGAAGAATGAGATATTTATGCATCCTTTGTAGGCATAGAGAAATAAGAAGAGATTGCTTTCACATGTGTTAAAGAACTACAAGAAAAAATGGCACCAGCAATAACCAATTATAAATCTTTCAATGATAAAGAAGACTAAATCATCGATTTCATATGCTATAATCATATGACAGGAGATAGAGAAAAGCTAACTATAATATCATATTACAAAAAAGTTTGAGTTATTGTAACTACAAATAACTTAATTCCGCCAATAACTCATATTGATAGTACAATAATTAATCCCTGCCAAAGTACAAAGAAAATACATATACAAAATGTCTACTATATGCCAGGAATGAAGAAAAACCTATTATTAGTATCACAATTAACATTTAAAGACAACTATGTGGTGTTTGAGCTAAGGGATGTCTAAGCATACAGAAGCTTGGATTCAACCGGGGCACCAATTATGGAAGGCAAACATGTAGAGTTTATATATATAATGTCATCTTAGGCATCGTACGAAATAAGACAAGAAGAAATGAGATAGCAGATTTGTAGCATGAAAGGCTTGGCCATATCAGCTATTATAAGTAAAGCTAATAATGAAGAAGAAAATCTTTAGAGGACTTTCGTAGATTGAAGTTCAAGATGGAATAGTTTGTGTGGGATGCCAATACGGTAAGGCACATCAATTACCATAGGAGGAGTTTAGTTTCAGAGTTAAAAAGTCATTTCAACCAGTGCACTCTGATGTTTTTAGACAAATAAAGTAAGCCTCCATCAATGGATATTGGTACATGATCACGTTCATTGACAACTACTTAATGTATGTATGGATAGGTTTTATGAAAGAAAAGTTAGAAGCATGATCTAAATTTAAGGAATTTAAAGAGGAAAGTAAAAGGGAAGTTAGGCACAACATATCATGCCTATATACCGACAATAGAAAAGAATATACATTTGATGAATTTAATGAATACTTACAAAAAAATAAAATACGATGACATTTAATGTGCCCAAGAACACTTTAATAGAATAGGGTTATAGAAAGAAAGAATCGACACTTGGCAGAAATTTGTTAAAGTATGTTGCATGCCAAGAATGTAACACCACGATTATAGGCTAAATGCATGAAGATCACCACTCATGTTACCAATAGGCTACCTCAAACAAAGCTTGATTTTATGTCACCTTATGAGAAGTTTTGAAATATCAAACATACGGTAAGTTACTTTCATGTGTTTGGTTGTGTGTGTTATGTCTTTACACTTGACCATCAACATATTAAGTTTGATAAGGAGGCAATTTGTTGCATATTTGTGGTTATGATAATTAACAAAAAGGATGAAAATGTTGTGACCTAAACACTAGGAAATGTTATATATCTCACAATATTATATTCAACAAGGTGTTCTTATAGTGGTCACCACAAGCAATAACTCTTTCTAATTCAAAGGAGATTGAAGAAAAATTACAAGGAAAATTAAATGAACCAGAAAATGAATGTAGAGTATAGCTAACCACTAAAATTGAATTGAAACCTTTGGAAGAAGATGAAAGTTTAAGAACCAAACAAAGTGAAAGAAGTCATTGGAAGACAAGATTATATACAACACCAAAGAAGAAAAGACTAAGTTAATTGAAGAATCAAGAAAATTAAACTAAAGAAGAAATTTCTTAGCCACAACAATTACAAAGATCCATAAAACAAAGTAAAATGAATCTAATTCTGCTAATGCAATAGTGATTAAAGATGAAAGACTTAATAAGCCAACAATGTATGGAAGGGCATCCAATAGCAAAGAATGGTAGAAAGCTATGGAAGAAGATATCAAAATGATGAAACAAAATTAGGCGTGGGAGTAAGTGTCAAAATCAAAAAACGTATAACAATGGGTGTATAAAGTAGAGACTCATCTTGATGGATTAGTTAAAAGATACAAAGCTCAGCTAGTGGCTTGTGGGTTTTCCTAAAGGTATAGATTTGATTATGAAGAAACATTCAATCTAGTAGCTAAAATTGACATTGTATGTTACTATTAACGCTCGCTGTAAGAAAGTCTTGGAAGTTGTAGTAGATAGATGTAAAGAATGCATTTCTATAAAGACAATTAGATCATAAAATCTATAGTTAAGAATAAAGCTCACCCTTATTATGTATACAAGTTGAAGATAACCTTATATGGGCTTAAATAAGCGCTAAGAGCCTGGTATGGAAAAATTGCTTAATTTTTAATACAAAGTGGATATTCAGTAGCACCAGTAAATTCAAACCTTGTAAGATTTTGTGAAGACAAAATGACAGCGGTCTTAGTATATGTAGTGTATGCAGACAAAATTCATCAAATTAGAGCCAATATAATAGTATGCTTTCAAATAAAGGATCTTAGAGAGTTAATACATTTATGGGATTTGAAATTGAATAGAGTCAAGAAGGATTATTTTTGTATCAGTAGAAGTATGCCAGAGATCTTTATTAGAAGTTTGGAATGTTAGATTGTAAACCTATTTCGACTTTGATAAAGGTAAATGCAAGATTTTGCTCAGTAAAAGGAAAGAACTTAGAAGATCCCATGATGTACTAATAACTGGTAGGAAGTCTAATATGCGAACAAATCATTGATGTGACTCTTAGTTTATAAATAAATAATGTTTGGGTACTTATGATTAAACTCACAGTAGGATAAAAGTGTTTTTTTTTTGTCCTAAACAAACTTAGGTATCTTAACCAAAAAAGGTTGATTATCACTAAAGCATTAGGAATAACTTGCTCACAAGTTGAATAATTCATCTATATTTTGCCTAAGTAGGAAAAGTTTGCAAGTAAAAAAGGTCTTAATGTTATGCAAATAGTAAGAGGCATAAGTAGAAGATACCTCAAGGTGGGTAAATATAGTATGTTTTTCATAATAAATAATCATATACATATGTGTGTGTACATGCACATACACACCTACACTATAGTGACCATAATACAAATATTTACGTCTTACAAGTTGTTATTATTTGGTCGATATAGTATACACTAATTATTAATACCTCTTTTATTTTCACCTTATAAAAAATAAGACACCACTTGAATGATTAAATATATTGTCACCAATTGACAATCACATGACAAAGTGTTTCAACACAATACACTCATTTGCACATGTATTGTTAATGAAAAGTGTTTTGAGATGTTAAAATTATGATGGATAATTTTTAAAAGTTCATCATTCTATTAAGTAAGAATTCATAAACACGTCATAATTGTTTGTAGTTCTTTGTCGAATTTCATTACACAATAAAATACATCAGATTTATTGAGAAAATAACATAATCATATAATTCAACAAGAGAAAAATAAAAAAGCACATAATTCAAGTAATTTATAAAATCAAATTATAACTCAATTGTAGAATTCACTTAACATTTCATTAAATTTGGTCTCTTTTAATTGTAACTTGTATATTTATCTATTAAATGAAAAAAATTCATATTGATTTTTTGTTGTTTTAAAATTCATATTCTTTGGGGTTTAACTACAATTTGAAGCATGCTACTTTCTTGTATTTTAATCTCTTATAAACAAATACTAATGTCTATGATAGAGTTTGAGAGAGGTATAAAAGCCTGTAATTTAGTGTCGAGTCATGAAAATTTTCACTCACATTATCATATTTTATAGCTCTCAATTTAACAAAATGAATTATTGTGTAAATCATTAAAGCTAAAGCTTCATAATTTATATTTCATGATGATCACATATACGATAGTAGCAATATATATTTGATTTCATTATTTTTGTGTTTTATTTACACCATGTTTGGGCCTATTTTTCCTTTCTTCTTAAAAAAGTCATAACTGTATTGCATTCTTCCTTATTGACTTTTTAGAAGATAAGTTTTCTAATAAATTAGAGCATAGGCCATCAACTACATACTTTTGCACCAAATAAAAAGGAAGTAAAATAATCTAAGATTATTTTTATACAAATTACATACAAGTGAGAAAAGAAAATTACTTTCATCCTTTGGGTAAGTTGCATTAAGATGTAAAACTTGCAAAGAATATAATTACAATCCAAATCCAGGGATTAATCCAAAGGGGCCATGGAGGGTTGTCCCCTCAGATTTTTAAAATTTTAACTTGTATAAGTAATTTTATCTTATATTTTTAATTTGGTTATTTAATTTATAAGAACCCGCCCCTTTGGATTGTAAGAGTTCCCTTCCCTTAGTTCAAATATTTGATCCAAAGACTTTTGCCCCCTTAGAATTAAATCTTAAATCTGTCCCTGTCCAAATTTGCACATGGGTCATAATCCAAACCTATTATGTAAATTCCATTTCTATGATCCAAAAATCAACTTTCAAACATACTTTCCTCCCATCATAAAGTTGTTTTAGACACATCTATCAGCTACTAATACTAAGCCAAAGTCTTGTCTAGTTGTATAGTAGATATAGTACATGTTTTAGCTCCAACAACTTCTGGTAGTACCAACCATACAACAATTTTTACTTGATTTATGTAATAATGTTGTCTTACCACAGTTATAAATCACACTAAAATGATCTTATAGCATTATGCTTTAGTGATTGAACATCAATTGGGACATGTGTAAATTATTGTTTACCATTTATGTCAAACTTGCTTTGCACCAGTGGCGTATTAGTCATTAGTCATATATACATATAAACTTTTATGCTAAGAGAGTTCGCTATAAAAATATGGTTTATAACAATGATATTGTTGTAACCAACTTTGAATGTATAGAGCAACTTTTAATCAACTTGCTAATCTAGACAATGTATAAGGCTTAAAACTTACTAAAAATATAATAATGGTACATTCTTGCACATCATATAAAGAATAGAATTTGGGAGGTTAGGACAAATAGTTAATAGATATTTCAATATGGTGCTAGATGCTATGATACCTTTGTAAGAGTTATATGAAATGTTGAGAACTTAATGGATGAAAATAGAAACGGTTTAAGATAAGCAAATAATACTTCTACTTTGTCATCACTTACCTTGTTTAAATTTGTGAACAAATCACTAACATGACTCTCTTACTTTATTAAAGTATCTCAATGCTTTTGATGAAACTCACATAAAGAAAATAGTTAATTATCGCTAAAGTATTTAGAGTATGCTTACAAATAGTTGGAGAGGCATACGCCAATATGGCATTCTTTCCATAATACGGTCTTTCATTATATATGTGTATATGGGAATTCATGTCTATACACAGTCACTTCTAATATAAGTATTTATATGAGATTGGATTTTCTACATTTTTTCAAAGAAATTATTGACCACTGTATTATGCAATTTGCTTGATATTACTCGTCATATTAACTTATTGGGTTTTACTTATTTTGATTATTGAAAACTATGAATTTTGGTATTTTTACTTTAAATGTAAACCATTATATTTGCATAATTATTTAATAGTAATAGTTTAATTTGTGCATTTATAATGAAATACAAGAAATCCACATTTATATGCTATATGACTTTACTATTTGATTGATGCATGGCATACTAATTGTGAAGACTTCTTTCAACACCTTGTAAATGACAAAGATAACACTTGAATGATTGGAGAGATTGTCACCCAATGACTACCACACATGAATGTTTCAACATGAGACACTCACAATAATGTCATAATTGCTTGCAACTACTGCCCGATTTCATCAGGTGAGAAAATGCTTCAGAACCATTGAGAAAACTTAAAAAACACATAATGCAAAAATTTTGAGAAAATAAAAAGGCACATAATTCACATAATTTATAATACTACATTTCAGCTCAATGTTACTCTTCTTATAATTTGAATGAAAATTAAAAAAATAATTTGCTTTTTCCGTGACTTGTGTATTTTTTTATTCAAAGAAATAACTAAATATTTTTCAAAAAATATATTAAAAATAAATTCACAACTTAATTTACATGCTTACAAAAAAAAATTTTAACGGTAGAAATCACTTGACCCATACCATCAAATTTTCTCACTTTTAGCTGCACCTTGTATATTTATCTAATAAAAAAAAATCCTTATTGATTAATTATTGTGTGAAATAGTAACAATAATAATAATAATAATAAGTGGAGCAAGTCCACGATGCAATTATTCTAGCTGGCTACTTTTATGATCTCACTCCAAAAATATCTAACATATAGTCAAAATTGGTCGATCAATGCGTTCCGTCTTTATATAGACACTCACCTAACTGTCCTCTCAAGTCCAGTAAATACAACAAAGACTTGGCCTAAAAAGTTATTTGCATTGAAGTAAGTCTTACAAACATTTATGAAATAATTTGTCATTTCATATTTTTATGTTTAGTATGATAATTAAAATTTATTATTTTTTTCGTTATATGTAATACTATATATTATCTTATGCATCCTTTATATATAATACTATATAAAAAAAAATTTATGTTTAGTATGATAATTAGTCATATTTTGGATGTTCCTTGACATTTTAGACATCAGGAATTTAGGATCATTATAAAAATAGGACAAACACTTCTATCATGTAATTAGTAAACTCACAGTTTGTTTCTAATTTTAAGGAGTATTGAATTTTAGTCTTTACAAATTATTGAGTGCATGAACCTTTTGTCAAAAAAAAAAAAAGTTGAGAAAAGTATAAAATTGATCCCTTATTTTTGTATTTTGTGATAATTTAGTCCCTAACAAATTAAACATGACATATTAGTCCCTCGTAAATTCAATTTGTGCAAAATTAGTCTATTTATTTGTATCAATAAGGGATTAATTTTACATAAAATAATATTTTTGTGAGATTAATTCGTCATAGTTATTTGTGAAAAATCAGATTGTCACAGAGGATAAAAGTGGATGAACAATTTCATACTTCTCTAAAAAAATTAATAAATATATCACTAACTTATTACATTATAAAAATTATAAAATTTTAACTTTAAAAATATACACATATGTTTAAAAATTTTCTAAGATTAAAGCTAAATAGGTGATAATTTATGTTCACCAAAAATTAATTCAATCCTTTGAATATTTAAATAATTATTCATTTCAATTAAATTTACATGTGCTTTGAGCAATTCGATTTGAGTTTGATTTGTATTAAAGCAAACCAGTTAACAAATCCCGCAGTCATATAAATAGGTTGATAATACCATTTTTATTCTATTTTACTGTTGGTTCTTTTTTCCTTTTCTACTAATAATATAGAATAAAAAATGCAAAACAAATAAAAACTTTTACTAAGTAGTGATTGCACACCTAAGAATTGGATATGTTATTATAAACATTTGTCACATTAAAGTAAGTTTTATTGGGGTTTAAAATCTTGTCCCATTCGTATATAGCATTGAGGGTATAGGTATTTTAGTAAAGGTCATTGGTTATGATATGAAAATGCTTTTGGCATTTTAAACGAACAAAAAAAAAAAAAGGACAATATTTATATTCATGTAAAGGTGGAAGACACACCTCTAATTATAATATCCAAAATAAAATTGCATGGAAGTCTTTTTCGGGTATAAAAATTATTTTATACATTTGAAATTTTATGTTTTTTTATATATTATTTCATAAATAATAATGTTATTGGTAAAATATGCATCTTTCCAAATTTTAATGTTACTTTTGTTCTTTAAATGTTATTGGTTTATGCAATATCATTATTTTCTTTATTCTAAATATTATTAATGTTTTCGTTAGATTTAACTCTCTAATAATTAATTAGGGGGAAAACTCTCTGACCAACAGAATTATCTAATGTACATTATATATTAATTTTAATCATATTTTTATTAGAGATTCTCACAAAACTAAGTATATCATGGAAATATTTTGAGCGATAAATAACAAAATTAAAGTTTGTAAACACTAAAAGATAAAAATGAAACACCATACAAAGTTAAAACAATATATTTTAGTGAAAATTAATAAATTTAGTTTGTGTGTTTAAAGAAATTTATGGCAGTCTATCTAATGGCATTCTTCCCTAAAAGTAATCAGGTGCCTATGGTACAAATGTTTGATAGCCCTAAACTATTTTATATTTTTTTTTGGGACTTAATTATTTTGACCCAAGGATGATTTGAATTTGGTCAATAATTTAACTATTAAAATATATATTTTCAATTATCAACATATGATTAAATTATTGGGCCACCTCATATTATTAAGGTCACAAGTTCATGGATACCACTTGCTTACACAACCTAATTTTTTTTCAATAGTACAATATTAATGTTTACCACACCCAACAAAAGAAAACAAAAATGTCTGCACAAGTCTATAACTATGCACATGGCATCTAGGTTTGAGACTTATGTACAAGAATATATTTCTTTATTATATTGAAATCTCAAGATCTACACACACAGATAATAAATACTAAATTTCAGACAAAAGTCAAGGGGGTGTACTTTTTTTTAATCGCTTATTATTGATATAAAAAGTATAGAAAAATAAATAATAATCTTATAAAACTTTCTCTTCTCTTTTTTTTTTCTTATCATTTTTTAAAATATTATATATAAATCGTAAATCTTAAATCTTAAATCCATACCTCGTGATTTTGTTAATGAAGTTACACAGCTAAAGAGGCAACACACCTCTCTTTTTTTTTTCTCCTCTTTGGAGGGTCTTAATGAGAGTAAATCTTCAAACCACAATTTAAAGAATTCTTTTTTTTCCTTTTTGAAGATTTGGTGAGGTTAGATGCAAAATTTCAGGATCCAGTTGATAAAAAAATTACCCTTTCTCTAAAAAGGATTGGGTTTAATCCTAATTGAAAAGGGGAAAAAAAAGCCATAGGTCATTTGATAACCCAAAAGATTCTGAAAGTGAGTTTTGAGTTATTAAATGACGCTTTTAACTACTTATGACTCACTTTAATCAATATTAAATTTTTTCGGATAAATGTAGACCTATATTGTTTATATCAATTTAATACATTAAAAGAAATCTGAAATACTAATTTTATAAGTAATTAAAATGAAGAGCATATCTCATTAACTATTGGGCTGAAATCTGAAATGAATGTGTATTAAATAATAATATCATAAAATAAAATTTTGAATATACTAAATCAACAAGTAAACTCTATACAGTGCACTTAATGTGAATTATCAAATAAAGTTTTAAATTTTATCAATTTTAATAATTAAAAAATGAATACTTTCAATAATTAAAATAGTAAAAATTTCTTATTTTGGTTTTTCGTTTTTTAAATATTTGACAGTTAAATTTGTATAATTCTTTAAACATAAATCATTGACTTTGTGTAATTATAATAAAAATACAGAAAATTCAAATCTGTTAATTTTTTGGAGTTATCCTCTAATAATGATTAATTTTAATAACTAAAATAATAAAATCTATTTATTTTGATTTTTCACTTTTAAATTCTTATAACACACTTTATCAAGTCTATGTAATCTAAATAATTATAATAAAAATACAGAGAATTTAAATTTGCTATTAAGTTATTAACATTAAAAAAGCAAAAGAAAATTACAGTTAGAATTGGATGAGTAACAGTGAAAATGTTAGTCTTCATCAATGGGGAAGACTATTGGGAGGCAGTCACTAGTCAGAACAGTGAAAAGGAGGGAAAGGAAAGGGGTAGAAGAGAAGTATATTCCATTTCCGCGACACACAGATTCAAGAGGAGGATGCGCATCTTATGGTGCCTTAGTGCGTTAAAGTGGGAAACGCCTCACCTCACTCACGGGTTCGACTTCGCAGGTATCCCACTCCATGATTCCTCCCTCTCCTCTTTCTGTGTTGTTGTCGTTCTCACTTGTGACGTTTTAAAGTTAGAAAAAAGAAAAATAAAAAAAGTTAAGTACTCAAAAAGAAGCCCAACACCGTGGATCTCAACCAAACCCTCTCACCCTCGTATCACGCCTGGCCCCACTCCTTCTCTCTCCTCCTCCTTTTTTCTTTCCTTTCGCCCTGAAAAGCAAAATCTACTGTGTTCCCTTTCCCCCTTTAACATGTCACTATAGTATATTCAGTTAAAAGCTACTCTTTTTTTTAAAAAAATTATAATTAATAATCACATTTAATATTTCAAAATTATAATTAGCATAAGATTCTTTAGAGTTTATAAAAAAATTACCGCATAAATTTTCTGAAATAATTTCAAATTCATAGATATTTGAAAATAATGTTTTAATTTATATTTTTTAATTAGATATTCACTCAATTTATAAAAAATGATAATTTCTTACTTTGACAATATAAATTTGACTCTTAGGATTTTAAGAAATATTTGTCATGGTACATTGAGTTGATAAAGGAAGGAGGGTTACTAATAATTTTTTTTGTTAATATACAGTCTTATCTTTTTTTATGTTAGATAAATTATATAAATTAAAAAAAGTGGATTATCTTAAACATTTTTGTTTGACATTATTTTTTAAGATGCTTATGGTATAAAGTGACATTATTTTTATTATAGAATCACACTTTCATTGGAATTTATTAATTTTTTTAAGGAAGGAGGGTTACTCATCTTTTTATTAACCAAACTAACCTTGATGTTAAACAAACTATCAAAATTAAGAAAAGTGGATTATCAAGTATAATGGTGTCTATTACATTATTCCCTGAGATACTTGTGGGTGTAATATGACATTAGTTTTATTATAGAACCACGCATTTTTAAGGAATTTGTTGCTTTTTTATTTATAAATTTAAAGAATTTTAATACCACAATATGAGCTATTAAAGAAGTCCCACCATGGTTATACTCACCTTTAGAGCATAATCAAGAATGGGATGCAGCTCCCGCAAGATAATGCTTTTTCTTATCATTGATGATTATAGAGTAGTTTTTTTTTTCATAACGTCTCATTTTTTGTGTACTTTTGTTCACTTAACTTTTTGACCCCACTTGTTAAAAACAAATCTATAAATATATCAACTAGTCTTTAAATTTTGATTATGTTAATTTTATAGTGTCATCTTTAGTATAATTGAGTGTATCAATGTACTTAGTTATAATATAATGACATAATTATAATATATATGGTGCACTTATAAATAATATTATAATTATATTGTTACGTTATAATTGAGTGTATGAATATATTTAAACTTGTGAATATATAAAATAATTTTATCTAACTTTATATGACCTGCTTATATAAATTTCCTTTTACTAGTCTCCTAATTTATTATCAACAATTTGCTTATAATTGATAAAATACCATATGTATTAAAATAGAAAAAAATATAATTTTCAATAGTCATTTTAAATTTCATTTCATTTTGATCTTCTACAAAAAGAATCTTATACTTTTAAATTTAATCTTAATTTTAATTTTTATGAATTAAAAATATTATAATCATTGTTTGTTTTTTAATATTTAACCCAAAATAATTTTTTTCTAAATGAGACTAAATTTAAAAATAAATTTTTTTTTGAGATTTTAAAGGACTAAAAGAAAACTAAATTTTGAAGTGCAAGACTAAAAAACTATTTTTGCTATGTTGAAAAGAAATAATGCATAAATTATCAAAGGACCTGGTGCAGTCTGCGTTTACACTAGTTTACACCGAAGGAAATGTGGGGGCGAGGCTCAAAGTCAATTTGTAAACGCAGGAAACAGCACACCGCCGTATTGTTTTTCTTGCTATCCAAGCTCGCTTCTCCTCTTCTTCTTCTCTTTGCAACACCTCATTAACTTTCTCTCTAAGAAAGTTGACCCCATTTCTCCCACCTATTTATACCCTCCCCACCACCACATCCTCACTCTCACTCCTCATCCATCCCTACAATTTCAATTTCCTCCATCACTGATCTTCTTCATCTTCTTCTTCCTCGACTCCACGGTATGCATCTCTACAATGCATGGCTTCCGCCGCCGGTGGCCGCGCTGACCGCCAAGGAGCGAGACTCCTTCGCTCGCGTCATCAGCTCCGTCAAGGCCTCCTACCGCCCTGATGATCCCGATTCCGTGTTTGCAACCCTCAAATATATCTCCGTCCTTGACCTGTCAGCTTTTTTTCCTTTCAATTTCGTTTTTAATTCGCGCATTTCGTTTTGTTTTATGGTATCTGTGTTTATGTTGCCGCGCCTCATCAATTTGTGGTATTTCGTTTTATTTGATTTGGTGCTCGCGACTTAATTTGTCGGATTAACGAATGACTAAGGTGGAAGAGTTGCCTTGTTTGCTTCTTCAACTACTACTTGAGCACTGTGGCAGTTGTGTGAGGATTTTGTATTTAGGGATAAGGATTCTCAGTATGATTTATCAGGATGGGATTGAAAAGTGCTTGGTAGTTGGTAGTTATACTAATATAAAAAACAAGAAATCTCTTTCATGTTTTCTGGAGATGAAAGTTGGAGATTATATCCGTTTCGATATTAACAGAAGCGGTTTATTTGTGAGATCAGTTGCCGTAGAATGCCCATGTCATGCTTTTACAAGCAAGTTGCATCTTGCAGATTGCTCGACTGACATACTTGGTGTAAGGGGAAGGCGGCTTGGATTTGTTTAGGCATTTGATTTCTCTCATATCTCTACTGTTTCTTGTTTGCTTATGTTTTAGTATTTTGTCCTAATTAGTCTTGTCTCCTTTGAGTCTATTTATCAATAATAGCAATCTGCTGAAGAGTTGCAAGACTCACTGTCGCCAGCACTCTGTAGCTTTGTAATTGAGTTACTTGTTTCTTACCCAGTGCGCCTCCTTGTAATTTCCCGTCTGGTCTTCATTGCATCTAAAACTAAATTACAACTGAACTGAATACCAACTTTTTCACTCATGGTTTGTGTTTGAATGAAGTAAGTAGTTGGATTCAAATATGACCCTTTTAATTTGCCATGCAGTTTCTTGAAGGCAAAAAGTGAAGTATCTTTGGAAGATGTCCGTGCAATTATTGAGATGGGCCTAGAATTATTTCACATGTCCCGTAATAAGCTTTATGCTCAGGTGCTTCATTGTGTCTCATGAGTTAGGAGATTTTCTTTCGTCATATACCTACATGCTCATAAATATTAATCACATTTTTGTTTATTAGGTTAGATGGGGAAATTTATTAGTCAGACTTCTCAACAAGTACAGGAAAAAAATAGCATTGACTGTTGAGTGGCGGCCTCTGTATGATACTTTGGTTCTCACACATTTCACGAGGTAATTTTATGTTCATACTTTTTCTGTTACGGCCTTAATTGACTTGAAATAATCCCTTGGTGTCTTTAATGTGTGACGCTCATCTCTGGAACTTATGATTTCTTGGTTAAGTGAAATAAAAGACAATGGAGGCAATAATAATAAATTTGGAGGATTCGCACCTTCATATGACAATAATTGCTTTACTCATGTTTGACCTCAAGCTTTAGTCATTTTTGTCTTTAACTTAAGTTTGTTGTTGATTTCGATGTTATCTTTTTGACATTTCTACCTATGTACCTCTGAAGTCTGAACTACTTAAAATTTCTTAATAAGCCAAAAATTCTGAATTGCATGTATCGTATAACTTCTAGATGTAAAATTTAAAATATTGGAACAATGATTTTGGATTATAATACTCTTGCAGAAGTACAGGACCAGAAGGTTGGAGATTAAGACAGCGCCATTTCGAAATAATAACTTCCCTTGTTCGGTCCTGCCGGAGGTTCTTCCGATCGGGTTCTGCCTTTGAAATATGGTCTGAGTTTAAGTGAGTGCTCTGACATAGTTTCTCCATAATGTTAAGTGATTGTGACTTGTGAGCAATTTTCTCTTACTGTTTTTAAATTTATGTTGGACTAAATTTAAGTAAATTGTCTATGGTTCGATCAAGTGGAAATAGCTGCATGGTTGTTGAAATATCTTTACTTGTTTAAATAAATATTAAATGGAATGAGTGAATGCTGGGCTTAGGTATGGAATTTTGGATTAATGGACCTCTGTCCCTAATGGAAGCATGCATTTTTTTTTTTCCCACATTTTTAACTTCATAGAGTTTTTAAATTTTATATTATTCTTGGAGTTCAAAAGGTTTGTTTTAATGAAAAATTATCAGTTTAGTTATTTTCAGGTTCAATCTTCATGCATACTTGAACTCTAATTTATCGCTAACATGCTTGTATTATGGATATTTAAGTGGTCATTGTGGATGGAATATTATTAACGATACTGCTATCATAAATTGGGTGCTCTGTACACTTTATAGGAGTTGATAAACTTTATATGACATGGTGAAGATTAATTATTCTTTCCAATAATGATTGGCCTGGTTTAACAGTCGATTTGTTTGTTTCTTGGGTAAACATGATAGTGAAGCTTTTTTACACTTACTAATATCTCTGTTTTGGTTGACGGAAAATTTGTAGATCTTTATTGCAAAACCCATGGCATAATTCATCCTTTGAGGGATCTGGGTTTGCGAGACTATTTCTACCTACAAATTTGGACAATCAGGCCTTTTATTCACAGTAAGAAGCTTGCATTTATTTGAAGATTTTATTCCTTGTGGTTTCTGACTGACTTGTTGGGAAATTAAGCTTAATTATTGGCCCTGCAGTGAATGGATAAAAGAGTGTATAGACTTGTGGGACTCTATACCAAACTGTCAATTCTGGAACAGTCAATGGGCAGCTGTTATAGCTCGTGTTGTTAAAAATTACCACAATGTTGATTGGGAGTGCTTCTTGCCTACACTTTTTGCTAGATATCTAAATATGTTTGAGGTAAGCATATAGATTCTTTAAGCAAATTTGCTCTTACGTATATGTTGGATAGATGTTTTAACAGTTGGTGTAGAGCAATTGAAATTGATCAGGAAGTAGATACTATTGTCTGTCTTGGACACTTGATTTGAAGCTTATGCCAACATTTTTTAAAACTAATTCTGGTAACCTTGTCTGTAATTGCAATTTAAGATTTTATCAATCAAGCATTTTAAAGGTGTGTTATAACGATAACTAGCTGTATAGTTTTGGGCATTGTGGCATGAAGTAATTTATGCATTTGACGAAGCCTTTGGTTAAACTGTTACTATTTAGTGTACCTGGGTGTTTTCCTGCTGTATTTGGTATATTATAAGTTTGCTAGAGTTTCACCTAACATTTTTGCTCTAAATTTTTTTTAATCAGATTTTCATACATTTTAATTGAACTTTTGTTTGCATAAGTTTATTTCATATGTGATGCATTATTTTGTATTGTTATTGGGATCAATCCATACATTTAATACTTTTATTTGTGTAGGTGCCCGTTGCAAATGGAAGCGGGTCATATCCCTTTCCATTGGATGTTCCAAGAAACACAAGGTTCTTGTTCTCCAACAAAACTGCTACCCCAGCAAAGGCTATCGCCAAATCAATTGTAAGTTAATATGCTGTAACTTTATTTCAACATGGTCTTTCAGCTGGCTTTTTGTTTTTTTGTTTTTTAACTTTTATTTAAGTAATTTTTGTAACTGCAACGGCAGGTATATCTATTGAAACCTGGTAGTTCAGCACAACAGCACTTTGAGAAATTGGTCAACATCTTGGAACAGTTAGTTTATTCACATTTTATTTCTCCTGGTATGCCTTCTTTTCAATTCATTTATTTCCTCAGTTGTTTACTGGCATCTATTCTTGTAGATATTATCATCCCTCAAATGGTGGTCGATGGACTTACTCATTGGAGCGATTTTTGTTCCATTTGGTGATTCAATTCCAGAAGCGTCTACAGCATGAACAGCAGTAAGAATCAATAAAAAACTGGCATTTACTCTGCTTATGCTGTGTTATATTGTTAGCAACTAATAAAGTTCTGTAAATAGGATTACAAATGATAGCAGACAGTCTGAACAGCATCTTGGGGGACCCGAGAGAGCTTTTTTTGTTAATTCAGTGCTTAAGTTAGTTGATCGTGGTCAATACAGCAAGAATGAGCATCTCTCTGAGACCGTTGCCGCAGCAACTTCTGTATTGTCATATGTAGAACCTTCATTGGTTCTGCCATTTGTGGCCTCTCGGTTCCATATGGCTCTTGAGACGGTTAGTAGGACTGCATGAACTTCTTCTATAGTAGAAATACAGAATTTATACATTTATGGCAAATGGCTTATCCAAAGCATTATTTTTTTGTTCCTTGGTAGAACCTCTTAAGTGGGATATCATATATGCTCGCTCTCTGTATATCATTTCCTTGATTTAACTTTTATTTCTGACCAAATTCATTTTGCCTAGCCAGATGACTGCCACCCACCAGTTGAAAATTGCTGTTATGTCTGTAGCATTTGTTGGACGCTCACTATTTTTTACATCTCTGTCGTCATCCTCATTGAAACTAGTTGATGTTGGTGGTGGTGATGACACATTCATCGATCTTGTGGCAGTTTCATTGTCCAATGCATTGCTTGGTATGGACGCTAATGATCCTCCAAAAACATTGGCTACCATGCAATTAATTGGTTCCATTTTCTCCAATGTAAGCATGGATTTCTGATATGTTCTGAAAAATGGCTTATTTTCCCAAGAGAAAGTTTAATCTGTCTATCATGTAATTGCAGTTGGCTCTATTGGACGATAAAATTGATGATTTGTCATTGATGCCAATGATTCGCTTTTCTGAATGGCTAGATGAGTTCTTGTGCCGCCTTTTTTCCTTACTTCTGCACTTGGAGCCAAGCAGTGTTATGTAAGTAATGGTGCTAAATTCCTCATTCTCTTGTAATTTTATTTGGCAGCAGTGTTGTTTTTTTGGGTTTTATGGAAGTTCAATATTTTGCTTTTATAATTGGACAATTGCTTTTGGCTGTGTTAGAAATGAAGGTCTACACTCATCAGCAGCATCAGGAACCTTTCTGGTTGATGATGGTCCATATTACTTTTGTGTGCTTGAAATCCTGCTTGGAAGGCTTTCAAAATCTCTGTATAATCAGGTTTTGATTTATGACTTCGGAATACTTCATACTTACTGCTGATGTTTCTTCATGTTACAATTTCTGGGCCAATTTTTAAATCACTGAATCTGACAGGCTTTGAAGAAAATTTCCAAGTTTGTGAGGACAAATATTCTTCCTGGCGCTATTGCGGAGGTTGGACTTCTCTGTTGTGCGTGTGTTCACTCAAACCCAGAAGAGGCAGTTAGTCAAGTTGTAGAGCCAATATTACTATCTGTGATATCCTCTTTGAAAGGAACACCACGCACAGGATTTGGAGGAGGAGGAACTTTTGATGCTTCTACTTCAGCCAAGGTATTTTTTTTCTTTTCTTGTAAATGTTGGTTATCTTTCGTTGCAATGTTGCAGCTGGATTCTCTTGAAAGTTGAGAGCTTTCCTTCCAGGTTAGATCCATGCTGTCACCGGCTCTTGAGGCTGCTATTGACTATCAACTAAAGATATTGTCAGTTGGCATCACATATGGAGGCCCAGCACTCCTTTGCTACAAGGATCAATTCAAAGAAGCCATCTTCTTGGCTTTTGACTCACCTTCTTGGAAGGTTGTACTCTCCTGCATTTGAGTAATGCCTTTGAAAAAGTTTACCATGTTCTCTTCCATAATATTAAATATGTCTTAATAAACAAGAATTTTGGTAATTTCAGAGATCCTGATCACATAAATTAATCCTATTATTGTTTCTGGGTCAATGACAGGTTAATGGGGCTGCTGATCATCTTCTTCGATCCCTACTTGGGAGTCTGATTCATTATTATCCCATTGATCAGTACAAGTATGTGTACTGTGTGTAATTGCTTTTGTGATTTTAGAGTTTTGTCTGCAAATGCAATATTAAAATTTTGGTTTTCTAGGTGCATTCTTAGTCACCCTGTTGCTGCTGTTCTAGAAGAATGGATTAGCACGAAAGATTATTCCAATGATGAAAGATTGATTCCAAAGTGGCATATTCCTTGTAATGAAGAAGTTCAGTTTGCAAATGAGCTTCTAGACATTCACTTTAAATCAGCTTTGGATGATCTTTTGAATATATGCCAAAATAAATTTCATACTGATCAAGGTAAAACACAGTAATTCCTCTCAGGTGGTTCTGCCTACTTATGAACCAGGATTTCCTATACGAGTACCTTTTCGATTTAGTCAGAAGACTAATACTAATTATGAATGTTTATATTAATCTTCATAGTTTTGATTATCATTTCTGCTTTTTTCTATCACTCTCAGATCTAAAGATTTTTTTATCATAAAAACATACTTGGATGCTAGTGCTTTTTGAAGGAAATTCCTGATATCAATACACACTAAGGCATTCTGACACAAGGAAGATGTAATTTGTTGTGCAGGAGTTGAGAAAGAGCACTTGAAAGTGACTCTGTTACGTATTGAATCATCATTGCAAGGTCTATTTTCTTGCTTGCCTGATTTCCTTCCTGCCTCCAGGAATGGAATGGCTGAGGATCCAGACCCTACCTTTTTGATTGCTGGAGCCACAGGTTCTACTGTTGGTAGTACTGCTCTGCGAGAAAAGGCTACTGAGGTTGTACATGAAGCCTGCAAGTAAGGATCATAGTTAGATTCTGCTAATTCTACTCTTTATTTCGTTTGTTCAACTTATGTACTTGCGATTATCATGATCTCCATTGATCTTTTTTTTTTTTTCGGGTTCTTTTAACAGATATGTACTGGAAAAAAAATCTGATGACAGCATCTTACTGATACTAATTATTCGTATCATGGATGCTTTAGGAAACTATGGTAATGATACATATGATTCCAAATTCAATTTTTCCATGCACAGACTAACTTATCCTGTCCATTTTTTTTTTACCCACATAGGTAGTTTGGAATTTGATGAGTGGTCCAGTCACAGACAGGCTTGGAAGTTGGAATCTGCTGCAATTATAGAACCTCCGATTAATTTCATCATATCGTCTCATTCCAAAGGAAATAAAAGGTAAAAATACTTTGATTCAGTCTCTTGATAGCAGGAATCATACACCAAGAAATGTGAATTAAAACCTCGACTTTTGCCTTTGTTCCAGACCTAGGTGGGCTCTTATTGACAAAGCATTCATGCACAATACTTGGAGATCTTCACAAGCATCCTATCATCTCTACCGTATGAGTGGGAATTTCTGTCCATCAGATCATGTGACTCTTTTGATGGATGATCTTTTAAATCTCTCTTTGCATAGCTATGAGACTGTCCGCATGTGAGTAAACAAGACATCCATAGTTAATATTTAACTGGTTTTCCTTTTTTTTTTTTTTGTTTGGAAATTTTTTGAGTGACTGGTAACAACTAGAATTTGTTTAGTACATTTATGTGATATGCATTTCACCTGGGCTAGGAATTGTTAAGGCTGATCAAATTACAATATTGAATGAACAAATAGAGGATATATGATTATTTTGAAGGAGCATTAGCAGAATGAAATCAGTTTAAAGAATTGGTTTTTAGATAGAATTTATGGAATATAGTGTTACATCTTTAATGGTCTACCACAAAAACAATTGACTACCAAATTGTGCAACTATTTATAAAGCATGGACGCTTATTTTTGGACATGTCACGTGTTTGGCAGTGATATTACTATGACATGCTCTGACACGTGAACTTGTCAAAAACAAATTTTTGTTCTTTCAGCTTGAACACATGCCAAATGAGATTTGGACACCTGGCAAACATGACTTGGACACAGATGACCTCATAAAAATAGGAAAAGACCAAAATAGATAGGATGAAAGACGAGATCCTATCTTAATGTGATAATTAGAGTTTTTTCCTGTGGTACATGAATAATTTGAATAATACTGATTAACTACTTCCAATTTGGTAGATTTGTTTTGGAAAATATGAGTGTACGATTTTTAGAATTTAGAATAATGCTGATTGTATTTTTCTCTAGAAGTATATCATTAATAGATAGTTTAGAATATCTGTATATGTCATGTTGTGTCATCATATGATGATTGACGTATCAAAGTGTCCCTGTTCATGCTCTGTCCAGTGTCATCGTCAGTGTCTGTTCTTCACAGGCAACAATAAGTGGTCAATAGTATGAAGGTAAAAGGAAGAAAAAGAAGGGACATAAAGTGTTATTTTCAGTTTTGAAGTTTTTAATCCAGTTTTGGTCCCTTGCAACTTGAGTTTTATGCCTGGGATTATAGCCAAAGAATATGTGCTCATATCTAGTTAAATCTTTTTATACATTGCCTATTATGTCAACCACTAATTTAGTCACCCTGGCAAATGAAAATTATTTACTATGAGAGCTTAAAATTACTGGTAGGATCTATCTGCTCATTTGCACCAATGTATGATTTAGACTGTTTGATGCAAAGATTTCAATAAATGGAGTCTCAAGTTTAGGATGTTTTTATTTCTATAAATTGGTATGTTGATGTTTATCATGGTCCTCTCTCTTTTGAGTTGCCACTTCATAGCACAGTATGCCATTCAATTATTTAACATGCTTCATTTCATTCAATGCCACTGCACGTTTATGATGCCTGATTGTAATTTTCTATATGGTGTTAGGCTTGCAGGAAAAGCTCTTATAAAGATTATCAAAAGATGGCCATCTATGATTTCAAAATGCGTTATCACTCTTACTAACAACCTGCGGGACCCTAATGCAGTGGAATATGCAGTGTTGGGTTCTTGTTCAGTTCTTGCCTCGCAAACAGTTCTCAAACATTTGACAACGGTGACTGTTGAAAATGTTCTTATTTTTTATTTTTTAGATGGTGCATATATTTTGTTTCTCTGACCTATTTTCTGTCACATCAGGACCCGAAGCCATTCTCTTCATTTGTCCTGGGGATTCTTTCAAGGTATTTCCATTTTCTTCACTTGTTGGTTTTAATTAAATTTTTTGTACTACGTACCATGTAAGAGAATAATTTCTTTTTATTTTCTTGAAGTTCGCATCATGAATCTTTGAAAGCTCAGAAAGCAATTAATGAGGTAAACTTATTCCCTAACTGATGATTGCTGTTTTGTTTTGTGCTTTTACTTGTTTAACGTTACATAATTTCCAACAGCTTTTTGTAAAGTACAACATCCACTTTTCTGGAGTATCTAGAAGCTTTTTCAGGATATCAGACAATCATACTGGTGGACCAGATTTCTCAGATTTGGTGTCTCAGATTGGCTCTATGAGTTTTGATTCTACTGGTTTGCATTGGCGGTAATTGTCTAAGTATTTGTCCTTGTTCTTTCTAGATGTATTTTTTATTTAAAGTTGTTTGGCGCTTGTTAAATAGTTGAGTAACTTGTTTGGGTTGCTTGTCTCTTATATTAGTTTCTTTTTAGTTTGCATAGTACTTTGCAATTTGTTGACAAGATTATGCTTTCTGTTCTGAGATTCTTAAACCGTTCAAAACATTGGCTTAATAATTTTTTTTGTTTTTTCAGGTATAATTTGATGGCTAACAGAGTTCTGCTTCTGTTGGCCTTGGCTTCTAGGAACCACCCAAGTTCATCATCTAAAATCCTGAGTGAAACTGCTGGTATGCATAAGATTTTGTTTGCTTTTGAATCTCTCTCTCTCTCTCTCACACACACTCTCTCTCACTTTTATTTTTTGCCTTTTGTTCAAAGTTATTTTTACTGACATATGTTTCATGATATTTGTGCTATCACTTGTATAGGGCACTTCTTAAAGAATTTGAAAAGTCAACTTCCTCAAACAAGAATACTTGCTATTTCAGCTCTTAATACACTGTTAAAGGAATCACCTTATAAGCTGTCTGCTGGTGAGAATTCTGTAGTTTCTGAGGATTTGCAAGGCAATGCCAAATCGTCCCTAGAAGGAGCTTTGACTCAAACTTTTCAGGAAGAGGGGTTTTTCAATGAGACATTAAATAGTCTTTCTCATGTTCATATAATAAGTGATACTGAAACTTCATCTTCAAGAGGAAGTCAAGGAGTTTCCAGTTTCCAAAGCCTAGCAGACAAATCCATTACCCGATTCTATTTTGAATTTTCAGCTTCATGGCCGCGTACTCCAAGTTGGATCTTCTTTTTAGGAAGTGATACCTTCTACTCAAATTTTGCACGTATTTTTAAACGGCTAGTTCAAGAATGTGGCATGCCTGTTGTATTGGCTCTTAAAAGTGCATTAGACGAGTTTACAAGTGCCAAGGAGAGGTCTAAACAATGTGTGGCTGCTGAAGCACTGGCAGGTGTGTTACATTCTGATATTGAAGGTCTATCAGGAGAATGGGATAGCTGGCTGATGCCCCAGTTAAAGAACATTATTCTAGCACAATCTGTTGAATCAGTTCCTGAGTGGGCCTCTTGCATACGTTATGCAGTTACTGGTAAAGGAAAGTATGGAACAAGGGTTCCTCTATTGAGGCAGAAGATTCTAGATTCTTTGATGGCATCTTTACCTCCAACAGTAGCTACCACTGTAACAGCAAAGCGATATACTTTCTTGGCAGCTGCACTTATAGAAATATCTCCGCAGAAAATGCCAATAACTGAAGTCCAGCTCCATAATACACTTCTGAAGGAAGTGCTTGATAATATGTGTCACTCATCAGCACAAGTAAGCATTTTCGGTTGCATTTATTTTATCAATTAAGTGCTTGAATTTTGACTTCATATGCACCCTCACCCTGCATAATTGAGGATGAGTGGATAAGTGGTATTTTGTAGGCATATAATGTATTGAGTCAGTTAGTCTATTTGATTGTGTAAGATAACTCTAGGTAACATCTTTCAGAGCATATTTTTTGTTTATAGAAGTTGTGCTCTGGATTGTTACTTGTAAAATCAAATATTTAATGGTTCTAAACTTTTAATGTAACCGATCAGAAACAATACATACTATTTTAATGTTGAAATCATCCAAAAATTAGACTGCATGATAGAGGCTTCCTTCAGAAAGAATTTCCTAAGATGAAAATTGAAATTCTTGCTAAGAACTTCCATAGTATCAATTTAGTTAACCAATTAATGGTCAGGTCAATGTCTGAATATATCATTTCTATTTTTTTCAAGACATCTGTGATTTAAATTGGAACTAGTGGTTAAGATGAGTGAACACTGTAACTGATGTGTTTATTCAATAATATTCAAGTGAATACAAATTTTATGAATTGTTTGTGGAATTTGACATTTCGTCTATTGGACAGGTGAGGCAAGCTCTAGGTATGACCCTTTCAATATTGTGCTCTAACATTCGGCTATATCATTCTAGTCACCATGATAGCTCAAATGATGAGGGACAAAGCAATATTGATAATTTGTTGAAAGATGCAAGCTGGGTTCAGCTTCTTACAGAGCGAGCAGCTGAAGCAGTTGTGAACATTCAGAATGCTACCCAATCAGACAAAGGAATGAATCCCATAGAAACAAATCTTGAAAATGGACATTTGGATGGTGATTCACAATATGATATAAAATGGATGGAAACGGTACTAGTGGCTGCATAAATGTAGCTTTAACAGGTTTTGGCTTTACTTATAAATCTTTCACTGATTGTTTACTGTTCTTTTATGTAGCTACTCTACTTTATTATCTCATCATTGAAGTCTGGGAGATCCTCTTATCTGCTCGATGTGATTGTGGGGCTTCTCTATCCTGTGATTTCCCTGCAGGTTTGCACTCTATATTTGACTCTAATCTGTACTTATTTGATTCTGGTGATAGGTGTTTCATTATGGCTTCTTATATTTGCTTCCAGTAGTATTAAGTTTTTGGGGACCTGGCTCACCAACAAGGTACTAAGAGCCAATTTGATTACTGGAAACCGCTGTTTTTGTATGGCCTACCATTAGATATAAAACAGGCTTATATATGAGTGGTTGTGGTTGGTGTTTTTAACCTAGGCCAAGGCTTTTTGTTCTATATCCCTCTAAATTAAACATTTTGGTAAATAGGTCTCTGTCAATTCTGTATCTTACTGTTATTTGCATGTCCTTTTGTACCCTTCCCGCAATTTGATATTGAATAACTCTTACTCTTTTAGGATATGGTTGACCATTATTCCTGAAATACAAGTGTTGAATTATCCTTCATATTTTCCCTTAAATTAGAGTTTTTCTAAGAGCACAGGATTTTTTGGGTTAGATGTAGGACTATGTATTTATCTGACCTGGTCATCTATCAGCTTTACCTTTCTTCCAAGAGTTGGGTTCCACATAAGTTGGAAAATGACTATGAGGTTGGAAATTGAACGTATAACTAAATCTATTATTTAAAGGCTATTAAAAGTTAAACTTGCGCATGATCCTTCTTCACAAGATGTTTTATGAATAGATGTTTAACATGGATTTTGTCAGTTTTGCCTCCTTTGTGGTTATACTGGTAGCACCTGTGTCTAGTAATTAAATGAAATAGGAATAAGGGTGCAAACTGCCAAATGCATATCATTTTAAGACTGATTAATAGCTAAAATGCATCTTCTACTGCACTTTCCTATACTTGTAGAGAATGTGTATTACAAATGTAATTTGTAGTGATGTATTACTAGATTCCATCACAATCAAGATAGAGACTAGAGAGTGTATCAGTTTCCTCGCTTCTGAGTATTTTTATTTCCTTCTGAAGGAAACATCAAATAAAGATTTGTCAACATTAGCCAAGGCAGCATTCGAATTGCTTAAATGGAGAATTTTTTGGGAACCTCACCTCCAAAGGGTTGTGTCTGTGATTCTTTCTGCTGCCAATGATTCTAACTGGCGAACTAGATCTGCTACACTGACATATCTGCGTACTTTCATGTATAGGTATGATAATTTTGTGAAAGTTTGCTTTGTCAAGGCATACTATAAATGATAGCATGCTTTTTAATTGGACGTCTAGCTTCAAATGGTAGAATCTTAGCAAAGTCAACTCATTTATGCATGTATTTTGACATAGGAACAACTTGTTAGTTTGTCTACTGATAATTACTTTCACTTATATAACAGGCACACTTTCATTCTCCCAAGTTCGAAGAAACAAGAAATCTGGAGAACTGTTGAGAAGTTACTACTAGACAACCAAGTTGAGGCAAGCTCTTAGCTTCAAACCTATTTGATTGGCAATGTGGGATAGTCGGTTCTTATCCCTTTTGTAGTTAATGTGTTTTATTGTGTGAGTTGCCTGTACCTTACAGAACATGCAAATCTTCAAAAAGGTTTTAGTTGTCTTCACCTTTTTTAAAGAACCAGGTTATGGAAGTGATCAATGTCACATCACTTAATCTGCATGCGTGACTTATGTTTTGAAGAGAATGATTAGGCTTCCAACATTTTTGTTGGTAATTACCAGTGGCACTGTGGTTCCTCATGTTGATAGAATCTAAATTACATATAAGTAATGGAAACCAAAAGCTGACTAGTGCCGAGTGCCATGCTACAGTTTTTGTACCTTCATCCATTATTGATGGGTGCCATTTACATTTAGTCTTTTATGTGTCTATTGCATTTTATAGAGTGGTGTTCTTTATATCTTATTTTGGAAGACTTGATCTCTGGTCCAGGTAAGAGAGCATGCAGCAGCAGTCTTAGCTGGATTAATGAAGGGTGGAGATGAAGATCTAGCTAAAGATTTTCGTGATAGAGCTTATATAGAGGCAAACAATCTCCATAAGAGAAGAAGGATGAGGTTGTTCTTTTTTCATTTATTCTGGGATGTTTAGTTATTTATGGAATAGTGGGCCAAGGAAAATTTAAGTGCTGGTTTATTGTCTTCAAATTCAATATTTCCCTTCTGCACAGTCCTGTGAAGTTATCGGTATTCTACTGTGGGCCTTCTGGAGAAAATATTTAGGAAATACATATATTTACTTTCTCTAGACTATTGCCATTCATGAGATGGAAAGTAATGGCGTGTCATCTTCAGTGTTTCTGTCCTTTAAATGCTATATGCAACATGTATCAGTTGATGGAATAGCTCTTATGACCATATCTTGATTGATCATTTATTTAGTTATATTTCTAGCTATTTCATATGTCTTGTTTGAATATTGTGTGAAAAATTTTCTAATGCAGAAACGCAAGCTCTGGTTCATCTGTAGCATCGGTTCATGGTGCTGTTCTAGCATTGGCAGCTTCTGTTTTATCAGCCCCATATGATATACCCAGGTTTGTCTTTTTGAGAGAAATAGGACATCAAAATATAGTTCTTTTGAGATATTTGAACTTTGAAGGAAATGGTTACATATTCATCTATCGTTTTTCTCCCTCTCATACCTTTTTCTTTTGTTGTTACCTAACAATTTTGAATACTTTGTTTCAGCTGGTTGCCTGAGCATGTTACACTGCTGGCTCGCTTTAGTGGAGAGCCATCTCCTGTGAAATCTGCTGTCACAAAAGCTGTTGCAGAGTTCAGGCGGACTCATGCAGATACGTGGAATGTTCAGAAAGAGTCATTTACTGAAGAGCAACTTGAGGTAACTTATTAAAGAGTCAAACATATTCCTTCCTGTGACTTAAATAATTTAATTATTATTTTGGTTTTATTTTCATATATTCTCCTGAAATAGTTTTTAATTTCTTATCTAATACTTGCAGATTCTGGCAGATACATCCTCATCATCATCGTATTTTGCTTAATTTAATATTCCAAGTAAGATAGGAAGTGGTTAAAAGAGTACTGAAAGCACAGGCTAGAGAGTATGTTTTCCAATTTTTGGTGTATCTATAGTTTGTAAAAATAGCCATTATCTACATTTGTATCATTGATAATCTTCATAGGAAGCTTATTCTTTATTGCCGATGATGGACTTCTTTCCCTTCTCTGTTGTGTGATCTTTCTTATACCATGGGATTAATTAGATCTTCTGAGGGTAAATCCCACAAAACACACTGTGAGTTGAATATATTGGATCCATTTCTAATTTCTTTTGCAGTATCAGAATCCTCTCCATTTTCTTCCTCAAGTTTTTCATGTAATTGGCTTTGCTGATCCATGGCTGTGCATGTACTTCCGGTACACACACTTTGGCTCCATGGTGATCCATCCCCTTCATTGGCAAAAGATACCGGACTGAATTGAAACCCAGGCACAGGAGGGAAAACACTGCAAGTCCCTGCAAAACTAGCAGATGTAGCTGCAGTGCAGTCCCAAGGTTTATTATTTGAGGTTATCATTTCAGGTTCTTCCATAGCCTTGGATAAGCCAAACTTAATCTTGTCAGAAGTGTCATCCTTTTCATCAGGTTTATAGTTAATGAAGGAGGTAATGTTATTCCCCATTTCTGCAGTGGGGTGTTGAGCCTGGAAGCTAATCTTCTTCTTAGTCAGAAGGTGGAGCACCTCATCTTTGAAGCAGCCCAGGGCTGCTTCTGCAAGGTGAGCTGCCTGTGGGGGTGCCAATGTCGTTGCAATTTCAGCCATCAGGTGGGAGAAGGGCTTGTGGGTGACGGGGTCTATACCCATACCTGACAGTTTCTTCTTCAGCTTGGTGTTCCAGTGGTTTTTGACATCATTGTCAGTGCGCCCTGGCAGCTGAGCTGCTATTAGCGACCATCTGCACATACATCAACTCATTCTGTAGGTAAAAGATATTTATTGAATAGGACCCTTGGGCTACAGATACCTATTGTAACCAGAGATGTTTAAGGGTTATAAGTAAGAATAAAGAAAAAAAAACGAAGGCATAAGGTCTCGCTAGTATGAAAGTTTCAATGTGGCCCCTCTGCTTTCAGTTGAATTAATGTTGTCCTACAATTTTCAATATGTTGCAACAGATTCCTTGTCTTATTTCCGTCCATGTGATAATGAGAAAGTGATAACTAGCCGAAGTTGAAGTTCACTTCATGAACTATCGTATAAACCATCCACGGGGACTAAATTATGACCAAGTAACGCAGATAATTGTGCTGTCATCAATTTTCTTTACAACATGGATAAATTTATGACAGGTATTTTACTGCATCCTGTTAAATCATGGAAGGACAATATGGTTTCTTTTGAAAACAGAGGGACCATAATGAGACTTAGTGCGAAAGTGCATTTAAACATACAAGTCAGAATGCTAATACCGGTTACCAAAAACCGAGTGAAGCTTCACAATGGTTTGCTCTTCAGCATCTGAGAATTGACCATGCTTTAAATCAGGACGAAGGTAATTAGTCCATCTCAGCCTGCAGCTCTTGCCGCATCTCTGGAGGCCTTCAACAGAACCAAAATCAAGTTAGTGAGTTTTTCTCTTTGATAGGAACAAGACATAGAGATAATAGAGGTATAAAGAACAGGATGAGTAACCAGCATTCTTGGGTATGAGGCGCCAGTTCCTGGTGCCATGTTGAGCAATGTAGGAAGAGAGCTTATTATCTTCCTCAGGTGTCCACTGTCCTCTTTTCACGTTATCCTTCTCACAGCATGGAATACGACCCATATCTTTGTATTTTTCAATTCTTTATCTTTTTCTAATCCTCCTTCCGTAGATAATGCGGATTTCCAAGAGCCTAGAATAATAGGAATGATAACTCTCTCTGCTTGCTTCTAACTTCGAGAACAACTCTACCTGTCTTTGATTTCTTTGAGGGAAAAAGAAAAGACGTGGAATATTTCTTGGGTTGTTTTAATGCTATTTTTGGGGTTTGGTCTGGTATACTTTATATATAAACTCGGGGTGGGGGTATGAATTGGAAATGCATGGAGGGTATGAGGTACATGGTGAAGGGAGAAGAAGGCATCAAAGAGGCATGATGTTATTAAAGAATTCAACGCTGTTGAGAGCGTGTGTGCGAGAGGCAGGTAGCTCACCCACAAGATGCCTGGTCAACCCCTCCCTCGTTCTTTCTCTTTGTTGACTCTGCTTTTGCTCCTTTGTGCCATTATTGTTGGGTACCTTTCTGCTTTCATCACACAAAAACCATAGATTCTCTCATCTTGTAGTTCACTTTTAAGTTTCTTTCACGTTTGGCCCTCTTTTTTATCTTCATTTTGGGAGTGAGTTTTTAGTACTGATTCGTTCTCGTTTTGGCTTGGGTAAACTAAATACGGTATATTACTTTGCGATTTTGGTAGTTTTTACTTTGCAACATAATGTAAAAAAAGTTTTGAGTATTTAATATCAATATTTTCAAAATAAAAATACAACATGTAGAGAAATCTTTAAGATCAATTTAAATTGTTTAATATTTGTATATGAAGTTTTGTTCGAAGTTGTTTAAAGTATTTGCTGTCATGTTACGGGCTCAAATTCAAGCATTACTATAGAACTTTGTTCATTTTATATATAAGAAAGCTTTATTGAGATATTTTTTCGATGTTGAAAATTTGCAACAACATGTACGCAAGAGATATTAGAAATAAAAGCTTAAAAGTAACAAAAGCTTACACATAATTGAACGAACTAACCACATTTGTTAGAGAAAGAAGTATCAGCTATCTAAGAAAAAAGGTAATCATGTTAATGAATCGGTAAATCATTATTATGGATATCTGAAACCGGCACAATAGACATATATACTTGTTATTAACTACTTAACAATGCAATTTCTGTGATAAACATGATCATACGACATTCTTGAAATGTCATGGCCATCTTTAAACTTTTATAAACAAATGTTATATATATATATATATATATATATATATATATTGGTCTCATTTTTTCTTTTGGTTGGTTACTTTTACTTTTTAAAATAATATTATGACTTTCTCTGTCACTAAAATCATTGACACTTCTTGTCATTTAGCCGTTTTGGTCCGATTCTTCATGTCATTAGTGGACTTTATTTTTGGGTTCCATTGTTGCATTCACTTGTATTCATTCTTCAACCATTGTAACAGTAACGATGACATAGTTCCTTTTGACTCTATCATAAATATAGGTCTCTTGAAAAAGGCAATTACAACATTTTCGATCTGATGTAATGACTGAACGTATGTGCTGTATTTTTGTGTTGCATTTTGGCCTCTTGGTGAATGTGGTTCACTTAATCAAATGTAAGCCATTTGATTTTGGGCTCTTTTTAGTAATGCATGCTAGGTTTTCATTTCAGCAACCCTTGTCTTTGCATGTGAAAGACCAATGTCCTAACCATTGAACCATCACACTATTTTGTGTATGGGATTGCTCTCAAGTATATTTAAGGTTAAAACAATGCATTAATGGATTATTTCTCAAAATATTTAAATTGCAAAAATGTATTTCAATGTATTATTGTTCAAAATATTAAATTTAATTGCTTAAATTTTCGAAAAATTATTTTGAGCAACTTAAGTCATGATGGGCAATATTTAGTAGATATTTTGTCCAATATTTTTTAAAAAAATTTATTTTATGTCATTTAATTGATGCTTAATTTTAAAAAAAATATTCTTGAGCAATATTTTATGACATATTTAGTTAAAATTTAAAGTGGGGATATTTAATTAATCAATCTCACATTTTAGTTTTGTTGATTAATTAATTAATTAATGCTTTAAAATATCATTATGAGAATTGCTTGGTTATGCATTTTGCATGGCTATATACAAGCATTTAGAAAATTTTAGAAGTCATGCAATTATTATGATTTTAACACTATTAGAATTTAGCCACATCACCTTTAATTTAAAAATCACATAAAGGAAAATGACGTTAAGTTATAATTAATCATATTCAATGTGATAATTATTATCCCAAAGTATGTTATCATATAAATATGATTAATTTGGATGAGATAGCGAATTTTCCTTTTTCTTAATTTGCCAACAGCGATTGAGGAAAAAAGAGGTATTATTTGCTAGTTTTATTAAAAATTACACAAGAACCTAATTAAATAAAGTTGTCTCAAACATTGATTTTCAAGTTCCTAAACTTAATAAGAATAATTATAAGATTTGGAAAGAGAAAACTCTTCTCCAATTAGGGTGAATGGAAATTGACTATGTCATTAGAAAAGACGAACCTCCAACACCTATAAATACTAGCATTACATCAGAATTAAACCTTTATGAATGTTGAGAATGATCCAATGGCCTCAGCATGATGTGTATCAAATAGAAGATATCAACTAGTATACGTGGATCAATAGAAGAGCACAAAAACGTGCACAACTTGCTAAAAGCCATTAATGAACATTTTGAATACTCTGAAAAGGCCTTAGCAACCTAATGTCAAAATTATTTACCATGAAACTCATTGGCATAAGATATGTGAGGGAGCACATCATGCAGATGCAGAAAATTGCGTCTCAATTAAGGACTGTTGAGGTTGATATTCCTTATTCTTTCCTAGTATACTTCATTCTAAATTCCCTACCACCTCAGTACGGAACTTTCAAAATCTTTTACAACACACATAAACATAAATGGTGAATCAATAAAGTATTGACTATGTGTGTTCAAGAGAAAGGAAGGCTTCCAGCAGAAACAAGAGAGAATAAGGAAAGATAAAAAATAAGCCAAGGAAAAAGAAAGGGCAAAACACCCATCCAAAGTGACATTAAAATGGAGTCCAAGTGTTTTTTTTTTCTTTTTGCATAAAGAAAGGGCTACAAACTTGAAAAGAAAAGTAATTCAATCTCACTCTTTTGTTATGGATCTAACATGGTAGATGTTAGTAGTAATACATGGCAAATTGATTTTGGTTCTACACTCCATATTTCAAATATCTTATAGGGCTTTCTAAACCAAAGGAAGCCGACATGAATTGAGTAATACATCTATTCAGGCAACAAAATGGGCTCATTAGTTGAAGCTATATAAACTTGCTAATTAGTCTTGAATTTTGGCCTTTTTCGGTTCTAGATAGGACCTTATATGTACTAAGTTTCTTTAAAAGCTTGATTTTTATTTCCAAACTTGTACCATTCAGGTATTTCTTTAAATTTTCTAATAATATGTTAAAGTTATTGTATAAATCTAATCTTGTTGAAAATGGTACAATTAGTTATGGTCTTTTTCGAATTCAATTACAAGAAAGTTTATCATATGATAATGCATTATTCCAATACTATAAGTATAAAGAGATGTGTTACTGATGAAAATTTCTCTATATTGTGGCATTGTAAGCTTGGTCAAATCTTAATAAAGGGTGAAAGATTAGTAAAGGAAAGAGTATTAAATACTCTTACATTCTCTAACTTTGATACTTGTATAGACTGCATTAAAGGTAAGCAGACTATAATAAAACCAAGAAAGATGCTAAAAGGAGTTCTACCTTGTTTTAAATGATACATATGGATATATGTAGTACATATATAGACTTAAATAATCAAAAATAGTTTATCACTTTTATTGACAATTACTCATGACATATGTATCTTTGTTTACATAATAATAAGAATGAGGCATTAGATGCCTTTAAGATTTTTAAAGTAGAAGTAGAGAAATAATGTGATAGACAAATTAAGATAGTGAGATCAAATAAAGGTAGTAAGTACTATGGTAGATATACTGAAGATAGACAAGTACCTGGTCTATTTGTAAAGTTTCTTTAAGAATATGGAATTGTTGCCCAATATATTATGTCAGGTTCTTCAAATGAGAATGGTATAGTTGAAAGAAGAAACCAAATATGCTTAGACATGGTGCAAAATATGCTTAATAACTTCAAGCTTCCTAAGTCCTTGTGGACTGAAGCTAAGGCTATTGAAAAGAAGTCATTTGTATTAATGAAAGGTTAGAAATTGAGTTTAAAACATATACACGTTTGGGGATGCTCATTTAAGGTGAAGATTTATAATCTATAAGAAAAGAAGTTGGACCTAAGGACTAGCAGTGGTTCCTTTATTGGATATGCCAAAAGGTTTAAGCAATATAGGTTTTATTGTCCTTCACATAAGAAAAGGATTATGAAATAAAGAAACATTAAGTTGTTTAAGAATGACTTGATTAACGGAGCGATCAAACTTAAAATTTAGATTCTAAGAATGATCATTTGGAAACTCTAGCTCCTACATCAAGTGATAAATTGATTATAATTCATACCCTTCAAACACAAACAACTATCGAAGAACCAATCATTGAGGAACCACAAACTATTGACCATGATGAAGTTGATCCAATTGTAGAATGGTCACTAGAATTTATTATACAACCAATTGAGGAACATGTTCCCCAACAGAATACTGACTCAACATTAAAAAGATCAACTAGGATTAAGAGGTCAACAATTCATAGTGATTATGCTGTGTACCTACAAGAATCTAACTATAATAAAATAGTTAAAAATAATCCTAAGACAATTTTATAAGCCATCAACTATTGAGAATCAAAGTTGTGGCTTAATGCAATGAAGGATGAGTTGAATTCTATGATGTCAAATAGAGTATGGGGTATAATTGAGTTGCATTGTGGCTCAAAGGCGATTTTTTGTAAAAAGGTCTTTAAAATAAAAAGGAACTCATTAGGCAACATCGAAAGATATAAAGTAAGACTCATGGCCAAAGGATTTACTTAGAATGAAGGAATTGATTACAATGAGATGTTTTCTCTTGTATCTAAAAAAGCTTCTCTATGTATAATATTGGCATTGATTACCTATTTTGACTTAAAACTACATTAAATGGATACGAAGATGACATTACTTAACAGGGATCTAAAGGAAAAGGTATATACGAAACAACCTGAAGTATTCTCCTTTAGTGTTGTGAACATTTAGTTTGCAAAGTTAAATAATCCATATAAGAATTGAAACAAACCTCCTGCCAAAGGTATCTTAAATTCTATAAAATTATCTCCACATTTGGATTCCCAACGAACATCAATGATCAATGTATATACCAAAAGGTCAATAGAAGTAAAAAACCTTTCCTTGTTTTATTTGTAGATAATAAATTACTTGCGACTAATGATAAATGGTTTTTATATTAGGTGAAATAGTTTCTCTGTAAGAAATTTGATATGAAAAATATAGGCAAGGCATCTTATGTCATTGACATTGAGGCCGATAAAGATATAACTTATTTATTTTAGGTTTACTGCAAAAAACCTATATTATTAAAGTCTTAAAGAGTGAAAGAATGCTTACCAAGTATAACACTTATTGTGAAGAGTGATAAGTTCAATTTGAACCAGTGCTAGAAGAATGATTTAAAGAGGGAACATATGCATAACATTTAATAAGCTTTAGTTGTTGAAAACCTTATGTATGCTTAGGTTTGTAGAAGATCTAACATTGCATTTTCTGTTGGAATGTTGGGCAGATATCGAAGTAATCTGAAAATGGATCATTGGAGAGTTGTAAAGAAGATTATGAGGTATCTTAAAGGTACCAATGATTTCATGCTAATATACAAGTGAACTAAAAACCATAAAGTAGTTAGTTACTTTGATTCAGATTTTGTTGGTTGCTTGACTCCAAAAAATTAACATATGATTATATCTTTATGCTTGCCCGTGAAGCCATGTCTTGGATAAGCACAAAGCAAACCATAACTGCTACTTCTACCATTAAAGTTGAGTTCCTATCTTGTTTTATGGCAAGATTCCATGGTGTATGGCTTAAGAGCTTTAGTCCTAGACTTAAAATCATAGATTCTATCTTAAGGCCATTAAAAATTTATTATAACAACTCAACTACAATTTTTTCTGGCTAAGAACAATAACAGTCGAAGTCGAAGTAAACACATCAATAGTAAGTACTTAGTCATTTGTGCGTCAAGGAAAATAAAGTTAGATTGATCACATAAGCACTGAGTTAATGATTGCTAATTCCTTAACAAAAGGCATGCCACCTATGAAGTTTAAGAATTATGTGGCCAAAATGAGACTCAATTCCATCATTTATAATAAAGCTCTTATTCATTTTTATTTGAGTTGTTTTTCTCATTTTATGCGAACATTTGTTTTTAGAAAATAAAAAACACTTAAAAGACTTAGAATAACATATGGCTCATTCATTAAGCTATAGTAGGTTGAGAAAGTGACATGCATTATGATATACAAAAAATAATACTTGCTTATAGAGGACTTACATTGTGAGTTGTGCATTTAGTTTTTCTCTTTTAGAATATACATGGCCAAGGACATTGAAATTATTAAGTGCTATTGACCAAGTAGGAGAATATTAGTTTTTAGTCATTTTGGTCTGTTTCTTCTTCCTATCATTAGTGGACTTCATTTTTCAGTTTTTATTTATGCATTCATTTGTATTCATTCTCTTACCATTATAACAGTAATCATTGATGGCATGGTTCTCTTTAGCTCTACTATAAATATGAATCCCTGAGTTTAGTTTCTAATAACCTACAAAACTCACATATTATCTAAGAGAGTGAAAAACTAATGAATAACTATGATATTTCTGATCTGACGTAATGGATAAAGGTATGTTTTTTCTACATTATCTCTTTCATTTTGAACAAACTAACAAGTTTGTTTTATATAAAAGTTCTTACACTTGTTGCATGTATTAATCTATAACTAGATTCAAGATCATGTTTGGATCTTCTTGATGCATAATATGAGATATAATGTCCACAATTAAATAAAACAAGCAATGTTGAATAGTTTTTAAGGTAGTTATACAATCTTAGACTATTTGTTGGCCTAATAAAGTATTGGATGATAACAAACACATTTAAATTACATAATTAGCCTAAACAATTATCTGAAATAAAGTTAAATTTATCCAACTTAATATGCTCTAAGCCCATTTTCTTATTTGATTTGAAAAACTAAATCAATTCTTTCAAAGCCCAAATCCTTTTAAAAGCCTAATTAACTTAGATAAGCTTATATATGGACAAAACACGAAAAAGAAGGCAACACCTTTGAAAAGTACATACGTTCAGACCATTACTTTTGGCTGTAGCAAAAGGCAATAGAAAAGCATGTATAAGAGTGAAAAACAACAGCTCATGTGCAAACCAATGCTCAGAAGTACAACATTTTTATAAGAAAAAGACAAATGAAATAAAAGAAGGAACAATTGAAAAACAAGAAGAGTAAAACACATCGAACAAAAAATATTCTCTTCTCTACCCACTTCTAACAAAACAATGAAAGACAAAAGGTATGAGATAAAGAAAAGGTATTTGACATTGAAACGTTGAACTCCCTTGCTATGATTACAAAAACATCTCTTTTGCCTTAAATCTAAGCCAATAGTATGCACACAATGGAGGAACACCAAGCCACCATGACAGACCAAACACTTGACATACTCTTCCATATCAACATCCAATGTTCGCTTGCATTAAAGAGTGCTGAAATTTGAATTGCAATAGTCATCAAGCTCATAACTATAAAAGAAAACTTTGCACAAGGATTTATAAGCAAGAAATGTGAAAAAAGATCAAATTTGATAGCTATCTAGAGTCATTATTTTGTGTCTAGTTTCAAGTCCCTGAGTTTATTTTGAATTTAGGTTTCAAGAATATGAGTTCATCGTGCTTAACTGTAACCCTTGTTATAAAAGAATTCCAAACACTACATCTTACTTAAATCTTAATTGAGTAAAAGTCAATTATAGGTAAGCTGAGCAAAAACCCAAATAAAATAGTTTGAGGTTATCTTAAACATTGTATTGAGGGTAAACACTTTATAACTCATCTTTGTAAGAGTTTGGGCTTATTCAGATTAAAATTCTATAAAAGTGAAAATCTCCTCTAATACAAGGAGATTAGATGTACGACTGAGATTTTTCAAACCAATATAAATTGTATGTGTTTTATTTCCCCCAAAAGCTTTTTATAGTTTTTTTTACAATACCTTAGATTTTCTTTAAGACACTAAAAATTGATTTCAAGTATCTAAAGTTAATTCTTCAGTCACTGAGTTGTTTTACTTAAAATTAATTTTTAAGCACGAGTTATTATTTCAAGCACCTAAATAGCACTTCCAAAAATAATTTTTAAACAATTAAATTTTTAAAAAGAAAATAAATTATTGTGTTAAGCACCTATTTAACCTTCTAGATGCACTATCACTATTGATCTAGTTGAATTTGGTCATTAGGTAAAAAGAAGTTGGATAATGAAATTTGAAACATCTTGGAGTAACTTTTCACAAGGCATAATAGCATTCAATGAGAGCATCAACAGAGCAAAATATCCTAACAAAAAACATAAAATGCTAAATATCTAAAGTTTGATTCACCCATAATGCTTAAAACTATATATATTGACATAGGGAAAGATCACTGCAACAATAACTATTGATGCAGCATAAGTTGCTTGGATATGTTGGCATGAGAAAATTAACTCCAAAAGTTTGCAGTAATGGAGTTGTAAGGCGTAAATTTAATTCCCAAATTCACGACTTAGGACAACACTCATACTAAGTGATTTTGTCTTTGGGTGTAAAAAAAAAAAAAACCTAGGCCATGTTTGAATGTTGTTTTCAAAACCAATTTTTTTATTTTAAAAAGGAAAAACATAAAAAAAAAAAAAGAAAAACTTGTTTGGTAACATGTTTTTTATCAATTGTTTTAAAAAATTAAAAAATAAAAACGTGTTTTTTTAGAATAAAAAAACAAGAACAAGTTTTAGATTTTTTTTTCTTGTTTCTTAAAATTGTTTTTATTAATGGTAAAATTGTAGTTTAGTAAAAAATGATTTAAGTATATTTGTGGGGTAAGTTTGAATAAGCTTTGAGAGACAACCCAACCAGTTAGTAACTTGTCAGGTAGGTCACATTTTATTTTTATTAAACAAAATTTCTCTAGAAAAATAATTTTGAAAAGAAAAATAAAAAAATTAAGATTTAAAATGAAAATAATGAAATAAAAAATAGATTTTAAATGGAAAATATTTAAAATTTAAAAAATGTAAACATTTAAAAGATTTGTCATAAATAAAATTTATTATAAATAAAATAAATTAATATTAAAAATAATAAATAGCAAGGTTTTGAATGAACCCAATATCTAATCTAATCTAATTAAAATGCATATGTGTGCTCCTACACACACTCCTACATACTAAACATGCAACACACGTATACACCTATATGCATAAATACAAAGACTTATCTAATGAAGTTGTCACACACATACACATGCATGCGTATACAAGTATGCACACATATACATATATACCAAACATGTTGGACACACATAAATACATATAACGAATATGTAGCATCAATACATACACACACACCTACATACACAAATATAGGTCCACGTACATCCACACGCACAAATACATATATAATAAATTTGTTATATACATGCACATATATATATATATATATATATATATGCATGCGCATGCATGCTTACACACATGCTCATATATATTAAACATATAACATACATAAATACATATAGAACAAATATTTATCTTTCATCTAAATAATAAAATTAGAATTAAATTTGAAATTACAATTTTATGTAGTTTTTTACATGACCTAAACATAAAATTTAAAAATTCTGAATTAATTTCAATTTTAATAGAATTAGAATTAGAATTCTACATTATAGATTTAATTCTTGGTACTAAGCAAAATCTTAGCATTTTCAAAACTTGTTTTCAAATTATTATGTTAAACAATATTTTTTTAAATTTTGAGTGTGTTTATAAAAATAAAGGATTCAAACAAAATTTTAATGTTTTATTTTAAAATTGTTCTAAAGAACAATTTCATAAAACTATTCTTAAAATATAAAAACAAAAATAGAATCAAACAAGCCCAACTTAAAGATGATTTAAAATGAGAACTTGTAAGTTTTGAGAAAAGAGTATTTTGGCCACAATAACTTATTTGGAGGGTTGCTCTATAGTGCCATCTTAAATACACTAGCATGTGTACTAGGCAACAAGTAATATAGTAATTAAATTGAGTGCAGGTTGTCAATCCAATGGAGAATGTCAATTAGTTAGATTTCAAAGTAAAATTAATCAAAACGTTATCTTGCAGTACATAGTCCTAATAAACCTAACTTATCATTTATCTTGATTGTATTAGGGTGGGTTCATATCAATCTACTCATGAAGAAAAATGGATTGAATAGTATTAAAAATTGAATGCCAGTCATTCTAAATTTAACACGTATCAAAACTAGACTCAACATTTGCAATCTCAGCACAAATCAGACTTATCCAAAGAAGAAGAAAAAGAAAAAAGAACATAAGACATAAAACTAGCACAAGCCATTTCTAACATGCCCTAGATGATGCACGAAATTGGCTAATAGCCCATTAAAGTTTTAATTGGACTAGGATTACTAGGGGCAAGGGTTTGGAGGGCCAAAGGCACATGAAACCCTAGGCTTATTTTTTCCCAGATAAAAAAAAAAAAAAAAGAATCTTAGTTGAACTTGGACTCAAAGACATGCTATGATAAACTTCTATCAAGTTGTAGGATTTTCTCTTGGATTTCCACTGCCATTAATTTCACTCAATTTGGACATTTAGATTGCAAGATATGCTAAACGCACTAGGACAAATCAATATGGCTTGGGCTGGCATTTTGATCTGTTTTGTTTGAAAATTGGGCTTTAAACAGAGCCAGAGAAATGAAGGTCTATGGCTTGGCTTTACTATGCTCAAGTCTTAAATAATTTGGCCCATATCTCCTCACTTGAGTTCATGTCTTCCTACAGCATAAAAATTAAGCAAAATTAAATATTTTTAACT
The DNA here is from genome assembly GCA_037074485.1 of Delonix regia. Classification (NCBI taxonomy): domain Eukaryota; kingdom Viridiplantae; phylum Streptophyta; class Magnoliopsida; order Fabales; family Fabaceae; genus Delonix; species Delonix regia. Next base: position 20,252,197 of record CM073452.1, on the reverse strand, counting down.
ATCAAACAGTTTTAAAGTAAAATGTAAAATAGGAAATCAAATGTATGTATAACACAACTAAGATTAAACTAACACGACATTGTAATTTGAAGTTTGGTAAAATTTAAGTAGCATTCGACATTTAAATTCAGAGTTCTAACAATTAATAAAAACCCCTAATTAAAGTTACATAAATAAAGGAAATTATACAAATTATAAGTCCCTAAACTATTGTATAATTTATACTCAAAATGAGACTTAACACTCTGGGGTTCCTAAAAGGTAAGACGATGAAGGTGGTCAAATCTCATCATGGATAGTGCCCTTTATCTATCTACCATCTCTTCTCCTTCCTTTCATCTTTCTAATTCTCTGTTTTAGGTGTTTGTTTGTTTAAGTTAAGTAGGTCATAGGATTAATGAACAATCAGTTATTGTATTGTATCAAATCCTTTGCACATTTCTTATGTTAATTCTCTCTTCATTCATAAAGTTCTTACTATGAGCTAATTGCCTTTGTGTTTGTTATTTGAATTCTAAAAGCATCATATTGGAGTTATTAGGTAAGAAATATTCCTTAAGCAGTTAGGGTGAATACAATTGAACCATGGTGTTTTTCTGTCTTAGATTTGTTAGTATGAATCGCATAGTTGAATGATCATAAGGTGTTCGACAAAATGTGGCTTAGATTGATTAAGCTAATTGTATCCAGTAGGAACATTAAACATTAGTTAGCTTATAATTCATTTGATCATGTAATACATCAATTATGAGTATTAGCGCGTTTGTAATTCGGCCAACTTGTATATATGAAAATTAACGTTGAACAAGAAAATTAATATATAGGATATATAAGCCCATTTAAGTCATTATCAAAATGATTCGTATATTTGTAAAAGTAATCACATTCCTTGTAAAGGGATACTAAATCTTAATTAGGCCCCTTCATCATTTTAAAAACGATTTGTATACTTGTCAAAGAATAAGATTTTCTATTAGATGTGGTGAAATAAGGAATATTTAGTAGAATTATGAAAAAAAAAACATAATTTGTTATTCCAGAAAATTTAATTAAATATATTATTTTGAGAGGAATCTCAAATTTTTGGATAATATAAAATATTGTTGAAAAATGTGGTATCTTATGCTTATCATGAATGTAATTAAGCATATTGAACACTGCCATGACAAACACATAAAAATATAGTTTGGGATGCACGTGTCCCTCAATATCCAATATATTTAATTAAATTGAAGAATTTTAGATTTTGGAATAATATAAAATATTGTTTAGAACAGTGGTATGTTATGCTTTTCATAAAAGTAAGTAGTATGGCAAACATGCTAATCAGGTGTCATTTAATATCTAATATATTTAATGAAATTTATTATTTTGTAAGGAATCTCAAATTTTTTATATTATATTGTTTAGAATGGTAATATCTTTTACTTATTATGAATGTAATTAAGCATGTTGAATATACGGACGACAAACACTCTCAGGAATGCCTTAATATCCAATATATCTAATAAAATTTATTATTTGAGAGGAATCTCAGATTTTCAGATAATATGAAATCTTAATTAGAATGGTGGTATCTTATGCTTATCTTAAAAGTAATTAAGCATATTGAATATTAGTACAACAAACACTTCCAGGCACACTTTAATTAACGTCCAATATAATTAATAAACTTTATTATTTGTGAAGAATCTGAAATTTTTGGATGATGTGAATTAGTGTCTAGAATGGTGGTATCTCATGCTTATTGTGAATGCGTAATTAAGCATATTGAATATTTGTACGGTACTTTAATGCCAACATGTATTTGATATAATTTATATAGGAATCTCATATTTTTAAATACTATAAAATATTGTTTGGAATGGTGTTGTTATCTTATGCACATCTTGCATGTAATTAAAGCCAACACTCTCAAGTCCTTTAATATCCATTATATTAATCGTTATCTATTATAAATTTTATGTGGTTTAAACTACCACCTAAAAGGTGCCTTCTAACACTTCCCAGCTTCATGCATATTATAACATTCTAAAAACAAATATTTTAATATATGACATCCAAAATAATATAATATTAAAGATAATATATATATATATATATATATATATATATATATCACGACAAATCTAGAAGTATTAGTAGTCATCAATGTGACTATTTGCTCTTTGTTCTTATATTATTCCTTTCAAAAACTAAAAGCCAAACTACATTAAAAGGGAGTTCTGTAGCACAACTAAGTATCCCAAAATGATTACCCTTTACAGTGTCTTTAGTGCAGGCAAGTGGAAACCCCACATGATTAGCTTCTTCTCAAGAAAGCTAGATGTAAACATGGAACCTTATTACATGAAATCAGGCAACCTAAAGACAGTATAGGAAATAAAGTAAGCACCTTTACTTGAGTTAGAAGTAAAGCACATAATGTTCTTCCCCCATTTTATTCTGGTACAGTTCTCTAAATTTTTGTTATCAGTTTTTTCCAATAAACACAACACGTGGAGATTTTTTTGTTACTGTTCAACACTACATGATTAAGTGTTTTTAATTTTTCCACGTGTCATGTTTTTATTGGAGATTCTGATAACAAACACCGAAGTAACTTCACCTTGATTTCTGTCCAAAGCATGAGTCTTCAGCTAAGTTTCTCAGCGATGATTCCTTCAATGGACCCAACAAGGCCTACTAGTGTAACAAGAAAGCAAACAAAGCTAAAAATTCTTAAAACAATCCATGTTCTACTCCAAGCTGGGATTTTCTTCTGTACAAAGTACATCTCCACTGGGAAGTATATAGCCAATGGCCAAAAGTTCAAGGCCCCTAACACTCCTAGAACTTGGTTGAAGTAAGGAAAGACGATGGCCAGGACTGTGGTTGAAATCACATAGGCTGTTCTAAAGATAAACTTGAAAAGATTTAGCTGGAGGCTTGGCAATAGAGGTAGTTTCAAGTTGTAGAAATGATTCACAAACCCACTGTTTGGGAATCTCCTTGAAGCCCATCTTTCTGCAGCACTGAATAATGGCTGACTGTAAATCTGCAGAAAAAAAAAGTCAGTCATAATATCAGATACAAGAAACGCAGTTATGAAAAAGATGGATATGATGATAAAGCACTGATATGCTTCAAGAGCAATCAGAGTTCATGATTTTAGCATATGAAATTGAAATAAAAACCGCTGTACAGCAATATGTAAGCAGTACCTGATATCCTCCCACCAAATGAATAACAATGCAAGCGTTAGCTATGTCAATGAGCCAGTAAGGCTCATAAAAGCCAAACCCTGTCAAGAGGTTTCCTGGGGTGTCGTTTCCAAATGCTGCATATCCAAAGCATCCACAACAAAGGTAGAAGAAAGTTGTGATGAAGATTGAGACCATGGATGCCTTCTTCATGGTCTGGTTTTCTGGTGGAGGAGACGCTAGAGTATCCTTCACTCAACATTAAAAAAAACAAATTAATACTTTGCTTTAGCTTTATACTATATTTCTTCTTTTCGTTTTTATTTCACCATAATTGGGATATTAAAGTTACCTGTATCTCAAGAAGAATGACTGAGTATGGATAGGAAAAGGCAACATCACCAAGTGCTTGAAAGACTAGCCATACTTTTTGAGCCCCGCTTTTAGCAGGTATACCTGTTAGACTCCCCATAATTTTCCCATTTTCTGCAATATCAATTATTCGGATTATTCTCCTTCAGCTGTTTCATTCTTAGCAATATGGGTTTATGTGTGTGTGTGTGTATATATATATATATATATATACATACACTCTGATACTATGACTAGATTCAACTCAAAATTTAAATTGTTAATCAAGACACATGAATTGGTTAGAAGGCTCAAATAAGTAGCATCGTTAAAGAGATATAAAAGGAAGGAAATTGAATCTTACGTATAGTTGTAGCAATCCCAAGTCCTAGTCCAATGAAGGAATATGTAAAGGACATTATTGCAGCAACAACAGAAACCCACGCCATGTTGTGGAGATCTGGTATGAATGACATAATAATCTGAATAATCCCAAATAACACCATATACACGTTACCCCCATAATTACAAGAAGCATTGTGCCCTTCCCTGTGATAGCAGTTTGCCCTCATAATTGCTCTGCATTAGAACATCAAACATTTGTCAGTAGAACATACAAAAACATAGTATCATCATCTATAAAGTACGCTAATTCAAAAACAGGGTTATATCGTGGTTGATACGAAGTTGACACGACGCTATACTTTCAATTGTACTTAAGAGATTATATATTTCGTCGTGTCAGATCATGTACTTCTACGATCATCACATGGAGTAGCTAGAAATGGAAGTTTTTCTTGTTCCATGAGGGGTTTGACAAGTGAAGTACCTTAAAGAGGTTGCTGTGGTAATTACATAAGCAACAGAGGTCCCATACAAGGTCAGATATTGAAGGAAACCAGCCAACCATGTCCTTGTATTACCTGAACTAACACTAAAGTCGATCAGAAGGTATAAACATGATGAAGGCAGTTCATGAGAAGAAGCATATCCTAGTATAACTGGGTCCCTGTTAAACTTATTTAGCTTTAGTCTCTGAACTTAAGTAAATACACAAGCTAACCCTCAAAAAGAACAAATTCATTGCATGTTAGTCCTTCTAGCATTCACAAGTTACGACTAACGTATAATAAGTTTGTTACTTTTGAAGACAAACTCATGTACTCCATAATTTTCAAAAACTCATGTACCAAATTATTAGTTTAGTCTAGCACCATAACGTGTTTGATATATTTATTCCACTTGTATCAGACACGGCTCAACACTTCAAATTGTACTTGAGCATACATATTTTGAGGTCACGCTGTGTCTATATCAGTGTTCACATACTTGTAAGATAAACATGCCATGGAAAGAAAGAAATGGTATGTTAGTAGTACCTAGATAGACTCTAACAGCTGCAATGTAAGAGTAGTTTCTCTTGCCAGCGACGGCATCAGAAGTTCTGTAACAATCAGAGAGGAGGGAGGAGGAAACGAAGATGACAATTGCACAGAAAAGCAAGGAAACAGGGCCACCAATCCATCCTAACTGGGAAGTGCTCCAAGCCAAAGAAAGCACACCAGAACCAATCACAGCAGTTATGATGTGAGCAACAGCACTTATCAGTGTTCCTGGTAGTGAAATTTGAAGGAAGGGATATTGGAAAATCAGGATTCAAACAGAAGAATAAGAAGAAGAAGAAGAAGAGTGCAAGAATGATAATTGGGACTTTGTTGTAGAGGATTTTTACCGGTCCTTTTGGGTCGTCCATCATCATCATAAGCAGAACCTGCTATGTGAAGAGAGTTTTGCACTGCCATCTTTTATCCAAAATTCCAGATCACTGAAAGGCCATCAATTAGTCACCCCCTGTGAATCCCAAACGATTAAAAGGCCTAAGCTTATTACATTCAACACAAACAATGCCTACATATAACATATCAAAACGGCGTCCCACACGTGTTATTAGATAAAACACGGTATTTCAAATTGCACTAAAATACTATATATTTGTCGTATCTCATGTCGGTATATGTGTTTCTGAACAAAGCAACACAGGAGGAGTGGGTGGATTGGTGTAACATTAATCTGAAATGTGAAAAAGCAACATGTGGTGGCGCGACAGTGTAACATGAAAGTGTGATTCATAGTATATGAACATATGAAACATTATACAGAACTCTCAAATCAGAATTACCAGACAAGAGAAGCTCCTCTGAATTTGGACTAAACGCTAACGTTCGAGGGTCTAATATAAGTATAGGAAAAAGGGTGTTGATGGTACTGAAGCTGACGTGATTGCTTCTTTGAAACTATTAAGATACATATGAGGTAAGTATAGTAGCGAATTATTGCGTTTGAATTATTATAATTATTGCCCGACACAGAGGACTTACTTTAGTCAGTAAGGCAAGGAAAATAATGAAGAATCAACTGTCGTCTTCGCCTTGGAATTTTCTCTCAACTCTTTTTCACTTTTGTTCTTCCTTTTTATTTTTTCTTTAATCTTAGGGACCAAAGAGAAAATTATTCGGCACTTTGGACCAGAACTTTTTGGGCATGTGGGAAGTAGGAAGCTGGATTCCGTTGAACGTCAACGTTGTTCTAAGGTGTTCAACCATTGGCGAAATGTTTCAGTACTCAGTTCATCCTCATCCAGATGTGTAATGCTAATTTTCTTGGATTTTGAGGCCGTCCTTAAGCTAAGATGCCATTACGCGTGCTGTAACAACAGTAACATCCGAATTATTATGACCCACGCAGAATTCTGATGAACTGACTGTAATGGAGGCGCCAATAGCGGACAGAGGCCCCTCCCTCAGTACATTATTTTTTTTTGGTCAATTAATTCTTATCAGTACGTGTGAATGAAAAAATTAAAATAAAAAATAACAAAATTTGAATATAATATCTCACCTAAATTTGAAAAAATTAAAAAAAAAAAATATTTTTGTTCACATTTTTATATTAATAGTCTAAAATTTAAACACTATATTATCTCATTATTTATTTTTGTTTCTTTCTTCATTCACTTTATGTAATCCACTTTTTCTAATTTTTTAGGGTATTTTCATATTTGCTTTTAAATTTTTTAAATAATTTTATTATTTTAAATATTAACTCAAAAAATATTAATAGTTAAATTATGTAATTACATTATAATTGATGGTGCATTCAAAATTATGAGTGTACTAAATATTTTATTATAATATATTCTTACCAATAAATTTGATAAATTGTCTTGCTTATTATTATTATTATTATTGATGCTAAAAATTAATTTTTAATTAATCAAAAGTTAGTCAAGTGAAAATTATCTTATAAAATAAGAGGACCACAAGTTTTGTATTGAGTATGATAGTATCTGTGTCTGTCTTATATCGTCCACAAGTCTCAAAAGTGAAGAGTACCACAAGATGAGAGTGCATCATTGGGGTTAAAAAGCCTTACCACTATTCATCTAAGCCTGACATTGGGACCAAAAATTGTCCTCTATGTTTTTGTCACCTAATGAAATGGATCATGTAGGACTACTAGAGCTTGTGCTACCTCACCGCTTACCATAATTATGGAGAGCGATGTTAGATAAGAGCGAATCAGAAAAAGATTCTCTGTATTTATGCATTAATTAAACGGATATTATTAAATAAAATATAAAAATTTAACGACTCAAAATTAAATGAAATAAGTTTTTTTAAGTGTACACAATTATAAAGTTTAATTTAACAATTTGAATTCTTATATTGTATAATCCATCAACTCATTATCAATGCAATTCTTAGTATCAAAGGTAAGAAATTCTAATTCAAAAAAATCTAACTAATTTAGTTTTGCCTAAATTTGAAAAAGAAAAATAAGCACAAGTGGTTTCAGATTTATGCCTGAGAAAATAAGCCAAATTTATTAATTAATTCATGGGTTTTACTTGTTAAATTTTGTTTTCTTTTTCTTTTTTTCAAAATTTACTATGTAATAAGAAATTTTATGAGTGGTCTCGCTTGTATATTATTATTTCGTAAAATTTTCTACCAAAATTTTAAAATTCGAAATCAAAATTTCTTGAAAGTTGTACTCTAATGCAAATTGACCCAATAAAACATGGGCCGACAAAACCCGAGCTTTTAAAGTTGAGGAATTAAAAAAAAGTATTTAGATTAAATCAATTTTTTCAACAACAAAAAAAAGCTTAAAATGAATAACCAATGCCCTCTGGGTCTTACCTAATTTTTATTTTTTTAAAAAAATGTACTATGCGAAGCTTTGAAAAAATTTAGAGGTTGCTTATCTATAATTTATGGATATTTTGGCCAGAATATTTTTTTGTTTTCGTCAACTATTCCCCATAACTTAAAATTCGAAATCAAAATTCTCTAAAGTTGTGGCCTCTAATACAAGTTGACCCCGGTCTTGAAACATAGACCACCAAAACCCTGGCTTTTAAAAGTTTGGGAATTAACAAAGCACTTAGATTAGATCAATTTTGAAAAAATAGAAACATAAGTATATTATATACATTCTTTACCAAAAATGCGTAAACATGCTTATATATCTTTTTATAAGTAGCTTAGTTTACCTATCATTTATAAATTGAGTCCACTTTAGATTTTTTTTGTAAGAACAAGAAAAAGGTAAATTTATTTGTAAAAATTAAATAGGCCAACTTAATCATCAATAAGTATGACTTCCCAACAACAACAACCCAATACATACATCACTTTTATACTTTTTGAAATCAAATCGTGGGGAAATTGTGGAGAAGATAATCAACACGGGGACCAGAGTGAGTTGTAGTGTGTGGAAATTTGTAATGACAAACACGAATCTGAACCAGGGGACGGAAAAGAACGATGGAGAAGGTACACGAAAAGAAAGAACGGTGCGAAAATGTTGCCTTTAGTGCGTTGGAGTAATGAGTAATGGGGTTGACAAGGATTCTATTTCTGAAGACCTCCGTTCTGAAATTGATTTTTATGGCAAAGGAATGAGAACCTCTTTTTCCATCCAGAGTAAAAAGTAAATTAATGAAGTTGTACCTAACTCCTTCGATCTTCGGATGCGCAAGAATAAAGAAAGTGCAGAATCGTGTGTTTATGTGTAACTTTGATTCTCAAGACTGGTATGGAATAATGTTTGAAAGTTGAAACCATACTTGGCATTTACGAGCTCTGCTATTTGCTGGAACCCAGAGTGGACAGACGAAAGTGCCTGATAGGCACAGTATGGACTATCAAATTTGATAACAATTACTATGAGATTCTTTTTGCAAGGTGGTGTAAGTGTCGGTTAGGAGTGGAGAAAAGAAAATGCCTACTCAAGGTATATAAATATTATTTTCCAGGAGAGTGGGGCATGAGAGAATAGCGGGGAAGATTGGGAGGGGTGAAAAGAAAATGCCTACTAATCCAAGACAGAGAATAGGAGGAAAGATGGGGTTGGGTTAGATTAGATTTTGTCTAGAAATTTGACCTTTGATTCTATGATTTGATTGGTTTTAGGGTTTTAGGGTTTTGAAGTTAATAAATAAATTATTTTTTTATAAATAAATAAAAACATTAACATTTTAAAATTATATCATAAATAAAATTATATGAAAAGAATTATTGCAACCGCTAGTCAACGTAAAATTCTTCTTTATATAACCTGGTTTAACCATTCCCGTTATAATTGAATTAACTAAGTCAACTAATTAGGTTTATGTCCGTGAGAACAAAAGAAAAAAGGTATAATTTTATAGGTTATTGTTGATTAGATGTAAACCAAATATGAGAGGGAGCACATGAGCCACACCTAACTTAATTTAAGCGAAGCCCGCAAGTTTAGGTGTAGACAGTATTTTTTATTTCCCTAAAGTCTAACTTTCGGTTAGAATTATTCCTACTTAAATATTTCTATATAAAGCTTAATTCTCAAGATTTTAAAATTAAAACTAACAGCACATATGGCAAAAAAAAATTATTTACCTTTTAGCCTGTTCGGTATTTTATACAGACCAAAATCAATGAGTCTTTTCAGCCGAATTGTTGTATGACTTCTATCCTTATAAAATTTTTATTTTTATATTTTTTATTGAAATTTTTTTGAAAAATGGACATCCACTTTGCAACAACTCTGCTGTATCCTTTCACGTGGTGTCGCACACCACATGCTATATTGGACTGAAAAAGACTGGACTTTGCACAGAACATTGACCCCCAAAAAACGCTATCTAACACAAGTTGGTCTTTCACTTTACAGATAAAGGCCGGTGAGGTGGGCCTAAGGAGATGGGCTTGATGAAGATGACAAGGCGTAAATGGGCCCCATGCGGCCCATTCTTTTGTAAACTTCTTGGGTTGCCTGTCCCTCGTATTCCGAGCCCATGTCACCTACGTCATTTTCTCAATAATGTCCTAATTTTGTCCCCCGCAAAAAAATAATTATTGTACGGACAAGCAAACAATCAGACACTACACGTTTTAAGTTTCAAACTTTCAATACACAAGTTGATGATGTAGTTTGTGATTTTGACTATTTTGGTCCTTCAATTAAAATCCTCCACAGAATGGAGGAGGCTAGAATTATTTCTAATATATCTTTGAACAATTAGATGGACGGTGCTTGAATTTTGACTAAATTTCATTAATTTAGAGTACTGAATAATTTTGAGTTAAATTTTAAAAAATAAAGTATTATTTTAATATTTTTAATTTATAGAAGAATGAAATAATATTAAATTCAAAATTAAAAATTTATTTGAGACGTTCAATAATCGAAATAAAATTAAATTGAGAAATCAAAATAGGATGTTTTCCTTTTTAGACAATGTATGTATGCATGATTTTGTTACATCTTTGTCAACTCTTCGTTTGGACTCTCATTAAAATATTACCCACTTGACAAAACATTTTTGTTCATTTGAAAAGAGAAAAGGGACTGAAATTGTTGGGGGAAAAAAAATATGAAATTCGCTTGATTTTTCTGTTACCCTTTTTTAATTAAGATTTAGGTTAAATAATATCCAATCTAAATTGAAGGGCACAAAGAAAAATGTATTGAAGAATAAATAACTGAATGAAGAGTAAGAAAAAAAGAAAAAATATTATTTTAGTTCTACATATTTTGATTTTATCTTAATTTGATTCTCTATTTTTTTATTTTAAAATAATTTTTTATATTATTTATGTAAAAAAAATTAGTCTCTCCATTAACAAATTATCCTTTAACTTAATTTTTATAAACTAACAGAATGACTAATTTTCTTATTAAAAAACATAAAAGATTATTTTGAAAATGAGCAAATGTGGATGGTTAAATTGAGATAAGGCCAAAATTTGAGAAGTTAAAAGTCATAATTAAATTATAATATTTTCTTCTAATAATTAAAAAATAATCAATTTTTATGAGGTATTAACATTTAATTATAAATTATATTTTTCAATCCACAATTAGAGAAGAAATAAAGTTTTACAAAAGGGTAGGCATTCTGAAAGCTGAATGAAATAAAGGGATATTATTAACGACCAAATAAAAAATATGATGTAATTGAAATGTTACCTGATGCTGCTTGCAGCTGTTATGACATAGGATGTAGCAGCACCATATAAAAGCATATGCACCAGCACTCCAGACAGCTTCTGCCTTACCTCTCCTAAATCAAAATTAATGCCATAGCTCAATATTTATTTCTAATTTTAATCCCTATATTGATAGATTTGATGGGCAAAGAAAATAAAACATTTTTGGATATATATATATATATATATATATATATATAATTCTTTATTATCTGAAATTGCAAAGAATTTAGTTATATTTTTTATAGAAATTATAAGCTTAAAGTTTCTATAAATTGCATATCTGTTAGTTAAAATGTTTCATTAGATTAGAATTTAGGTATAATAGTATTTAATAAAAAAGTAGAAAATCATAGTAAGAACTTGCCAATTTTTTTTTTTTGGCTTATTAGTGAAGCCATTGTACCCAGACTGAATAAAGTTGGGCCAAAAGACCCAATTACACTTGGTTTGATTGGGCTTGTTTATCGAGGCCCAAATTTATCCAAACTAGATTTAAACTCGCCGTGTACAATCCTGCTTCAGACCCATTCCATTTCAACTAGTTCACTTTCTTATTATGATCTAGAAGAAATCTAAAGCATTTTTTTTTTATTATCATATTTTTCAATCATTAAATGAATATATATATATGTGTAGATTTTGTAGACTGGCGTATGATTTCAATAACTCAACATTACATTATTGAGCATTTTATAAAATTTTTTACACGTCACATTTTCCTTAAAATATCTGATAATAAAGATATAAAATATTTCATTAAATCTAGTCATATAATTTAAACCCAACTATAATTAATACCAAAACTAGTACAAACTCACTTTTGAAAATTGGATTAACCCAAATTCAAACATGTGATTATCTGTCCAATTACAAATCACATGTTCACAACCATCGGTCAACAAATTGCTTCTGCAATGTTTAGAATGAAGATAACAAAGGAGGATTAAAAGGGAAAAATATTAATTTATATATTTTTTGTTTAAATAAATAAATATAAAGAGAGAAAAAAAAATACTTTTTCAATTCTTCACTTGTCACAAAATTATCATTTTAATCCTCTTGAAATGTTTAAAATGATTGATCACTTTTTGAAATATATTATGTTTAGTTTTCACTTTTTAAAAAATTACTAAATTTAATTCCTTTATATCTTAAATTCAAAACACTAAATAATGTGTTTTTAAAATAGTGAAAAATAAAATATGACATTTTTTAATAAATAAAAAATTATTTTTAATATTTTAATGAGTTAAGACTAAAATAATATATATATATTTATGTATGTATATATTTTTATATATATTTATTGTGATGAATCCAAACTTGGGCATGATCAAGTGGCTGAGAAAGCATATTTAAAGTGGAAAAGAAGGAAGAAGAAGAAGAATACAAGACTGACCTAGATAGAGCTTGACAGCATCCACGTAGGAAGGGCTCCGAAGAAAGCCATATTCAGGATGAGGGAATCTATAGCAGTCACAAAGAAGGAACACAGAAACAAGTGTGGCGGCTGCAAACGCTATGATGCATGAAGGACCTGCGATCCACCCTAGCTGCGCTATGCTCCACGCCAGAGATAGCACTCCCGACCCTACCACCCCTGTCACTATGTGAGCCACTGCACTCCACACATTCCCTGACCATCCATAAACATAATATTAATACTCACACTCACTCACTCACACACACACACACACCAAAAGACTTTTATTCCTTTGACTCTTCAGTATTAAGTGCTGTCACAGGATGTATAAAAAGACAGATTCATTTATTTAATTATGGAAAGATACCTATGTAGCATGATAGCACCGAATCTCGAGGTACAGAAGAAACGAGACTTGGGCCTTTTGGCTTCTCTCACATTTCAACTACCATTCTCTCCCACCGGTGATTCAACAAAAGTTTCTGATTTCTTTACTATTTTCTCTATCTGATTTTGGATTCTGTGTACTCTTAAGAGTTACGACAAAAATGTGTTTGGTTGGGAAGAGAATTTCAAGTTTTTTATCATTAGATTAAGCTGCAAACGCAGATCTTATTGTCTGCATTTATAATTTAAAAACTTAAGTTGATAAAATCTAAAGATTTTATATTGAAAGTAAGGGAACTGTGGAATTTGACGAAGCCTCATTCATTTGTTGTTTTGGAGTTACATTGGTGGTCCATGACCTGAGAGGGAGGAGAAGGAAAGGTGCAAGAAACATCAATCTAACCTAGGACATCAAACTCACTGCAGTTTTTAACATTAAACCAGGTACCATGAGAATGATCAATTCACTGTCTGCAGAATAATTTTTTTTTTTTTTTTCTTTTGATCATGTAGAAGGTTCGCGATCTATGAACTGTAAAAGATGTGCAGTATATATGGATGAAGGGTTAGAACAAAGCTATATCTCTGTATATAGTTTGAAGATTGATGAAACCATGAGAACAAGAATGGAGAGGAAATCAAAATCCAAGATTAACAGATTTGAACTTGAATTGAACTCGACGAAAATTTTTATGCGTAAAATATAAAAAAAACTCACTAATGCTAGGGTTTCAAGAATTACAGTACGTACTTACCTGTTCTATGAAGACGCCCTTGTGGCACATTGGAGGAGGAAGAAGAGCTTTCAATGAAGGGACGTTGATCTATTACATTCTGAGCCATCTTCGGAATACTGTTTGCTTCTAATCGCTAGTCAGAAGACAGAAGAAGAATGATGAATATGTGTGTTTCAAGAGCTTTATCTCATGGGTCTTCGGTTTCATACCTAAAAGAATCAGAAAGTTGAAGAAGAAGAAGAAGTAGAAGAAAGATACTCCTTTTGACTGTAAGGTAAGCCTTTGGTACTTGGTTTTGTTGAGTAAGAATATTTTCGAGGGACACGGAAAATTGAAGTCCAGTGACGACGAATACAGTGAACCACAAGCATTCTTTCTTTGTTTTTTTTATTGGCCTCTGGACCCCAAGCATTCTTATGATGTGGACTTCTACACAAATTTGATGATTATTATACTCAATTAATATGCTGATGATGAGGTTTGGAATCCTTTTAAAAAATATTTAATAATGTCATAAAATAACACAAGTGATTCTTATTCTACAATTTTACTATGGTGTACTGTTATTTTACCAAAGAGAATTTAACTAAATAAAAAATATATATGTTAAATTATAACATTCATATATTGTAGTATCTCCTGAAAATGGGATTTCTTCTAAGGATTTGATGTGTGTTTACGTTATAATTATTATTTTGACTATTGAAATAGTATTAATAACTGTCTAAAAATAAATATATCTATTAATTATAAACCATTGGAGATAAATAAACTTAATCTAAAAGAAAAAGATAAACCTACCTAATTATAATTATTAGTATGTTAGTAACTGATTTGGGTTATAGAATTTTATTCCTCCAATTTCTATTCTATCAATTTCTTGTAAATTTAAAAAAAGAACATTAAAGTGAGTGTGAGATACTTCAATGGTAAATTTTATTAAAAAATATGAGACCTATACTTTCATAGTAAAACTAATTACTCTGCGTCTATTTTTTTTTAAGTAGAAAAAAAAAAAAGGACATTAAGAGATTCAGATTGTAGAATACAAGGACAGGTCCTTGAACTTGAATTAATCGATGCTGAAATCTCTGGAAATAAATTAATGAAGCATTTCAAAACCACAAGTTTGACATATATCACATTAGGAATGATAGTTTCGGCAATTTTTGAAATTTCCATTTCCAAAACGTCAACGTTAATAGTCGTTTCCCAAACCAAGGCATTACCAAACCATTGCACCTGCACAACTATCAGTCTAGCACATATCATTATCACACTAATCTTTCTTCGTGTTTGATTATTCCGAAACATCAATACTTTTGAAAGAAACAGAACAGTATCTACCTTCGACACGTGTTCTAGACAATTATATAAAATATGACATGATATCTTAAATTACACAGACAATTTTTGTTGAATCATAACATTGGTGTCGTCTCGTATTTATTTTAAGAGTTAAATATATTTTTATCCTTCACATTATAAAATTGTCATTTTATTTTTTCACTTATTCAAATATTTAAAATGGTTAAAAACTATCATATTTAATCCTTCACTTTTCATTTTTTTCCTTCATTTATGCTTTTAAGATATCTATTAATGGCATTTTCTGGCTTTCAACTTGTCAAACGCTTTCTGGCTCTCACCTAAAAACATGCTAGCCATTCTGAATTGAGATAAAGCAATTAATCTCAGCCCACAAAATTCAAATATGCAATCTCTGAATTTACACTTAAAGAAAGAAAAGGTTTTGCCCAAAAAGTGCCCTCAGTTCTCCATCAGTGAAGAATGATGCTAAATGGTGGCAAGAAGAAATATAACTAGCTAAAGGTCTATGGCATTTAGGAAGCGAAGATGGAAACTTGAAAATCAGAAGTTTCAGAACAATTTAACCTTTTGCATTCACAATAGGACAACAGACCACAACCTTTTCTTGTTCCTTTAGGACAGTGCAATGAGGAATATATACATGCACAAAAAAGCTAGCTGCCATTATCAGATACTAAAGACTAAGCACAAGTTTTTAAGAAATCAGAAGTTCCTTTCTGCAGAAAGTTACTTCATTGATGGAAGGTAATTACCAGGAAAGGTTTGTGCAACATATATTAAATATTAAGAGAGTCAGATGATATTTTTGAGAAAGAAAAAGAAAAAAAAATTTATATATATATATATCAAGTGTAATACAGTCCAATCAATCATAAAAGAAGTTAATCCAAGTTGTGTGTTATATTCATGTCAATTTTTAGACTTGGAATTTCTTCTATATTTATTAACAGCCTTTTCTGGGTTTAAACTTACCGAACATTTTTTTGCCTTCAACAAAACACATGCAAGCCATTCTGAATTGAGGTCAAGCTTTTAATCTCACAATCCATTAGTCAACTATGCAATGATTGATTCTACAAATTCAACATAAAAAAAAAAAATGCCCAAAAAGTATTCTTAGTTCCCCCATGTTCCACCAGATATATCACTATCATTGAAGACTTAAGAATGTTGCTGTATGGCAGCCAGAAGGAATATAATTAGCAGAAGATCTATTGCATTTAGGAAGCATAAGCAGAAGTTTGAAGGAACAAATTAAACTTTTACATTTACAAAATAGGACAACAGACAACAAGCTTTGGCTATTTTTTAGCACAGTGTCTAACCTACTGAAGAGGAATCTGCATGTACAAAAAAACTAGCTGCCACTATCAGATAGCATAGAATAAGCATAAGTCCCTTGAAGTAATTAGAAGTTCCCTCCTGCAAATAAAAATAAATATATCAAGGATGTCACTGAAGGGCTCGCAAAGTGATGCAAATAGTCAAATACCTAATTATAACTCTTGCAATTTCATTTTGCTAATTAGGGTTTTGATTTAGAAATTAAGTTTCAAGAAGAATTTGAATCAACTCTTCTGGGCTTAGGTTTTTCTTAGCGATTCAAGTGTTATATTAATCTAATCTATATTCCATCTGTAAATAGAAAACTAGTCAGTAACGGTTGCTATCTTTCTTTCATGGCTTAATATATTTGATATTTGAGTCCTTTTAGAATATTCTTTACTTGGTTCTGCACCATCAAGCTAAAGTGGGTCCGCCAATTTTGGTAGCTATCTACATATTTTAGGTCCCTAATATGTATTAATATTTTACAAAAAAATTATTTATTTTATCTCTGAATACCAACCTGCAACAAGAAGACTACAATTATAACGGTAATAAACAGTGTTGCTGTCTCAAAAATTTGAAAGTTTAAGTCCAAAGGACGGCCCATTATCCAGCCAATAACCACACAAAATGGTATCTGCAAAATGACATGGAAATAATGAAGTAACGTCATCAGGATATAGCAGAGACAGTTGATATAGATATATATATGCTTAGAAAAGCCAAAATCTCATCAGCATCACCATTACAAACAAGAAAAATTTTAAGTTGCTTCGGATTTTGTATTCACCGTCAGGTGTTCTGAGAAAAATTTGACATGTCAAGTAATTTTCTTGAAAAAGTCAATCATGTATTGTTAAGTTATAAAAAATATCCACGTGTCATTTTTTACCGAAAAACTAGATAAAAGAACATTTTCAAAGACTAAGGTGTTTATTTAGTAACATGTTTTGCTGCTGGCCACTCCTTTGGAGGAAGAAACAGACAGAGAATATTGCAAGAAATGGAATACCAGAAAAGTGCATTTTAATACAAGAGGAACTTTGAATGAATAATGCAGATAACAGCCTATTAATGTTGCATCAATTGCTATGTACAGGATTTAGCTCACTACATTCTGTTGTTTTATTATTTGGTTTTAGCCCTACTAAGATATTGCTTTCTCATGCAAACATAAACTATAATTCTATGTAAGACACTACCTCACCTGATTCCAACATTAACACATAGGTGGATACAAAATCACAAACACACAGAAGTAGACACTCAAACACATGTGAAAAGTAGCTAGAATTAGTCAAATCTTAAAAAATCTGGAAAAAAATACATTCACACCCAGATTTAAGCACCTACCACAAACATAGATATCTGTGTGGATGACCCTATTGCTACTCCCAAGGAAATATCCTGCAGGGAATATGAAACTATCAATGAGGAAAAAAGGATTTTATTTCTGAAAAAACAAAAGAAGAACTGCTGAAAGCTTACAAGCTTATCTTTCATGGCAAACATGATAGCACTGGCATGCTCTGCAGCATTTCCCACTAGTGGAAGCAATATTACGCTGATAAAAGCTACTGGCATGTTCCATGCAGTTGATGCACCCTGAGAAACAGATGATCAAAGAAAGATTTACTTCATTCAAAATAATCCAAATAAGAACATACCTCAAACGTCAATAAATCAAATATTTAATTCTATCTTGGCATATAAGCCTACGCTAACTATCAGAAAGCTAAACTCTCATAGGAATCTGCTTCAATTCCTCTTCCTTTCCACAAAACATGAAAGGGTATCTAACATGTATATCAGTGACTATACCAGGGGATAGAAAGAAACCAGAGACAGATAAATGTCAAATTATGATGCTACTTTATTTTAGACAAGACTTTGTAACTTTCAAGGCCTTCATGAATATGTCAGATATGGAAAGATGAAAGTTAGTCACCTCTATAGCGCCAACTATATATTCCGACAGAATTGATATTCCAGCAGTCATAATTGAAAGCCAGATTAGAGATTCCCATTTAGAGATATCAGGAGATTCATTGTCTTCTATGTTGTTTCCACTATGCTCCTCCTCCTTGGTTCATAACAAGTAAGGCACCAAAACTTTGTGAGTCATAAATCAAAATTTATGTCATAGGAACTAAATAAAGAACTTACAAGCATACACCAGAAAAGTTATCAATTGGTTTTGGAGAATTAAAAAAATACAATACAAGCAGTGAAAAATTACTCTGTTTACTTTTAAGGGGAAAAATTGCTTTAACTAGATGATTGTCTTACCTGCATTTATTCACTCATTTAACAAATAATATTCTGAGTAAGCGAGACAATAATTTCACAATGACTCAGAGGATTAAATGAATTAAACAATCTTAAAGATCTAGAGAGATAGAAAACATCAAGTCAACCACCCTCTCCAAGGCAAGCAAAAAGGTATAAGTGATCAAGCCGTATATGTATTGGACCGGATGACTGATAGCTTGTCTTACATAAGGGAGCAGAATGAAGAAAAGGATAAGTATTTAAAAAATAAAAGTAACAGTAATTCTAGTCCACCATATTCTACTGGTTTGCCATCTGGATCATTATAGATTAGACTTGCAGTATCTTACTCTTAAAGTTTCTCTAAAAGCCTAAAACAGCTCAAGCTCAATCCAGATTATACATGTGAATTTGCTGTCTACTCCTGATTCAAAACAAAATCACATATGCTAAAGCAAATCAAGAGTATCAACCAGAACAACTTGTACACAAACAAAAGAATGAATGAATAGACAGATAATTAGAACAGGAAACTTCAGATAAGAAGGCCAACCTCGTTTAGAGAGGCATAGAGATTTCTTTGACTATTTAATTGAAAAAATAGGTATGCAACATAAGCCACAAGCATGATGCAGCTGCTGAATCTTGAAAGGGCCAACTCTGACTTTCCCATATGCACCTCGGTGTGTGTGTAGTGAAGAACAGCAGGAAAAAGGAGGCCCATGACTGCCATCAACAACAATCCAGAATTCAACGTAGCATTTGCCTGCATGCTAATATGAATCAGCTACAAGTTAATTATTAAAATGAAAAGTACAAACATAATGAAAGAGACAGATGCTAACATGTCTACCTTGTTAAAAACCTGCTCCTTCGTATTAAAAACAATCCCACCACATAAAAACGCACAACCAAGCACTAACAACATGTTGGACAAAATTGATCCCAGCAAAGAGAGCTGGACAACTCGCGTCATTCCTCTTTTCAATGCATATATTGAAATGATCAGTTCTGTTGCATTTCCAAAAGTGGCATTTAGAAGACCCCCAACTGCAAGATCCAGTGAATAGGTTAAGAGATAAACCATCATAAGCATATGATTAGCAACAAAGTTAGTAAAATGTACTGCATAGATACCACATATGCAGAATTTAAACCCATACTTTTCCTTTTGGCAAAAAAACAAAAAAGAAAAAAACCATGCTTTTCCATCAAAAGCATGAAACTGACATGCCATTGAATTCTACATGACCCACCAATAGACAGGTAAGGTTTTTGAAACCTACAGTGACAGGGCCTCAAGTTTCAATTTATATGGAAAAATCCGCTTTATTAACATAATTATTAGCAAAGCATCAACCCAATGCATTTTTCCTCTTAGAAATTCACAATAGTGAATGGCCTAATTCAGTACAGGCAAGTTGCCAAAAGGCCAAGTTAATGCTTATGGAAACTAATGGGTGAAAGTGTGGGTTCTATAAACTTCAAGGCTAACTCTTAGTATAATAAGTTGAAACTAAAGGGGGTGTGAAAGTAGGCTTCCAAAACCGGGGAGGTCTGAAAAGTGAAAACAATTATAGGCCGAAGTAAGCAACTAGAATCCTTAATTTCAAATAATAATAAAAAATTAAAAGACACCTGATACCTGATTACTATTTCGCTATATACAGTAAAACAAAATCTAATGCAGCACATTCAATTCACATATTTCACATAAATATTTAGTATAGATTAATTTGAAAAAGGATGAATCTAATAGAATGTTGTATATTTGAACTGTTTACATCGTTACTTTACCAGTGTCTCCGGAGCAAAATGTCAATTGCCTATATAACATCAAGAGAAGAATAGCATTAGAAACCTTAAAATTGAGAAAGATAATATAAAGTTTGAAGTGTATAAGAAACTATACTCTGTAGCATAATAGCATTAGAAACCTTAAAATTGAGAAAGATAATATAAAGTTTGAAGTGTATAAGAAACTATACTCTGTAGCATAACCTAGACGCTCAGCCAGAGGCATTATACCCAACAAACTCAGAGTGAAGACCCAACCCTGCAACCATCTTGACATTTCAACATAAGACATCTAAGGAAAACTTAAGAACTGTTTGAATTTGAACTAGAACTCACATGATGATTAGTCAATTTCTCCACAATAATTGCCAAAGGTCCACAAGGCATAAGCAAGTTGAGTCTATTTGAGAAAACTACAGCTTTTATGCTCTTGTAAACAATACCCCTCCATGTTCTCTGATGAGTAGCACACAATCCTCTGCAACCTGATCCTTGTTCAGCCACCACGGTAGATTCTGACTTTTGAGCAGTTATTTCAGGGATATAAGGACTTTCGTTTTCGAGCTCTTGATTTGGTCTTTCATTCACATAATCCATCTATTACAGAAGACATCATTTAGTATTCATAAAGGTGCTTCTGACCTTTATAATAACAGGACAAAGAATTGCCAACAACACATGGTAGTTTGGTAACTGATTGTTGGATTTGTCTTTAAAGTCTATCATATGAGAAAAAGATTATCAAACATGATTTCAATGACATTTGCATTTTGAATCCATCCTGCAGTAAAATGGAATCCCTTTTTTCCGTATCGGGAACACTACAAATCTTCCCCCGCCATAACAGCGTAGGGAACATCATAGACATATATATATAACTGTAGAAACAAAATATATAATAGAATCCCAATTCCAGAAAAAAAAATTAGAAACGGATCACCAAGACAAGCGAAAGAAATCACCTTGCATGTCTCATACAATTTGTCTAACGGGTTGGATGCACTGCAAAGCAAAGATATTGGGTGTGAATAACCGTGTAAGCCATTCCTGACCACCAAAAACAAACACCATATTTGAAAGACAAAAAAAAAAACTGTAAAAAAATCCAAGGGGGTACATAATAGTTGGTTCTAATTTTACTAGAGAAGTTCCCGTTTGCTTATCACATATATATGGAAAGGAGATGCAAGCAAGAGTAGATTCAAACGGGTATTGTAATAATACCTGATAAAGATTAATACTATATAACTCTATGACTCCCCAATAACAGAAACCATGTTTTGCAGTCTGAAGAAGAATTAAGGCATCTGTTTTCTTTGAAAGACCAGTTTCAGTTTCTTCTTTTGAGTTCGTTAAGGAATGACCATGGTCGTCTTCGCAGCCGTTTTTTCTCCATGAGATGTCTCTCTTACTCTCGATTCTCGAAAACTCGTGAATGGACAATAAAATTTAAAAACATAGTTTGACTGTTTTCGAATTTAAATATAATAATTAAATATTGTGAGTTCATAGATTTAATTTGACATGTTTGCCCATAATAATATGATATCTCCCTTGTTCAGACACCGTTAACCATGTGCTTGTCAGCGACAAAAACAGTGTACTTGTTCTCCGTACATTACCGGCAAAGATTCACTCTCACCTCACTGAGGTTTTCTCACCAGAGAAATAGAAGTGTAGAACATCCAGGAAGCAGGATCTGAGGGTATAATTCTTTTATTTTTTAAACACTCATCCGTAAAATACAAAATTTTAGAGAATCTAAAGATGAGGATTAAATCTCATCCAAAACGAGAATAAAAAACTAAATTACGAGTATTAAAAAGGGAAGAAAGCAAAGAAAACATTTTTAGTTTTTTGTTCTATATTTTCATTTTTAAAATTTATTTCTAAAATAACTTATTATTAAGATAATTCAATTGCTTTGTGAAGTTAAAAGGATTATCTTTATTTTTAATTAAAATTTTTGCATTATTTTAAAATAAAATTTACTTGAATAATCATAGATTTCAATTATTTTTTTTGTTTTGGGGGGGGGGGGGGGGTGCATGGTGGTTCAGGTGGTGGGAGTGCACAATTTATTACAAAAATATGACAGGTGAATGGTCATTGAGTGAAAGTGTTACGATACACAGTTTTTGACCTTTTTCAATTTTTAAAATATTACCAATATACATCGTTTATAAATTATTTTCGATATGTTTATATTTTTCATTGTCAATAAAAATAAATATATCAAACGAAGAAACTGATAAAAGACAGACTTAAATTAAAAGTAGTATGACTATAAATTGCATTATGTTTTAAGGGAAAAAACATCAGCTACTGTTGGGTGGTTTTATTGGAGAATATCTAATAATAAATCATGGACGTTCAATTCATCCAATGATTTTTATATTGCTACGTGGATAAGTTTTTTTAAAATGAAAAAAATAGCTAGTACGATGTCTATAGAAAAAACACACTCAAACGGAACTTACAAGGAAAGGATTGAAGGAATAACAAAGCCATGACCATCACTTCTGAAAAATTGGAAGAACAATAAATCATGTAACCAATTAGTCTATAGACAGACACATTCAAACAAATAGAAGAAGAGAATCAAACCAGAGAAAGATCATAAATGAGAGGAACCTCTGTGAAAGCAAGGTGTTTGATGACTTCTCTTTCTGGGTTATTAATAAATGGTTTTTCAACCATAAAATCCCCCAAAGCATTACATTGCTCAAAACTAAAATACTCATATGTGCAACCAGCTCTTTGCTAAGCTAGGTTGTGCCTTTGAAATGGGTATAAAGCGTGTTTGGGAACAAAGAAGAGACAGAAGACATTCAGAACACCTTACCAAATTTTGTCCAGAACGCAGCGTTTTCTCACCCAAAAAAAAATTGTTACGTGGTGTTTTCTCACTAGATTTTCCAGTAAAACCACCTTACTATAGCTGATCTTTTTCTGTTTCAAGGATCCTACTATGATCAGAAAGTTTTGGCAGGTAAGAATGAGCAAAATATTTGATCTTATATATACTCTTGTTCATTTGAAGTTAAGTATGAAATCTTTTATAAATATTTTAAAAGTTTAAATTTAAGTAGTAGGATAAACACTTTCTTTGTGATTCATATAAAGATACATAATATAGAGATTGCAATTTTATAGAGCAATGTTTTTTTTTTTTTTTGTGTTCCTCCCCCAAGGATTATCCTCAATTTGAAGTCTAGGCAAATCCTCACGACAATTCTTGTTTCCATTTGTGTTTTGAAGTTTTACTTACATATATGAATTATGATTTCTTTGTGTTGAATAAGATAGAAAGAGTGAGAGACTAAGGCCTTGTTTGACTATAAGATTTCTCCTCAAGGAACGGGAAATCATTTTGTCCTAAGCCCACTCATGCATTTGATACTTAATATGATAGGACACTCTCTCCCATGGTACGACCCATTCTTGTGGTCATGGGAATAGACAATCCTACCTTGTATCGAAGGAAACACATGCTTTATTGGGAATGCAAAGCTAAAAGGCCAAATTGCCCTTCTTTCTTTTCTACATGGTAATACTCAACCTTCTTGGTTAGGTGTAATAGTGTATGGCCATCCAAGATTGACAAATGTGAGCCCCACTAATGGTGGTGCTGTGCCAATCAATTTGTTGTGTGAATCAAGCATTTAGCACTTTCAGCCTTTTGCCCAACTAAATCAATCTGCCTGGAAAAAAAAAACATGGAAGATGTCCCATTTATTGTTTCCTCATTTGCAGTGTTATTGTTTTGAATTTGACTATTTGTTTTAATAAAAGGAATGGACCAACTAGAGAATCGGTGAACTTTCATTGATCTGCAAAGACAAGTATTAATATTATACTAAATATTGGAAAAAAATAATTTTAAGAAGGGACGAAGAAGGAGATAACCAGATTTATAAAGAGAGAAGAGAGAGAGAATGGGACAAAGAATCAAAGAGGGAAAAGAATTGCTAGTGCAAAAAAATATATTAATCACAAACAGCTTCTGTTATTACATCCATTAAGATTATGCGCTCCTCATTCAACATAATCCTCAACCTTTCTCATTATGTTCTTTATTTTTATTTCCAAAACATCATCTTCTTTCCAAGTGCATATGTAGGAATTTCCATTCTTTCATATGTTGAAATCTGAAGTTGGTTAGATTTGATCAATGAATGACAATATATGATGAAGCACTCAAAGAATGAGGACTTGTAATTGGAGATGGGTGGAGCATGGAAGATTTATTATGGAGCGATGGGTGGGAATGTTGAATTTGGAGATTTATGAATCATTTTAGTGAAAAAAATGACTATTATGATAATCTTACTAGCTACCAAGAAAAAAAAAATACATTCTAGTTCTTTTTTATCTCCTACTAAACATAATAGATTTTTTTATTTCTATTCCCATTTTCATTCTCATTCCTATTTCCTCTAATTATTTCCAACAACTAAACAAGGCCTAAGAGTTAGCTTTATGATTAGAAGCTTTCTCAATTAAAATTAATAAAAATATAAAAAATTAAATGACTAAAAATGGTAAACTAAATATAAAAATTTTAAGAATATTTATGTAAAACCAATAGTAAGAAAGAATCCCACGTGGTGGTAAGTATAATCCTCATTTTTGTTCTCATTTTCAAATTTCTTTTAAAAAGATTTAGAATTTAGGGTTTAGTGCTCCAAATATTATTCTAACTATTTTAACAAAGATCTTTAAATCTAATGGTCCATTTGTTTTGCTTCTTAGGGCGATGGAAAGGGAGAGGGAATACCTCATCTTTGTTTGGTTGGCTGACTCACATAGCTATCCTTCTCCCTTGTCTTTCCTCTTTCCCATGAATGTGGGAAAGCCATATACTTCTAACCTGGTAAGAAAAGAAGTCATTTGAGCAAAAAATGACCCCCTTCCATACTGCATCTCATCACTTCCCATTGCACAATTGAACCAATACTAAACTAATTTGGCAAGAAAATATAACCCCTACCTCAATTATTTCGAACAAATTCATAAACATTACCCACGCAATTCCATCTTGTGAACCAATAACGAAAAAATCATAAACTTTACTCACAACACACCAATAGGGAATAGGCCATCAACCTCTCCCTCTGTATTACTATTAGTAAAAAATTGCTCACACAAATAAAACCCACCATAGTCTTAGCTATGCAAATTTGTTAAGTGTACCTTTACTAGAGATTTTGGTGTCATCTTTAACTGAAGACCATCTCCCCTAATAAAAACATCAGACCTCTTGTTGATTGAAACAAGTAGCTGTCAGATCTTTCGCTAGGAACAACACGTTGCGATAAGGCAAAAGCAAATGGGGCTTTGGTAGGAGAAAGATCGAAAATAAACAAACCCTAGACCATGTGGCACCTTTTGAAGTTTTAGTGTCTATTTTATCCATTTTTTCAAATAGGGGTAAAATGGTAACTTTTAACCCACTCCTTTCCATTCCTTTTATGATTTAACCAACCAAATAAAGCATCCACTCTCCTTTCCATTTCTTTTCATGTTTAACAAAATGTGTTTACTTGATCTCCTATTCCCATCATCATTCTCATTCTCTTTCCATCACACTCAAGGCTTGTTTGGTACATAAAAACAAAAATGAAAAGAATGAGAATAAGAATAGGAATGTGAATGGAAAAGGTATTGGAGAAAAAAAATTGTTTGGTATGTCATGGAAAGGAACATGATTACTTCTCCATCATAATGTTTGGTTGTAGAGAAAGAGTGTAAGAATGGAGAGCAAACATGAGTTAATGATTGTTAAGCCCCTTATAGAAAATAAAAACTCTAACCCAACATAATGCATATGACTTGAGAATAAATTGTTGAAAAGATAAAGAATGAAGTATACTTGGTCTCATCATAATGTATATGACTACTTTGTAACTAACAAATAGGAAAATACAATCCCTTGAATGCATAAGGGGTTTTAATGGGTTGATGATATAGTATTAGCATTGTTAATTCCATTTATATAATATTAGTACCTCAATTAAGTGGAATATAATATTAGTATTTATTGTAGTTCTCTACAAACAAGTTACTGAAATATGAAAGGCTAAAGCAAATCAAATTTAAGTGACTTCCTTTAATCTTCTATTTAATCTATGGTGAAAAAGTTATCTCAATTGAAAGCATCATGAAAAATCTTATTTTTAAGTAACAAATCTTTGATTTTCTACGTATTGATATAGTGTTATCAAGCATTGGTGAAAGCAATGAAACTGGAAAGATTAAACACAGAACTAGAAAGAGTAAACACAACACAAAAAAGTGTAAACACAGAGTTGGATGAGTTGAGGCACATATTAGCTAAGTTAGAGGGAGTTGTTGGAAGGATGACGATTATTGAGGGATTTGTTATTGGAATGTTAGTAGTTTGTTTTTTGAAGACGAACTAAACTGTATGTAGTATATAGTTTACTTTCTATGTGTATGTTGATGATGAAGTGCACTGCATATATGATGCTTATATTTTGTGGTTGAATGAAAAATTACCCAATTTTTATGTTGCAAGTTATATATGTTAATGATGTCTTATTGATTTATTTTTTTGTGTATAAGGTACATATGGAAACATTATTATGATTCTATATACATGTAGAGGTTGTTCTAATTTGTAGAATATATTGATACTAGATTGTTATTGTTTATTGTTGCTCATTTGTTTGAGTGGTCATTGTTGATACGTGCTTCATATATAACTACAGCTCTAAGTGTAATGCCCACTGTATAAGAAGAAATGTTTTTTGTTTCATGAAGTTGCTGTATTTATTTTAGCTAGCCAAATCAATGGAAGATTGTAACGTAGATTGAAAGAATAATACAAAATTGACAAATTTGTGTTTTGGAGAAAAGAATTTACTATTTATATGACAAGAATGGGTTATTAGTAGACAAAATATTAATTTGTAAAAGAATTTAATGGTAATAAGTGAGTCATGCTTATGGTCCAAATTGTAGCACATCTTTTTTGACTTCTACAATAAGAACAGATGGAAAATAGATGGACTTTGTATCATCCAACAAGCTTCATTTGATAATATAAACAAAAGCTTACATTGTAATTGATTGAAAATCTTAACTTGTTCACTTATCATTTTTTATCAAGTCTTGTTACTTTTGTTTATTTTTATTACTTTGTTACACTAAGTACACTTTACAAAATTAAAAAAAAATATGGATATTACTTGGAGAACGATAACACACATGTAAGTCTATCTTATTAATTCTTGTAGTATAGGTCATTTTGAATGGTTAGCTAAATTGAATGCTTTTATTTTTTGAAGATTAAATTAAGAACTAGCAAACTTTATATCATCCAACAAGCTTCCTTTGGTAACAACTTTTACAAGAGAAAATGCCTCCTTAATTTTTGAAAGTTTAATAAAGAAACAGGTTATTGGTGAATAACATATACAACCAAATACAACTAGAACAAGTGAAAGTTCACTTGAAGATAGTATAACAAATGTAACCAAATACACTATATTCATAATATAATAAAAGAAAAATGAATACAGTAAAATACAATAAACAAAAAATGAAAAAATTGTGCCTAACTTCTTTTTCTTCCTAACCAATGTGGATAAACTAAAAACCAAAAACAAAAAATGAAGAATAATAAGTAATACTAGCCTACATCCAAGTTGCTACACTTTACTTCATTAAGTGCTTACTACAAACACACCATATACCAATTGAAGAAGGTAAACCTTTAAGGTGTAAATAGAATAAGTTTTCACTACAAACATCTAAAGACATGTGCAAATTAGGATAAGTTAGATATAGAATTTACAATGCCTCCTCTGGGCAAGTGTTCAGCTTTCACACCACTTAAGGTAACAAAAAGTCTACACTCACACCAATGCACATATTCACAATGATACTATGATAAGCAAGTATTTAGCCTATACACCATGTAAGGCAACAAAAAGCTTGCACTCACACTAGTGCACATATTCACATTATAAGCCTGCATATAAACCTACCCTTACAACTGTACACCCATACATATAATGCCACTAAAAGAAAATGCATAGTAGGGTATATACACAAACATCAGGGAACTTCATGATAATGAGCAGACATAAAAATACTTCAACATCGCAGGCATATAAATAAAAAGACAATCCATAAACATAAACTAACTACCTAGTCACATGTTAGATCCACACCACCTTTCCTACTGCAGGAATGGTAGGGAACCCAACAAACAACATATTATCTCTATATATCTTTACATGGACTACATAAATCTCTTGTTGTGTTGAGCCCTTCACTTTAAGTAGTTTAGCATATAATTTTCCAACCTTCTCATTCATAATTGCCTTATGAGCTAAGCAATGAACTTGGTTGGCTAATATCTTAATAGCTATCTGTATGTCACGATCCATATTGCTCACTACTTCCTTGATAACATGAACCAATACATCATCATGATCATGGTTGGTCCTTCATCGTTTCCTATATTGAAAAGCCAGTTCACCTTGAGGATGTGGGGGTACATTTGAATACCTAATGTCAGGGCTGAAATCTACTTGCACATCAAGGTCCCCTAAGTCATACAGGCCCTCACTAGATACCCCATTATTAAGTTAATTAACAATGTCACACATTGATTGGGAGCCTTTGCCTGTAGCTTGATCTTTACCTCATATTGTGCATAGTTGTTCAAATAGTGAGAATAACTTAGACCTGAATGATATAGCCTTTTTGTGCATCTACATCACACAAAACATGAAAGTTAAGAAGTTATCACTAATGGCACGTGAAAACATTAAAACATACATGCTACATAGAGTGTTAATATGCATACCCTAACATACTCGTCCTATACTACTTTCTCAGCTATTACACATTTCTAGTCAGGATCCTAACCAAAGCTGCTGGTGTTTGAGTCGTAGAACCCTCATCACTTATATATTTCCCTTCCATACTTAATTCTACAAGGCAGTTAGCAAGGATGGCATCTTATCAGGGGCTTAAACATGTTTTCCATTTTGTGTATTTCCCTTTTATGTATCACTTTCTGGCATATTTCCCACTTGTTCCTCCTCTATAATGCCTACAAAAAAAAATAGCATCATGCAAGGCACATAGTCAATCATTTAGAGGAACAAATCAAGTATTATACTAAAGATGGACAATATAAAATTGACCATAAAACTATGCATAATATGCAACTTATAAATTGTCACTTAACACCAAACATTGACTAAGCATTACAATAGCACATTGTCAAGTACAGACATTACATATCCATCCAAACTAATTACGAACACATTGATTGGCTAATTAATACAAGTTTGAACCACACAGATGTTAAGTAAGCATGTAAGATCACTCTTTTCCTCTTTGAGACCTCATCTCATTAAACATTTGATTTACTAGTCTATCTGGCCATTAGCTCCATGCATTAATGGGCTCAGCTGTTGATATAAGGTTGGTATCTAGGTTTGAAGTGGTTGTTTCCATTTCCTCTAATTCATCTTCTAAAGGGTCTAAACCATTATATATTCTTATTATATTATCGAGCAAATAATAAGTAATGATCACTTGATTATGGGTTCTCACAAGGTAGAATGATGGACTTCGCAAGATGGCCAATATAGTTTTAACATACTAAAACACCTCTTAATGACATTGTGTGCAACTAAGTATTTCATATTGAACAACCCACGCAAGGTTGTCGGCTGTTAGCCTTCTTTCCATTTACTCAAATTGTATCTTTACCTTTTATAAGGTGCAAAAAAGCTTTCATTGTTACTATATCCAGCATCAACAAGGTAGTATCATCCTAAGTTAAAAGAATTCAGCCATTAGTGATGCAATTATATGCATATGCATACAAGTTAAAACAATGGATACACATTATGGGGTACCTTTTACCCATAACTCCTGCTAATTGCATCGTGTAATACCCGTCCATCAGTTGTAAATCCTTCCCGCCCAGGAAACACATATATAAATTGGATCTCTTACGAGCATACCCTTACACATTTGTGGTTATCTCCACTTTCCTATTTTGATACCTAGGCTTGTCTTACATTGGCACCTTTATCCTTATGTATGTTCCATCTAAGGCACCAAGACAATTTTGTCACCAGATCGTTAGAAATCAATAAGGATTGTTTTATTTAAACATCAAATTTCCTAAAATAATAATTTAGTTTTACTCCTTTCCTTAAACCATCTCTACCTTTCGTCAGTTAAATCTTCAGGAACAAGCTTTGGGGTGGCGAATAACTCACCTTGCAACTGCATTATAGCATTCAAAACATGGTTAAAATATCTGCTTATGGTTTCCCCTGACTTCCCAAATTCAAATTGAATTACCCTATTCTTAACATGATGACCAAGAATATGGAGAAACATTGCTACTTGTTCTTCAACAAGCATATTCTTTATTGGTTTCAACCCCTTTCAGTATCAAGCATAGAACACAGTCGATCGAATGTCAATCTGTACATCCTAATTTGGTTATGACACATGGTGTCACTAGTGTAAACCATGTTCCTAAGGTGGGCCTTCTTAGCATAAAAGTTTACAGTGTAAGGCTTGTGACTTAGACGTCGCCTATGCAAAGCAATACCAACACAAATTATCAAGCAAGCTTGCGAATAGTGTTCGCTAGAATTTATACAAGCAAATGCACATGATCGCAATAAGTAATAAAGTGGGATTAAGATATCGTTCCCATGAGGACTTAGCTTTAATTCTGGACTGATATTGCTATTAAACTTTTAACTCAGGCAAATAGATTGAATATATAATTGAATAACTAGACAATAATGCAAAATTAAGTAAACAATCAACTAAATGAACGTAAGACTTTGACTTCACCTTAATGTGTAGTTATTTTGTATCGATAGTTACTTCTTTATTGAGTTATGAATTAGTTTACTAACTTAGAGATTTAACTGCTTATGTAGTTTTGTCAAATCATCATATTCCCTTGACTCCCTATATTTTTATAAAAACCAGCTAAAAAGACTATTGATATAAAGTGATGCCCTAATATTGTTTATCTAAGATAGTCAAGTACTACCGTCTTGACTACTAATTACTATACTTACTACTTTTTAAGCATGCAAACAAAGATTATCTTCATTCAGTTATTCATTTAAGGTTTTCTTTTTGAGTTAGCCTAAATTTTAATTCAATTCTAAAGTAATCAAGCTCAAAAAAGCATCAAGGATAGAAAGAAAATAAGTAAATTGAATTGAAAACATCACTAAGATGATACTCTCATATAAAAATAAGCCCACAAATGATTCAGTCAAAATCCTTGATAAAACTAACTAGCCTCTTATAGGCATTAGTACATAATCAAATATGAAAGAAAAGCATAAAGAATATAAGAAGAAGAAGAAGGAGAGGGAAGAGTTCAAAAGAGGAATACTCTATAAAAAACCCCTTTACTCTGTAGCAAACCCTCTTATCAACAACTTTCAAATTAGAATTCTTTTAAAGTATTTCCCACTCTTCTCTAGTTTGGTGCCTCTATTGCTTACCCTTAGATACTTATATATTGGCTTCAAAAACCCTAAAAGTGGAGTATGGGTGTGTATGGAGCCTTAAATCATCAAAGCAAATTAGGGTTTCTGAGATATTGGCACCCGGGTGCCAACTCTCTGTTTTTAGCACCTGGGTGTCACTTTTGTGGTGCTTGAGGGCTAGTATTCTAGAAATCTTGGCGCTTAGGAAGTGGAATTCTAGAGCCTAAGTGCTACTATTCTGAAAATAATGGCACTTGGGCACTGAAATTTTTGCGCCTGGGCACGAAACCTTAGATTGGGAAATTCCAAAGTGCACATTTGGCACCCAGACGCTAAGTCTTTAGAATTGGTGCCCGAGCACTGGAATCTTCATGTTTTCACATTTTCTTCCTTCTTTGCTAGTACTTTTCCAACTCCATTTCCTAAAAATTCATCACAAAAAAATGCTTAAATCTTTGCTTAATAATGGTTAAACGTAAGTTTCCAAGTTATAATTAAAATTTCTTTGAAATCAATGAGATTTTATTTATAATCTAAATGTTTTTGCTATCAATATTGTTCCAGATAACTTTCTAAGAGTTATCAAATAGTATGAACCATATGCAACAGCCAACTCAAAAGTGCAATGACAACGTCAACCTTCACGTTGTCCATAACTATTCAATTATAATAGCCACCATATATATATATATACACACAAACACACACCAACCATAGATATAAAAAGTTGTAAGTATGACAAGACAACCAGTTAGGTAACTATTAATGCATATATACCATTCAAATTTGGCATGTTGATTGTGAGAGTGTGAAAGTACAATTTACATAGTTAAGTAATCAATGTTTATATGTAATGACAGATCCCTTGTTAATATTTTTATAAAACAAATTCTTACACACAACTTTGTCGATCAAATGTTCCAAATCAAGTCATTCCCAACTCCATTATTGTCACTTTCTCTAGTTGCCAAAAAAACTATAATCTCATCTTTATTATTATTTTTTAAAATACATAAGGTTTAGAACATTTGTAGGATGGATGTTACTATATTTTGCTTTTGTAGTTATAAGTATTAGTGAAGTATCTATGTTCATATTCTAGTCACATAACTTTATCAATTAAATGTATTAACATCCAAAATAATGGGAAAACAACATATTTTCAATAATAAACTAACTATAAATATTACAAAATCTGAAATAAGTATATCCCAACTTTATTACAAACACAAAGATATACAAAAGCAATTTAGATTATTTGGATTTATATTAATAAACTTTCCAAGTGACCAAGAAAAAAAAGTGTTAATTAATTTTCCATCTATGCAACAAAATGGAAACAAACAAGATATCTTCTTATGCTATTCCTAAATTTGCAATTTTTATCAACTAGACAAACGCAACATACATGTAAATATTGATATTAGCATAGCAAGATCCATATAACAAATGACTAAAAAGTGTTTTACACTTCATACAATGATGCATAATTTATACCAATCAACAAAATTGAATGACCTAATTCTATGTTTAAAGAATTATTGCTCTCTTCACTAACCATAAACACAATAATGCATCAAAAGCCCTCTTTACTATAAGATCATGATCTTTAATAATGGATATATGGTGACACAACCTCCATATTCGATTAGAAAGCTTCCCCTTTTTAGGTCTTATGCAACAACACTATAATACATGGGTTTCAAATGTAGCCAAGATAACACTTCATATAGCTACTGTAAATCTTTATGCAACAATATATGGAATAAATAAGAACATGAGCATATCAACTTTGTTGATGGATGAAGGATAAGAACAATCACAAGGAACAAATACAGTCCTACTTTTTCTAAACACCACAAGCAGAACACAATGCAAGAAATATACAAAAAACATGCTTCTATTTTCGATTTCAGTGCATCTCATGCTTTCCCAGCTTAAATCAAAGTAATACTAGGAGATGAGCTCAAACCAAGGCATCAACGATGCCAAAGCTCACCTTCACACCCACTGGGGAGCATGAGACAAGTTGAAATACATCGACAGTAGAGTGAAGGAAATCGAATGAAACTCACCAGCGATGGAGTTTCTTAGCAATCGTTTTGCATTGGGGATAACTTCATATTGTCCATCCTTTCTTGGATGCGTTGTCTCCATCAAGCACATGATCTGTGAAGTCTGTAATGAAGAGATGATAGTGTATAATAATAGGGGCAGTTTTGTCACATAAATTTTCATTCTCGGGAACCAGGTCTCATTCCATCACTTCAGTTGTAAATAACAGATTCCTTATTTTGTGGGAATGGATAGGCCTTCAACAATGAACTTTCCTTTCCTTTTCACCTACCAAACATTCTATTTTTTTTTCTCCCTGTCCCTCTTCCTCTCCTTTTAGGCCTACCAAACACACCCTCATTTTTATCAACTAAATAGGCTATAAAATCTTTTTTCATATATATGTGTGTGTTTGCAACATTTTAATCTCTATTGTGATTTTATTAAATAAAGAATTCAAAGGAAAGTTGGGAACCTACTATGGTCTGCAAGTTGAAAGCTAAATAATATCTTACTTGCATATATCTTACTATGACTAGAAATAATCATATCATCACAAGCCTTACACATTAAAAAAATCATGTAGTAAGAATATATTGGTTTTTTACAGATTATAAAATATTAAGCTTTGAAACTTCTCAAATGCTAAAGCAAACATATTATTAATTTTCTATGTCAAAAATATCAAGATGGGATACTTGACAATTAAATCAAAGCGTATTTTGAATCGTAGTGATGAAACGACCAAATTTTTAAAGATTGATCTAATGTTGATCGAATCCAATGGTGAAGGTGACATGGATCGAAGAAATGAATTGTCGAGAATTTTATTTTTCCAAAATATCATCAAAACTGAACAATGAAGCAAATGTGAAGACCCATATTGATAATAAACTTATTATTACTATTTTTTTAGAGGAAAATACTTTTTCAGTCTCTCACTTATTATAAAATTATCATTTTAGTCTCTCATTCAATTAAAATTCCAAAACAGTCCGTACTTATTAGAAAATGTTATACTTGATCCCCAACTTTAAAAAAAAAAAAACTAAATTTAATCATTTAGATTTAGAGTTTAGAATTTGATAAAGGAACTAAAAATTATAATTTTTTAAAAAGTGAAAAACTAAGTGTGACATTTTCTAATGAGTAAGGACTATTTTGAGTATATCAATGAGTAATGGACCAAAATGACAATTTTGAGATAAGTAAGAGACTAAGAATATTTTTCTCAATTTCTTTATAAAACAATGGTATTCAATAAATGTGAAGATCATGTTAGCACCATTCCCTCCTAACTTATTCCACAACTAGCATTCTTTTTTAAAATGAATGTATTTTCATTTGATTTGACTGAATGAGTTTTATAGTGTGGGTTTTTCAGATCGGAGTGGGTACGCGTATGAATGGGAATGAAGGAGAAGATGACACATTGATAACAAATGTTGAGTTAAACGCAGAATCAGTAGTAATGGTTACGAAAGCTTGATGTTGGTCTATGTATATAGATGGACTTATCTCGTACTAGAACCTACAAATAAGTGTGGTGTTAATAATGAGATGTTTTAAATAGTTTGTTTGATTATAGAATTTGTTAATATAGTGATCTTAAATTAAAAAAAATGTATTTGTTGTGTGTAGTTTTTTATTGGTCACTAATTTGTTCGATGTACATAGTTTAATTAATATAGTCTATATATGTCTAATGTAAACGGTTAACAAATAAATTTGTAAACTAAATACGATTTAAAGATTACACAATCTAAATTTTGATAATTAAGTAGTCCTTAAAACAAATCAAAAGTATTTTCTTCTCTCAAGTTTGTCATCATGTTGTTTAATACATATATATATATATATATAAGAAAAAACTTGATAACAAATTATATATCTTTAAAATTGAACTTGAAATTCATGTTTGAGTCTTTTTTTCACTAAAGAAAGTCGGTTGAGTTTAAGAAAAAATGAAATACAACATGAAATAATTTGAATAGTTTAATTATTTGTAAATTAAAAAAAAAAAAACTCCTTTAACTTTTTTTTTGAAATTATAATAAAACAAATAGAATTGTATGTCATATAATTATTTTGTAACATGATTATTATAAAACACACCCATTTATTTTAATTAATTAACATAAAAAATGTAATTTATGAAAATTTATGTAAGTCGTTTTATTTTATTTTTAATCCCTTAATTTAAAAGAATAAAAAATATAATTTTCAATATCTTTTTTAATAATTCTCCTTCACTATTTCATTCTATCCATTATATTTTAAGTCAATTATTCAAACTTATTCAAAAATCCTTTTTGTTTTGTTTTTTATCTTCCGAAATTAAGTGGACTTCATTATGAGTTGAAAGCCCTCTTGGGCCAATCATGTGTGACTTTGAAAAATCAAATAAGCATCGAATTGAAGCCCAAATTAATTTTTTGTCTTTTCTTCGAGCTTGAATTAGATTTGAGCTGGGTCCTTTTTAGCCTCGCTTCAAATAAGTCATTTTGTGAAAAAATATTATATATTAGTTTGACTAGTTTATATTCTACAAAGAATATAACTTACTAAATTTTAAGGAGTTTTGGTGTTGAAATATATATATATATATATATATATATATATATAATTTTATAAAAAATTTAAGAAAAATCAAATTTCTTCTCTTTCTAAATTTTCAGGAGTTAATTTTTGCTTACTAATCACCTGCAATAAGTATATCCTATTACAAAATTTGCAGTATGTGAGTCATTGAATTTTGATCCTATGACTCACTTTTATTTTTTATTTTAAATAAATAAAATGTGATTCATCATATTAAAATCTAACGATTCACATTTTATTACAGATTTTTCAATACTGTAAAGAATCCAAAGTTCTTAATTTTAATATATATACCTCTTAAGTAATCAAGCTTCGAACCAGTCTCATTCTTTAAGGTATTTTATTTGAGCTGGGCTTCACTTAAATATGAAATAGTAATTTACGCCGAGCACCAACTTGTGCCTACATTTTCCCAGTTGTTCTACAGAAAACAGCGCCTATAGCCTAGTATGAAGTTGCTCCTAAATGTTTTTCTTATCAAAATCACATCTTTCCCAATCTTACAACCATGTAATATTCAAATACTTATCTCAAGTAGTTCATTTCCCAATCTGTTCATAGATATATCCTCTTGGACTAAGAATTCCATGAAGGTTGTATCCTATCAGGATAAAGTAATTAAATATAGAAAAAATAATTCTTAAAGCTATTTTAGTTGTTTTAATTTTAAAAAAAACCCCTTAAGTGTTATCAGGAATAATAATATTTTCAAATTTCTAAGATAATTCAACTAAGTAAACTTAAAAGAATTTAGAATTCAACCTAAATAGGTAGAGCTTCATTATATCCTCCTCTCTCATATTTGAAGAATTAATTTTTTGTATCATTTTTTGGTATAAAATATATGTGCGTAACTTTATTAACACATTACATCCTGACTTCCACCCCCAGAACATCTATAGGTCACTCAAACAGTGAATAAATTGCAGACACCCAAGAAAATCATATTTTCTCCTAAGAAATAATGTCAGAAATTCAAAATTCTCTAAGAGGCCGTCTTCTGCAGAAACTTGAAAGAAAGAAACAATACTTTAGATTGATATTTGTGACAACATAAATAAACAACAATAAAATAGTAAAAAAAAAAAAAAATCTTTCACAAACTGACAAGTGAAGGATGGCAAAGCAATATATTAACGGGTACAAGACTGGTGAAATGAATACTTTTAGTAACACAATTCCGCACCTTTAAGATACTACGGACACGTAATATAATAAAACTGTTTCTTTTTTTCCAAAGTTGTGGCATCTGCTTCAATCTAAATGAAGATCATGGATTAAGCAAACCAGTTTACATAATAATTCTACAGCGTGTTGTTAACAGATCATTTGTATGATCATGAATCATGAACTATGAGGCTTCAGAAGCCCAAGTACAAACCAATGAAGAAGCCAATATGTTTTCCAACAATAGAAATTGGCCGAAGAGCTTCATACCACACCTACCATTAAGGGTTAGAAAAAAAAGACAAAAAGACAAAACGTAAATACAGTTTTTTAAGTATTTATTATCAGATTCTTCAATAAAATTTTGACATGTAAGCATCATTAACTATTCCCCAAAAAAGAAACTTGCCCACATATCATAATTATATCCAAGAAACTGATAATAAACACTTCAAAAAATTTCACTAGTCCAAAGAAAAACAATTCGACCTCTTGGAATCCCTAAAAGGCTGATCCTTGTTGCAAAATTTTAACGGGAAGTAATTAGTTTGCTTTGACAACTTGAGGCAGAGATTTGAGAAGGGACAATGAGGGCCTTCGAACAGTGTGATTCAGCAGTATCATAAGTGTCATAAGCGTTAAGGCCCCAGCCTGATGTGCAGTGCCCAGCGAAGCAGGTACATATGAAAGAAGTGTTGAAACTCCTAACGTAACCTGTAGGCAATAAAAAGTCAGTTACTTTATACCTTCTAGAATCCATTTTCAAATATATAAACCAAATCAATCATGAAATGACAAGTATACCGAAATAGATCCACCAAAAAATATGCATAATATGCCTATATATCACTTCACGATTGACTTAGTTTACTTTACCTAACTTTCATAGAAGAGTCTTACTTTACCTAACTTTCATAGAAGAGTCTACCTGAATCGACTTAAAATTTTTGTAATCAGAGATTTGAATAAGTGGAGGTAGAATGAGAAATTATGTTACTGCTTAGACAAAAGAAAACTAAAACGTTTCCTCTTTTTTGAGTTTGAGTATGCAGCTAAGCCAAAGGAGGTAATACATCAACAGGAAGACAGAGAACAGGGAATAGCAACAAAAGCGGAACCCAAAAAACACTAAAATTGAAATTATAACCTGAAGAGCAGCCATTCCAACAGTACTTCCAATCAAAGATCGAACTGCAGGATGAATGTCCAGCTTTCTAGTTGACCACCATAAAGTGCCAACTGAAATCAGTGTTGCAGTTGCAAGGATGCGATGATCAAGCTGTGACATTTTTTGGAAACTTGTGATTAAATTCCACACAGGCATAATGCGAAAAATAAACACCGGAATGTAATATGTTTTGTTGCCTTGCAAAAAGTCCAACAAAATATAAATTCAAGGCCAAAAAATCAAAATAATAAAATAAATTTTCAAGAATTAATTTTTTTTGTCCTGTTTAAAGGAATCATGAAAAAGAAAACTGTTTCTGCAAGTTGAAACTAAAAAACTTTTGTCACCAAACTGCACTAATAAGGATATATTTATTGGTAAGTATCCACATTAAAACTGGATGCTTCACATTATACCTCTTAATCCTAAGCATACTTCATTTTCATCTAATTATCTCAACTCTTGAAAGTAAATAATAAAACCATGACGAAAGAGGTGCTTCACGTGGTATCAGTATGGACAATCACCTGTACAGTTGATGTATTCTCAAAGAAATTCCGGATTAGAGGTTTCATTTCAAAAATGTCTCCTGGTATCCATGTATCACCCATCTTTGGGAAAGTATTAAATGCATGCCCCTGGAAATCCACATGCAAGCAGAATGATTTTTCCCTCATCAAAGGCTCAATTATTATGTCAGGGATACAAGTATAAAAAGCTTTGAGATAATGGATATACTAACATACAGCATCATTTCCAGCAACAAATGCACCTGAAATAGCTGTCAGACCAACAAGTAAGCTTATAGGCAGTGCAAGTCTCTTCACTTTAGCAGCCCCGTTAACCCATGCTAGTGATTCAGCTGGTGGTTCAGGCATAACAACAGAAAGCGCAGTCCAGAATAGGCCACAGTAAATAGCAAATGCTGAAGTAAGATGAGCGGCAAGGCGATAAGGGCTTACCCTTGGCTGAGAATATTCAGATGCTGGTTCCTACAGAAGAAGATTGTTTACATATTATACTGTTAACCAACAAAAGTTCATATGAATGGAGGAATTTATTTTATCCATTAGCCAACCTCTAAACCACTTTTAACCATCCACCACCCAACCAAACCCTGGCCAGCACCAAGGGCAAAGAGAGTAGAGAGTCTCAGTCCCAATCTTACGGTAATGTATCCCTTACGGAGAAAATATGAAAAGGGCAAAGCAAACATAACTCCCAGCGCCCTTCCCCACATACGATGTGCATACTCCATCCAATATATAAATTTGAAATCTTCAATCTTCATGCCTTTGTTAACTCTGCAACAGGTAAGCAACAACGTATCATCTGTCATCCATCAGAATTTTTTTACCTCTTCAAAACGAAGCTTGACTAACCAGAACTACAGTCAATCCTTAATTTTATAATCAATCCAAATTCAAATTATGTGGAAATTCTACTTCAATAACATATTACCATGATTAAATACTACAATCTTTTATTTTTTAGGCCAAGCCCAAAACTCACAATCATGTCAATTTTTCTTACAGTAAGACATTAAATGTTTAAAGAGACTATATATTTTTGTCATACAGTTTGAGCATAATTGTTAAATTGTTTATTCCTTAATTTTAATAGTATATTTTTCATTACTTGTTTCAGACCCTATTAGAAGTTAGTCAGTCATCACTAGAAGGACTTGCTTGCCAGTCTTTAGAATTATGCCTGAAATATCCTGTCAAACTTTCATACATCTAGTGCAAGTTACTAAATAACATTATCATATTTATATCACTGTATTAAGCATCAAGACAGAAAAAATCAGTAGAAAACATCCTGAAGGTATTTGTGATTAATTAAAGGTATAACAATAAAAGATTAAGTTTAATTATATAGCATACATTCACCACAATGCAATCTTACATTGACATTGCAAGAATCATATTGGTATTTGGCTATTTGCACTTCTGACTTACCGCTTGTATTCAGGTGACTGCTTATACTTCTCAAACTCTTCCAGCCATTCCTCATCTGACAAAGGAGGGAGACTACCAGTGAATTTCCAATCAGTCATTGAAAGACCAGATCGTGTGAGTCTTGTAACACCCCCAAGTACCACCATACTGAACACCCAAGCAGCCGAGCCAAAAAGCCATATTCCAACTACTTTTTGGGCATGAGGTCCCCCAGTCACTAGCAGCTTCGCACCCTCTTTCTGTGCCACCTCGGTAGCTGCCACATTACAAAAGCTCCTCGTGTATGGCACAGGACGACCCTAATAGCATCATACCATTTTTTTTAAAACCAGATATACAAAAACATTCACAATAGAAAAGCTGCATCACCCTGAAGAGTTGCACGATCAAAAGGGAAATGATACATTTACCAGCATATTTATTAAACATACTCAAGATCAAGAATAAACCATTCAATCATCATTATGATCACAATCAACCATAACTAACACGCCTAGTACAAAACCCGTCTATGATAAAGTGAAGTTAAAATGAAAGCACAGTTATCTGCAACCCAAACAACATTTTGTTAAACAGATCAAAATTAGATTTTGACAGAAAATTACTTAAGTTATTGACACCCTGTTGAATGCAGAAATTCAAATGGCTCCAAAGATAGGAAAGCAAAGAAAGGCAAAAGGTAGCTTGAAAGGTTCATATTGAAGCCCAAAGCAGAGACGGAACAAACCAGACCTTAGGATGAGATGATCGAAAACTATGTAAATATTGCCTGACGATGGTCGGGTACAAAAACATTGACGAATTTTCAGCAGAAGAACAAGAAATCGGCCTCGTCCCGATTACATCTTTGCTGCGCCTCAGAAATGACCACGCCACTCTGCTCCGAAACATTTCTCCCTCCCTCTCTCTCTAGCTAGCCTGCGCTGTGACGTGCGAGGCTTAGCAAGGGTTTAGCGGGGACGAGGATCCGCCAATTCCATGCTGCGACGTTGTCGTTTTGAGGGAAAGGTACGAGCGTGCGGCCAGAAAAATTCTATATTATTCATGTTACAAACTAAGAAAAGAGAGATTTTTTTTTTTTTATGATAATTTATTTGTGCACCTTCGTTATAATTGTTACATGATATGCTTAAAGAAAAATACATGATCAATAAACCGTTTGGTGCGATTTAAAATTTTGTTAGTATTTATTTGTTATAATTTATTATATGAAAAATTTAATATATAATATTACTTTTAAATATAAAACTATCGGGTTTGTGCGATTTTAAAGACATTACAAAGATATTTATTTGAGGAGAAACTCTTAAATTTAGATTTATATATATGTAATGGAGCAAATAAATTATGACTTTAAATATAAATAAGTAAAAAATAAATTTCACTCTATAAATATAATAATATACTTTTTTATATGTTATTGATTAATTTATTTTACATTTTTTTAATTGAATATACTTTTGTATATAATTACCTATTAATGTCTCAGATTAGATTGTTCATTTTCTCTTCTTGGAACAACTTGAAGAAATAAGTAAAGAGCCATTCAGATTGTGAGCATGCAAAGATAGTAATTTGCACTCATTTTCCTGCAACCTACCAGAGTATTTTCACCAGAATCTAGTAGAAAGCTTTCTATATTTCATTTTCCTTTTCTATCTGGTCGCATTACAGCAAGAATAAACTACAAATATATTTCCTTCTATAAGGCTACATCAACTCTTTAAGCCTCTATAATAAATTATGGACGTACTAAGAAGAAGAAAAGCTAATCCTGACTCCTGAGATATTCCTGTTCAAAAATCGATAGATATGTTCCATTCATATAGTTCTTTCTCAGGTACTCTCAGATCTATAGTGACCAATCCAGATTCTTCCTCATATCTGAATTCCACCTCCTCCGAATCAACTTTTATCATCTTGGGTCGAGCTGATGAGTAAGCTCCAAATAGGCCACACCCACGAACTTTCATGGCTACATTTGTAGTTCCATTGTCGTGGTACATTTCTTTGATGGCTCCTCCTGAGTTGAACATCTTGAGCAAACCAATAGGAGCAAATTTGACCCTATGTGTCAGTTGCCTGACGGGAACTACCGTAAAAACTTCATATTCTCGAGATTTCAATGTGATTGGGATTGATGCATCCTTTGGAAGATAAACCACGTCCCCTGCAAATTGACATCATAGAGAAAGAAAACCATTAAACAAACCAAATTGGCATAATTTGACTGAAAAACTTAATAGATATATGGTATTATGTGAAGCTTAGAAACGTACCACCAACATGGGAAAATATAATGGTGTCTCCCGTCCATTTATCATCTGCAACTCTGGACAAATAATCAACATCTTTAGCCCTAACGATGCCTGTGATTGTGCCTGGATTTTCGTCATGGATAAGGTTCTTCTTTCCAACTTTGCACCACCCAGCGCCCTGGCAGTTGAACACCCCAACTACTCCAGAAAAATCATTTATATTCCATATCTTGAGAAGGCTGCGACAGCAACTTTCAATGAGTTTGTAGAGTTAAAAGAAAAAGATGATGGTGGATCCACAGAAAGGAAGGAACAAGAAACTACGTCAAATGTTTAAACATATTTAGGTAGTTAACTCATTCTGGATTCCTTACCTCTTCCCATCTCTAGCAGGATCTGAAAATAAGCAATCCATGGCTGGCCTTCCGGGAAGTTTAGCCCTCAATATAGAACCATCAGGAAGCGCAAGTTTCTTTAATAGATTAAAGTCATGGTGTCCTGGCTTATCACTGCAAATGTGAAAACCTCCAATGCTAAGAAACCATTCATCTAATTTATTTATATAATGCTACAAACAAACAAAAATGGATACATGTCATTCATCACCAATCACCATTGATCATACCTCACATATATAGGACACCCTCCTATAGCTCGACCTGCACCGTGATATTCAGCCATTGGATGTAGGCTCTATTATCCATCAAAGTTCATATTTGATTAGCTCCCAAAGAAGTAATTACAAATTTAATTTTTTAAAAAAAGAGGGGAATTCCTCATTTGCCAACTTACTTGAAACATATCCCAATCTGGCTGCATAAATTCACCCAGGAAGATGGTGTTGTAAGCAACTGATGCAATGTGTATTGTGTGGGATGCTGGATCTCTTGGCCAGAAATCATCAGATGCCCTTATAACAGCTGAACGATTTGCACTACACATAAGTAAATTCATGCCAAATCATTATTAGTAATAGCATTCATAAAGCATTCAGTTAGCAAAACTTTAGAAGCAATCCCTCCCTACCTGTAAAGCCCATCTGTGTTGTGACTCATACAACAAATGATTCCATTATCAGGGAAGTTTCTAGAGATGGATGCCTCTAATGCCTGGTGGTATTTCCTAGCAAGTTTCACCCTCCCTCCATGGCCTGCCCCTAGAGTCTCAAGGATATTCTGAACATCAACTTTGACACCATCAATACCAGCAGATGCCAGATATGAGTGGAGTTCATCGTAAAAGTTGAAAACTTTCTCAGGATTCACAAGGCCAAGCCCATTGATGGTAATTGTTGTTAAAGCTTCATCCGGTTGGTTTGATTGAACTCCAGGAGATGACACAGGGTAGGTCATCTTTGAGTCGTAATGCTCCATTCCAGTAACTCCAGGTTTAACACCACCCCAGTATCCAGTTATAGCATGCCACACATAAATGTACCTATAGATTCAAAGTCAATATGTGAACTGAATATTCTGAAAGCTCAGAGAAAGAAAGAAAGAAGTAAAATGGAATTAGTAGCATACTTTATGGCATGCTTTTCCTTGATTTCTTTGGTAACGTGACGAAGTCCCAGAGCTGGGTCTTCTATCCTCTGACCCTCTTTGCCATCTTTCTGAAATTTGTGGTTCTCTTTTATGTGTGTTAAACGATTTGCGAAGCTGATGGAGAAGAAAGGAAATAAAAATAAAAAAGGAAATAAATATGACTGAGCCAAAGATTTAGAAGGATGAAATTTAAATATGGTAGTGAAACTAAGAATAAATAAATACCCACTTGGCTGCATTATCTGCTTTCCATTCTACACCA
The DNA here is from genome assembly GCA_037074485.1 of Delonix regia. Taxonomy (NCBI): domain Eukaryota; kingdom Viridiplantae; phylum Streptophyta; class Magnoliopsida; order Fabales; family Fabaceae; genus Delonix; species Delonix regia. The sequence continues at coordinate 20,207,309 of CM073452.1, read as the reverse complement.
TTGGGGTCCACGCCAACAGATTGCCATCCATCATCAATTATGACAAACTTAGCAGGAATTCCACCTTTCTCTAGGCTGCAAAAGATTTTAAAAAAAAAACATAAAGATCACTATATATGTAATGCCATCTCTCTATAATTTTTGTGTACTGTTCATGGATGGAAGTAACACCTCTGTAATCCTTGATTCACACCCTCTGAAGTGACATTAGTATAGAAAGCATCCCATGTACACCAGCCCAACCAGTTCAACATGTCAGGCATCTGAATACAAGAAAATAAATAGTTTATAAGCTTCAAGATGCAGTACTTATAGATCATAAAACCATCCAAGGTAACTCTTTATGAGGGAGGAAATACATACCTTCTTCCTCTCACGATGAGAAAATGTCTGTAAGTGTTTCTCAACAGTCCTGAACAAATTGAAAATGGAATCAAATCAATGAGCCGAGTATATACCATCTTTACCACTTAAAAAGAAATTTAGAGAAAAAAATTGCCCATCTGATAGTTTAATTATGATAAAACATATATATTACTGAATAGAAAAAGTGGTTTTCAAATTCGAATCAATCAAAACATTACATAAATCATAAAACCGGATTATGAGAGTCAAAGCAGTGGTGCTAAGCTGAAGTTCTGGATAGGTGCAATCTTAAGATTGAAGTTTAATGGATGGTGTAACTTCACCTCAGGAATATTTGACATAAGTAGAGAAACTGGAAATAGTTCAAAAGTTTAATTATACAGTGTAATGGGCAATGTATGAAGCGTTGTAAGTTGTAACTTACTTGACAGCATTTGTGATGACTTCATATGGGTCTGATCCAGCGCCAATAAATACCAGATGACTCCCATCAAATCCTTCAACAGCAGGACATCCTACAATCATACACAGCCAAATTTCACCACTCTAAACAACAGTGAAAATCACTTTTCATTAAAAAAATTTTTAGTTACTTTGTTAATCCCTAGAGTTTCACTCAATTTCCATTTTGGTCCTTATAGTTAACATTTGTAATTAGATTTATATAAGTCTAGAAATTTAAGATAGATTCCTATCATTAAATCTCCATTAATATTAAATTTTACTAACGAAACCAACCATTTGCCATGTTGGCAATCTAAAAATACATGATTCATTTGCAACTAAAGAAGTACAGGTAAATGATGAAGTGAATTCACATGTGTAGCATTAGATGCCACCTAGATTAAGTGAATGTGATGTATTGGTTTGAATAATAAGCGCTAAAATCATATAATTCACCATGTCTGCAGAATTTTACAGACATTCAATAACAAGGACCAAAGTTTTAAGAATTAGAGACCCAATTTCAAGCTTCTAAAGTATAGGGATAAAGGTAGCAATTTAGTGAAACTTTAAAGACTAACAGAATAATTTAACCTTTTAAAAAATTAAATAAATGAGAGTTGATTATTGCAATTTCACACATACCGCTTTCCACACAGATCTCTATCTCGTTTTGTTCATTCCCTTGAAGAGCTGCCCTGAAATCTCCTTCAAGAAGGGGTAAGAAAACTGCATAGGTAGCTGAGTGGTCTTCCCCGTTAATGTTGACACACCCGTCGATATCAGAACCATTGTGTGCTTCAACAAGCAAGAACTGTGTTTCAATGGGAATATCTTGTCCACAAGTACCCATTCTCTGTGTCATCCACCACATTTTGAAGCGGAAAAGACACATAAATCGCAACCCCCTGAAACAATAATTATAAACTCACAACAAGTCCATAATTTGTGCCTAATCACACATATAGGGTCAATACAATTCTTGACTTCAATCTGAACTCAAGTTAATTAGTAGCACAAATTATAAAGAACAAGTACAACAGGGGAAATTTCAAATCAGATTGTCTGTGACACCATCAAGAGAAACGCAATGAAGATCAAGGTAACTAATAATACATGCTAGAACAGGGAGTTTTCCTTTAGAAGGTTTAAATCTACTTTGATATTCTCACTTTTTTTCCATTAGAAAAATTAGAATTTCAGAAAACCTGAAGATCATTTTTTCGTGAACAACACCCTTGAACAAAATTGCGACATTCACCCAAAACTTGTAATGCCAAATCAAGGAGAGAACACTCTTTGCTCTAAAAATCGTGTCAGCCATTGAACAGAAAGAAAAACCAAAACAGACGATTACAGACAATCACTGATTAAAAAGGAAGAAGAAATAAAGAAAGAAAGAGCATACTCTAGCTTTCCGATAGGGAAGACCTTTCTGCTGCCCTTCTGATCAGTTTCGACCCCAAGGAATGCCCCATTGAGCAAGGCCCCGCCTGGAGCCGGAGTTACGACGACATTGTCACGAACCTCACTTAACACCTTCTTCCCCAACACCATCAAGCTGTTATCCGCCACAGAAACTCCAGCTCCCACCGTCATTTTCACCTTCTTTCTATTCTTCCTTCTTAATACCGAAACTCCCAAAATTGATGCCAATCCACTACAAGGCACAGCTGAAAGCCTGAAACCAAGTTCACCAGCAGAAACAGAACTCGATACACCACTAATGCTTGTCGTCTCAGCAAAACGTAAAGATGGAGAGAAACGAGGGACGACGACGGATAGGGACATAGCTAGCTAATCGGAAAGGAACGGTATTTATAATGAGCGATAACCGATATATCACGTAATGCACATTGCGCACAATGTATGGGAACAACATGACCAATATATTTTAACAAAAATAATATACAAGGGCGTTGTTATGGAAATTTTTTTTAATTCATCCACTTTACAACTTGTGTTTTTAACAAAAATACCTTTTAATTTTATTTATTATTTTAATATGCTTCATGTTGATTTTTATTTTAATATTAATTTAAAATATCTGTTTGTACACCAAAACAGACATTTATCTTATAAATTATTTTGTTTAGTTTAATATTAAATTATTTTGACAAGACTAATTTTTTAAATAAAAGCTAAAACTAAATTAATTAAAATTAATTTTACACAACTTCAATTCAATCTTGAACTTAAATAATCAAATTATTAATTGCATCACAAAATATTTGAGTGTTGCAATTAAGTCCGCTTGGCGCAGCGCACGACCACGTCCGGTGTTTGAAATCATAATTACACTACAACGGTTTGATAATACAGGTGGCGCCAGCGATATAAAGATAACATACTTTCGACGTAATTAAAGTCTCACTTTCACAACCAATCAATGTGTTGGTGAAAATGTAAGGTGGACCGACATAATCATTGAATGGAGAGATCGACACCGTTGGATCGTTAAAGGATGTATGATTGAGATGGTGTAAGATAGAACGATGGACTGGCGAAGCAGTATGTAATTACCGTCCTGAAAAATATCTGCTTCGTGAATTGGAGCTACGTGGCGATTTGACTGAATCTATAGAAAAATGGTGGAAGATAGATCCTCTTGATCGGAAGAAACGTCTAACAGTGGTACACCAATCAATAATCCGCTGCGGTAAAGTGCACGTGACAGTACGAATGCCGTTCATAGTTTCATGCGCAACGGAAAACGAGAGATAACGTCAAGAGAGGAAAGAAGTACGTGGAAATTACGTGGAGGATAAGACAGGTAGTCAGAACACGTGGAAAAAACCGTGTGGCCACCTGGATATTCAATGAATCCAACCTGGCATTTCGCCATTTTCACCTTTGAATAAACAAATATAATAAGTAAACTACGTGTAACCGGTCCAATTATTGCTTCCGAATAAAAAATACGTCATAAATGAATGTCAAAATTTGTAGGTTAATCTAAAATAATTTAGGACAAATTTTATATATAATTTTTTATATTTTCATTATAATATCTTTTTAATTAAAGTATAACAACCATATGCTTTGTTAATTAAATTCTAATATGTGTATGATTATTATAAATAAGTGTATTATTTTTAAATTAAATTATATATTATTATTGGTTAACTAAATACTTATTATATTTTAATTAAAAAATAACACAACAAAGATATCAAAAATTGCATGAGTCCATCAAATAATTCATTGTAATTACATTTTAATCAAAATATTTTTTAGATTTTATTTATGAACCTAAATTATTTTTTAAATTTTCTTATTTTCTTTATTTTTTCCATGATAACACTTCCAAAATTATCAATCTAAAATTGAAAATGAAGATCGAATTAGGAATGTACAAATCACTAAAAATAAATAAAACAAGAAATTGTATGAACGAGTTAACAAATTTACAAATTAATATTTTTAGAGTTACTAAAAAATTAAAAATGTGTAGCTTGACAAATTCATAAATATATGAAAAATGTAATGGAATCAAAATATAAATAAACTTAATTATTTTTAGTTGATATCTTATAATATATTTTGACTCATAATTACGGTGTAATTATGTATCACTTAATAATTACATCAACATGTACCAAATAATTTGCCAATATATTAATAATTTTTTTTCGAAGAATACAATCCAAGACCACGCGTGTGACGTACTTTGCTTGATAAATCCTCTTCTTATTCCCATAAGCAAGGGCTTTCTTGTGTATAATGCAGGAAATTATAGGCCGAGGTGATATGATATCATTAATCAATCATTGAGACATGGTTATTTTACATTAATGCTATGGTCTAATTTTCAAATCATAAAAAGCTATTGTTAAGTCAGTATCAAAGTCTAATTATATATATATTTATATACATATAAAAGATAAAAAAATAAATAGTTTCAAGCCAACCATTCTTGCACGACAAGAAGCATATATTCATACTAACCATAACAATGATCACTCTTAAAACTTCAATTACAACCATATCTCCATTTCGTATGCTAACTCTAGTTGTCGAGATAATGGCTTCACTAATTGCATCTTTCTCTTTGCACTTATATATTAGCCTTCTAAATTTATTTTCATAAAAAACTTTGTTATTCATTTGATGGATATATATATTGATAATTTAGAAAAATATATGAAGGAGAAACGGGAAATACAAGAGATTAAACTATCATTTTAATAATGCTAAAAATAATGAGATCATTTGACAACACCGAATATTAAAGCTTAATTTAATTAAATTTAGGGCCTATTTGAAATTTTGAGATTTATCCATGAGAAGCCTTAGCTTAGCCCTATGTTTACTAGGCCCAAGTCCAGGAATTTGGTTTAAATGGTCATTTCCATCGTCTACTTCTAAATTTAATTTTATTTTAGTTCTATAAATTAAAAATTTTTAAATGATTATTTACTATTGAACTTAGTCCCGTTTTAATGATCATCTATTTTTATAAATTTAATTCAAAATAATTATTTACTTTTAAATTTAATCTTATTTAAAGAAATATTATTTTAAGTTATATATTGAAAAGTGAAAAATTATTTTTTGTATTTTAACTTAGGGAATATCAAAATAAATCAAATTTAAAAGTATATAGTCATTTTAAAACTTTTAATTTGTCTATAACTAATATAAAATTAAAGTAAAAAATATAGGATGAAAATATTTCAATCTTTAAATAGTTAAGCTGGGCCTGACTAATTGGGCTCATTGTATTTAAGCTAAGAAGCCCATGGTCCGAAATGCAAGTGCATTTTATATGGATATATAACAAATCAATTTGGACAGGAGTCAACATTCTCAAATGGATGGGATTCCCTAGTCAACTTGCAAACAAACATGGGAATGGGCTTCACTTTCTCATTCCATACCTCAGATTCCAGTAAACCAAACAGCCTCTAAAAGTAATACAATTTCATGGAAAGGAAAAAAAAAAAAAATCAAAATAAAGTGCCTTAAAAAGAAGTATAGATTTTATAAGAGAAAAATATATTTTTAATTTCCCTCTTATCATCAAATTGCTATTTTAGTATCTCACTTATTGAAATATTTAAAATAATTTATCACTTATTTGAAACTATCACACCAAATTTTTTATTTTTCAAAAAATTACTAAATTTAGTCATTTTATTAAACTCTAAATTCTAAATTTAAGTTATTAAATATAATATATTTTTAAGAAGCAAGGGATAAATGTAACATTTTTTAATAAATGAGGGGTTATTTTAGACATTCCAATGAATGAAAAATCAAATTGACAATTTTATGATAATTGAACTACCAAAAGTATAATTTATTCCATTTTTTAACTAAAAAATTAAAAGTGGTACAGGGTACAAATTATACAAAAATCAATGTATGTAAATACAGTTTCATAAGTAAGCTTTGTTATATATATATATAACTCTTTAAACATAATAAATGAACTCCTCTTCACAAATATTCAATTAATTTATTTCATTCCTAGACTTTAAAATCACGTAATATATATATATATATATATATATATATTAAAGTGCTATCTTTGATATACTCATAGTTTAAATACACATAATTAATATAAAAATATAATTATAATAATATTAACTAAAAAAATAATAATATTACCAAATCTTTTATATATTATAAGAAAAAACTATGCTTGAGATAATTTAATGTACCAAATGTTACAAATCGTATATGCACACAATCCAAAATAGCTTTGAAGGAGTCCACATTGATTACTCTGACAATTTTTTAAGTTCAAATAGATTTGTCATTTAATTTTAAATAAATTAAAAAGCATTTTAATATTATATTTTAAAACGTAGGCTTATTTTAATTCTTTATAAATTAAATTATCAAATAGTATTTTATTTTTGGATTTAGTCTCCTTTTAATCATTCACAAATTGATAATATTAAAATAGTTATCAATATTTTAAGATTTTATTTAAAATAATCCTTTATTTTCAAATTTAATTTCATTTAAGGATGTTTTACTTTAGTTTAGATCTTAAAAAAGAAGAATTATTTAGTGAAAATTTAACATGAGGCTAAATTTAAAATTAAAAAAATAATTTAAAACTTTTAATCTATAGAGAATTAAAACAAAATAAATTTTAAAAATAAATGATTTAATTAATATTTTCTCTTGAATAAATTGTAATAAACTACGATTATGATCCGTATTTTTTCGTATATAAACAATTAATTTTAAAATAGTAATTATTTATGCCACAAAATTTAGTTTCTCAGTCATTGGAAATAAGTGATATAAAAAGTTTCGTATTTATCTTTTCTTTCTCCATCTTTCTGTGGCTTGGGTATCAAAGAATCTATCACAGGATTTTTTTTATTTTTTATTTTTCACTGGGGCCAAAATCTGAGGTTAACTAATTGACTTTTCACGTACATTAAGATAGTGGCCATATAATATCGAGGACAAAAAGAAAATGACTTCTCAGGGAAAGTGGGAAAGATGACTAAATTTATATAAAATTCTGATGAATTAGTCATTGCATATATAATTGATTAATTAGAATCCAGGTTTTAATGATTTTTATATTGGTCACGAACTCGAAGGCCAAGAAAATAAATATTAAAAAAAAAAAAAAAAAGGAATCATTCTAGAAGCAAGGCTCCCTGAGACAAGACAAGAGGACAGCAGTGTGGGGCCCGTCTGGAAAGTGTTGGATGACCAGCATTCCACCTCCATCCCACATCATCATGATGTGGAGCCACACCCTTTGCTTCTAGAAGCAACCGTCTCTCCATACATTTATGATGGAATCTTGGATTGCACTTACATCCACCTTCCTAATATATATATATATATATATATATATATATATATATTCGTTTTTCAAGATCAAATTAATCTAATATTCAATGCACAATAAATTAAATTAAACCTGCTCTCAGAATTGCAGACACTGTCGCACTTAACATGTATACATAGACTATAACGTGCTAATACATTAATAAAATCATCACTCAGGTTAGATAATTTCTATTAGAATAATATTAATTATTTTATGAATTAATATTACTTTTATTATTAAAATAATTTTTAATTATTAATTAGATAATTAATATTAATTTAAATTAAGAATAAATTGAGTTCATATATATATATATATATATAGTGGTCAATTAATTAAATTTATATTAATTTTAGATAATCAGTGAAGTTTTACAAACTTATGGGTAAAAGGTAGCTTAAAAATTGTTTATAATTATTCTATCAAATTATTAACTTAAAATAAATATTTTAAATTATTTAATTAATTATTATTTTGAGAAGTTAAAGAAAATAAGGAGTTATTTTTGAAAAATAAATATATTACATTAATTATCTAATTATATATATTAGGAGGTAACCTAAAATGATCTAGTTAATTCACAATGTGAAAATTTACATTATATATCATATTTATGAGAACCTCTCTAACCTTGAGAAGCATAGCAGTAACAGAGGATTCATAATTATAAAAGAAAATTGATGTTAAATTTTAAAAAAATAAAGATATTTAAAATTAATCATTGTATATGTGCGACTCCAAAGTATCATCTTCTCCTCTTCTATGTCACAGAACAAAGAATTAGTACGTCAATCTCATTCCAAAAGTTGAATATCTTGTATATATAAATTTTGATGGAGTCTATATATATATATGAAGCAAGTATGAAAACCTGTAACATTGAGAAATGGAAGAGCAAAGCCATAATGGAAGAAGAGGAAGATAAGAGAATATTGCTTGCGTTTGATTGAATATTAGATGTACGAAATAGATGGCATGGACCAAATACGGCTCGACATTATTGGGAGGGTGATATTGACGAGTGACCAAACGAGGGCGAACGTGGCACTGTATATCCAAATTTTGTCATCCTTATCCAATTCTACATGCACAACACGCACACACTCTCTCACATCGTCACACCCACGCACAATTTGTACTACTACGCGCCTCCGCTATCCATATCCATACCCACACTTGCTGCTGGCTGTGACACTCTGACCAAAAGTTAATTTATATTACTTTATATCTATATATATATATATATATATATATATATGAGAGATTCCCTTAAATAACAAAATTATATATATATAATTGATCAAGACTTGAGTTAAATTTTTGTTGTTCATTGTTGGTACATACAATTTATACATATGTGTGTGTTTACGTTATCTAAACATGAAAATTATGAATAATTTAAAATTCATGCATTGTACATATATAAAGTTCTGAATAATTTTTGTATTATTTCGCATTTTAGATATGATCATGTATTTGTTATCTAATAATCATTTTATTGATTGTTGGGATAAAAGAACTTCTCCTTGTGTTATAATTATTTTAAAATATTAATAATCAAAATTTAAAAAATTGGGCCTGAATTTTGAGCTTTCTGATTTTGATCAGAATTTAGTGTCATAATAAATCTACCAGAATTTTAAAAAAGTGGAAGGCTAAACGGTGTCGTCCACCTAAACCACACCCAAAAAGCAAGTCTTCTAGAAGTGGTTCCTAAGCTGGCACCTTAGCGCCTAGTCGTCTTCGAATCAGTACACTCACTAGAATATGAAAACCGATGACAACACACGGTTTTGCCTTCCAATTAACGAATCTGCGTCCCTCCTGTCAAATGACTCTTTTACCCTATCTCTCTCTCTCTTCTATTACCTTTTCTCTTTCCGTTTGACCACTATATAAACTCCCTCAACCTCATTCCTTTCATCTCGCAAATCGCGGAACAAGTTATCACAAGCTCAGGCAATATTCCTAATCCTATTTTACCCCTTCAATCTGTTCTGATTCCCTTGTTCATTTCTCAATGTCTGCAACGCTAAAGCTCTCGCTCTCCGCCGTCCGGCCACTCCGATTCTCCTCCGATGACTGCTTACCCTCCGCCGCCTCCTCCTCCGTCAGGTTCTTGCCGCTTCCATGTAGGGCTTCGATCCGGTCTTTCGCGACCGAGACACGCTCGTCGGTGATCGGATCCCGGCGGCCGGCGAGCCTATACGAGGTGCTCCAAGTCAGGCAGAACGCGTCCCCTAGGGAGATCAAGTCGGCGTACCGGAGTTTGGCTAAGATTTACCACCCTGATTCGGCGGTGCACCGATCGGAGCCCGACGGCATGAACTTCATCGAGATTCACAATGCCTACGCCACGCTTTCCGATCCGTCCGCGAGGGCGATCTACGATCTTTCTTTGATGGCTGTTCACGGGAAGAGCCGCCCGTTTTCGTCGTATTCGGTTCAGGATTGTCCTTCCGGGTTTTATTCGACCCGGAGATGGGAGACGGACCAATGCTGGTAGAGATAGCTTTTTTCTTTATTTGGAAAAAAAACCAAATTGAGGGAAAAAAAAAAAAAAAAGAGTGGTTAGAGAGATAGGCAGAGTAGCTTGCTGCAAAATGCATGATTTTCAATGGTGTTTTGCTGACTTAGCAAGGAAAAAAAAATGGAGAATAGCAATGTCGGAAATTTTCTGTAAATTCTACCTCTTTTTTATATGATGTAAAGTGTTCTTTTTCTCTATATCCTTTTCATTGTAGCTTTAACTTAAAAATACGATTACCAATTTTCCTACCATTCTATAGTATACCAGAAATAATTAGCTTAACTTCAAATAATGATCACATTCATTCATAATTTAGGACAAAAGACTTATATATTTCTTGTTGCGGAAGTTATCTGGTATTGAATGTATCTTTAATTTCTTCTCAAATGCAATGATAAAATATTTTAAATCTTAATGCGATTTAAATCTCTATAAATAAATTTTTATAAATAAGTAAACATTATATAATTAATTAACCCCTTTAATAAGTAAACACTATCAAATTTAAACTTTAAATATTATATAATATTCATATTAAATGATAATGCTCATAATTTCTTCTTTTTTCTCCCTGTTATCAATACAATTGTATTAGGAGTTTGTAAATTAAGCACTGAAAAAGATAAACTGGGAATGGATTGCCGATATGGAATCCATCAGTATTTACTTTTCATGACACATTAATATTATAGGATTTGGTTGCATGTAATTAAAAATTATAAATGTCTGGCGAAATGTTGTCTAAAATTTTAATTCAAAAATTTAGATTAAAGTATTACAACCATAACATTTGAGTTAAAAAAGTATGGTGTAGTAGTGGAATTGAGATTAATGAAAGTAGGGGAATGAAAAAAATAAATATAAAAGAAGAATGATTGAAAGTTAAATGCCCAAACACATAATTAGTTTTTTTTTTTTCCTGTGTAAAATAATTGCCATAGCCTGTCCTTGAGGCATGATCTAAACACAGCAAATATATGATCTGAAATTGAAAAAAAAAAGGTACTTTATCATAATAAAGAACTCGCATTTTGCCATATGTGGACGCGTTTCAGTCTTTCTTTGATTTCATATATGACATTTTTTTCTTATGCCAGCGGATCAACCAAGCAAATTTCGATCACTAGAATAATATTTTAATTTTTAAGACCAGCTTAATTTTAAATACAAGTAATTAAAATTATGTAATTATTTTAGTATTAATCATATTCAGTGCATATTTAGATTAACAAAATTAATTTTGGTCAAATATAATTTTATATTTAAAAATTAATTTATATAATTTATATAATTCATTTAAAGTAAAAGAAATTATTTTTTATTTTTAGAGATTTAAAAGACCAAATTAATTTTAAAAATATGAAATGTCAAATCAAATTAATTTTGCTACGAGCAGAGTCAACAAAAAAAAAAAGGGTCCAATTAAGGACGCTCATATGCTTGGGTGGCTCAATAAAAAACCTTATGCAAAAAGAAGACGACGAAAGAACACAGGAAACAAACCAGTGCATTATGTTGGATTCTGACTTTCTCAAGCTTCAACCAGAAAATTAAATTAATAAAATTGTTGAAACATACTCATCACTCAAGAACAGCCAGAACGCATTCCATTCGCAATCGGAAAACAAATTAAAAAAGAAAAAGAGGTTGGTGGACAACCTTTTCACATAACCTTTGTTGTCTTAATGATTGCACAACTTCACACCTTAATGCTCATTATGCATTCTCTCTGTCATTATCAACTCATTCATTAGAATTTAATAATGCTAAAAAGCTTTAGAGAGAGAGGGAGAGAGAGAGAGAGTTTTAAGAGCCAAACATATATACTTTTACTGCGGGGTATTCTGATAGTTGAACTACCGGTTTACTTGTTTGGTTCATAGGCTACGACCCTACAAATTCGGACCCCTTCCACATAGACTCACCGAGATTCAAATTCTGAAAATACTACATTTCTTAGAAATTTTACTTTAGGAAGGATCTGCAAAAAGAGAGAATCAACTGGCATGGAGTGGATAAATGCAGCAGAAGATGGAGTTGCGAGCAGCTCCGAAAGTGAAAGCAGCACTCCTTGGTTCAAAGGGAGAGGACGTAGTGACAAAACTCCATGGAGACCCACATGTTATCATGTTGAAAACCTATTCGTTGCAGATTTCAGATTAAACATTCATGTATATGCAATTGACGTAGCTTTCTTTTCGATCGTAATAATCAAATCGTGATACGAATAATAAATTAAAAAACATATTTTTAAATCGTAAATTATACAACGTATCGAATCTTAAGATTTAGCAATAAATAAAAAATAACTTAAAATATAAAATATGACATATGTAATATGCATAAAATATTTAAAATAAATTTTTAAAAACTTTATTAACTATATGATTTGTTAATAATTTATTTTTGAAATAAATTCAAATAATATCTTTTTTGTCTTTTTTATAAAAAGTATAGATTATGCTTACAACAATATAATAATATCATACCAATTTATTGATTTATCACATTTTTAAATTGCAAAGTCATACTATTTTATCATATTAGCTTGAATCACATTATTCATACTTGAATTAATTTATTTATATTATTAACTTTGTGACTTGTTGCGAATGGTAAGATTCAATCTGTGAATCGTACGATTTATAACTATTTTCAATTTAACCAGCAATTCATATCATTAGTTTTATGACTTATTTCGAATAATAAGATTTTAATTACTATGTTCTCAACCAAAATTTGACAGCACAATACTCTCTGGTTGCTAAATAAGAATATAATCACATTTGATTTTAGATACTGCGTGCAGTTCTTAATAATCTAACTCTAGTTGTCAATCTAAATAGGGGCTTCTTTTTTAACTCTGCACTTATCAGCATCGAAAATTTGTTTTTGAATAATATTTCATATACATTTGATGGATATATGTACATGGTTTAGAAAAATAAATGAAAGAATTAAAGTAAACTACCATTTTCATCGTGTAAACAATCTTCACTTCATTGGACAATACCGAATTTTAGAAATTAATTTAATTAAATTTAGGGTCCACTTGAAATCTGGGGACTTATCCCATGAGAAGCCACGCCTTAACCCTAAATTTATCTAGGCCCAAGTCTGGCAATGTTGTTATGAGTTTAGTAATCTAAATAAATAAAACATCATTTAAAGGTTAACCTTGGTCTGACTGATTGAGAGAACCATATGAGCTAAAACCCATGGGCCAAAAGACAAAAACACTATTCTACCCAGAGTAATTATCCAATGAGCTAGAAAGCCCATGGGCCGAGAAACAAATGGAAAAATAACAAATCAATGTGGACCCTCATGAAAATAATAAAATTTAGTGAAAAAGACGAAATCAAGAACTTTCAAAAAAGTAGTGATGGTTCTTCTACGGAAGAAAAAAAATATACATAGAACAGGTAAAAAATGATACAAAAATCATTGTTACATAATTATAAATATAGCACAACAACGTTAAACACCTATTTTTTATTATGTACCAAAAATGTTATATCTCTATCGCTTCCTTATGTGTTTAGCCTTGCATATAACATTTTTCTAATCAATTAGTCTTGTATATAGTTTGTAGTATTACGTGATTTTGGAGTCTCACTTTAGAAACAAAATAGGTTAATCATATATATATATATAATACAAGCAATGTATATCAATAACTTAGACATGGATATAGAACTTGAGCCTTTTAATTAACTCGTCCAAATTAAATTACTAATAATTTTTTCATATATTTTCAATGAATTTGTCATTTAAATTTTAATAATGGGTAATGAATTTGAAGAGTATTATCTGTACTTTTTTAAATATATAAACTATCAATTTTTAAGATAATAATTAATTATGCCTGAAATTTTATTTTTCTAATTATCTGATCTAAATATTCTGAAAGATATCATGGTAAATAAATGATATAAATACTTTCGTGTTTCTATTTAAATAAAAAGTGATACATTTCTTCTTCAAAAATTTTATTGAAAAAATTATATATTTTGGACATCCAAATAACGAGAAAATAAATTGGCAACTAATTTCTACTTTGAAAGTAATGTATATTCAATGTAGAGTCGCATTTACAACTAATATGATAGTGATAGAGGAATGTCCTCCTTTTTCTTTCTTTTTATTTTTGAAAAAAGCAATATCGTAATTCACAATTAAACTTGGGGTAAGTTCGAGAGAGTAGAATAGATAACAAGAAATGTTAGTTTTGTTTTACAAATATATTAAATAATCATATTAGTTATAAAAAATATCTTTTAGCCTAATATTTTTATATGGAAATATGCTTTATTAGGACACAAGCATGCACACACTGAGCATGTGCTCAGTTAACTCAATAAATCTAACCCAATTATATCAACTTGAATTATGATCGGGCCAAGTTCTGATGGTGATATAAGACTCAATTCAGTCGGGCTTTGATATTTTTTTTTATTTTTTTAATTTTTATAATATATTTTTTATTTAATTTTAAATAATTTTATTTATAAATAAATTTTAAAATATCAATTATTTTCAAATTTTTATTAATTTTCATTCCAAATCTTAAAATTTTATTAATTTCATTTTATATCCTTTCAAATCTTATTTTTTTTTCCATTTTTTTTTAAAAAATGATTTTCACAAAATAATTCATATTTAAAAAAAAAAACAGATCTAGCCCAAACCCGATTTAATCCAACTCTACTTGGTCAATAATAATATCTAAGGTAAAAAAAAAATCACTTGATATAAAACCAAGCTAGATTTCATATCAACAAAAAATTCAGCCTAAGTCGGCCGTGCTTACCCCCAACACACGTTACACACGCGCACTCATAAAAAATTAGATGTCTTTTTTTGTCAATTTTTTGGATCATGACTTTAATTTGAAAGGACTTTTAAATGTCATTGGAAATATAACTATCTTTTAAAGATGTTAATTGAAATATTTTATCAAACTTTCTCGCAATTAGCGTGGCGCTCTTTTGTTTATTTCCTTTTAAATATGTATTTTTTCTTTTTTCTTTTTTAAGATAAAAAAATCATTATCATTAATATTTTCTTTTTGTTTTTGGAAAAAAGAGAGTCATTAATTAGGGTAAAACTAAGTTAAAGCCCAATTTGCCAAAAAGTTTGGCCAACACACACCCCTAGAAGCGAGATTGAAAAGGGACGTTGTCGTAAGTTAAATTGAGTAAGGATAGTTTTGATTTTATTTTGGTGATTCCCTGAAATCTAGCCTCGTTCTATAGGTACTTCAAAGAATCAAGATTACTATAAGCGAATGCTTCTGGTACTTTAAACGAAAGGGAGAGATTCCAAGAGAATCCCTTTTCCCATTTCCTTCCTATCAAAGTCTCATTGTTTGTAATTTTATATCTGACAATGAATTTGAGGATCAATTTTGCGAGCTCTTTTACCTCAACTTTAGATTATAGATGATGGCATTATAAAAATGAGTGATGTTAGGAAGTAAATTGTAGATCATTAAAAGTATAGAGGCATTTGAAATTAAATTATAGGTACTAAATTAAAAACTAGTGAAAAATATTAACAATATGGGCGAAAACTTAAAAGATTAATTTTCCTTTAAAATTTTTTACATTCTTTCATTAAAAGAGACATAATATTAAAAATAAAATCGCAAAATAGATATCACACTAAGAAATAAATCCGAGTCCGTACTTTTTTTATCAACTAACAATATTAAGTAAAATATAATTTTAGACATTTAATTATCAGTTATTTTTTTAATTTGATTATTTATTTATTTCAAAATAAATTAACAATTAATGAATCAAGTTGCGAATAAAAATTAATGAGAGATAAAATAATATTTTACTCCAACTACTGCATAGCTTAGAATAAATTAGTAATGGTATTTATATGTAAATAATTAAAAAAATATATCGAAATATAGAAAGAAAAGCGTAAATCAGGTTTCTTGTTGAAATAATTTCACCTTTCATTATTTAAAAATTTTCATTAAATCCATTATTTAAAATTTTCTATCTATGGAATTAACATGTCAACCTAATCCATAATATCAACAGAAGAAGTATAATTTCGGTAAAATTGAAAGAGCACCGATTTAATTTGATATTTAAAAAAAAAAACAGATAAAGGTTGATAATAATACATTATGGTTTATGGATTGGGTACGTATCACCTAAAATTTGGCAATATATCCAAATTTCTCAACTTCTTTGTTGTGACGGACTCACCCACTTCACCACCAAACTTCTTTATTATTATTATTGGTAAAATATCAATTAATTTTCGCAAAAATTATTAATGAAGACCCAACAACCAAATTACTTATTTTTTATTTTTTTAAATTTATCTTGAATGGTTAAATAACCTAAAAAACAATTTTTGTTGGTCGAAATACTAATAATATTAATTATTTGTATTAAGTATTATGTCACCTAATTTTAATAATTACTATTTCATTATAATAAACCTGTAACTTTCTCTTTCAATAACTATTATAGGATATTGTCAACATGCTGAAAGATAACTTTTCAACGTTACTTTATTATCTTTGCAGATAGTACTATGAAGTTTTAAAACATTAAAACTTTGCCCAAATAAAGTTATGACTTGAAGGTTTAATAATTATAATTTTTTTTTGAAATTACAACCATGAATAAGAAATTTACTAGTTTATCCTCTTAACATTATTTTTGTTGAGTTTAGGTGTTTTACTACATAGTTTTGAAGAATTTAATTTTATTGCAACAAGTTTGTTATATTAGGAGGTATTTAATTAAGAATATATTCGTTAATAGAAGTCATATTATAAGTTATTGAGTCTTTCATAATAAATTAAAAATGCAAGTCTCTTGAAATAATTAATTTAATTTATTCATACTTATTTATAATTTTCCCTTAAATTTATAAGTCCAATAAGTATTGGCTAAATAAAGATAGTTATATATTAATATTATAACATATATCTATACTTAATGATTGATTTATCTACTTTCTCATGTATATATAAAACTTTGTCTTTTATTTTGTTTTTATACGGGAAAGAGATAAGGAAAAGCGAGTACACTTTATACTTTATTCGATTTTAGTATGAGAAAGAAAGGGGAAAATTCTACTTTCACTTCATATAGTTTTATTCAATTTTTTAAGTTGGTCCTCATAATTTAAAAATTTATAATTAAACTTTTATAGTTTATAAATATTTTATTTTAATACTTAATGTTAAAAATTAAATTTATATTCTGTTAAAATTAATTGATTTCATTAATTATATCTTATCATAATATTATGAATATGTAAAATTCATATGATAAAAGAGATGAAATAAAAAATAAAATAAAATTAACATACATGTATAGCAAAATATTAGTAAAAATATAATGATAATAATTAAATTTTGAAAATTTATACTTAAAATTTTAAATCATAAGAATGAAATAAAAAATTAAGTGAAATTATAAGGCCAAAATATAATTTTTTTTAAAAAAGAAATTCCCTTTTATGTTTTCTGTCTTATAAGAAAAGAGAAACTAATCTTTCATTTAAAAAAGCTTTCCTTGTAAGCGAAAACTCCCACTAACGCCATAATTGCGTGAAAAGCGTTCGATAAATACCCACCATATCCCCGAAGAGCCCACTCACTGTGTTTCATCTTCTCTTTCTTCTCTTAAGCTTCACGTTTCTCAGACGAATTCGCGGAGAGCGAGAACACGCACGCGCTGCCTCTGGTACGCTCTTCGATCAGATCGGAAGCGGAGAGATCATGTGCTGCGGAGGCAGGATGTGTATGCTGTGCACGTGCGTCATTCTGGTGGTGATCTTGATCGGGTTGCTCTTCGGGTTCGGAGTCTTCACGCATGGCTTCCACAAGCTCAAGAACACCTTCAGCTACTGCGATCCCACCGTCGCGGGAAGTTTGTGCGGGCATGCAAATGGAAGACCCTTCTTGGGCCACGCTCCGCCTCCGTTGTTCTAGGGTTTTTCGTTCCTCTCTCTCTGTTCATTCCGATTCATTCTTTCTCGGTTCTCTGGGGATTTGCTTCAAATTCTAGGTTTAGGGTTTTTTTTATTAACTCTTTAATTTGAATTGGACACAGTTATTTTGGTATTTGTAATTAGCATCTGCTTCTTCTTGGGATTCATGTTTGTTTGTATTTAAATTCCTTAATATTTTTCTGGCGTTACTGTGATATTCTGTTTGATTCTCGAAGTGGTGATTACGCTTATATGCGATTTATGGTACGAGAAATTCATGGCATCCTCACCCAAATTTCGTCTGAATATTTGAAATTGTAGGAAGGCCTAAATCTTGTGAATTTGTTCGTTAATACTAAATTATTATTGCGCTCTGCTTTTCTTCAACGAATATATTTTCTCAGCTCTTTCTGGGAAATGAAAAGATTTTTTTCGGTTACAAATCGCAAATTTGCAATCAATTTAACATTAATTCGGCCGATGCGTTTTATTTTTCTAAGCCGTTGAAACTAAATAGTAGAAAAAATAATTGTGAAGCATGTGCAAGCAAGACAAGAAATGGTAGCAAATCTCTTTTTTCTTTTAATAAAATTTTATATACATGAATTATAAACATTTAAATTTTCTTTTAATTAAAACTAAATTTACAAATTATGACTTGCAATCATGTTTGTATGATTCCAGATAAATCAACGCCTAAATGGAATCAAGCATATATCATGGTGCTTTGTGACGACAACCTGGGAATAAAGTGAGGATCTGTATCCAGACATGTGACAAGTATACAGAATATAGGTCATTGGAATGAATATTGGTTTCGAGATTTTGAATATAATATATCAGCAATAGTTGGATTAGATTTAAATATAATTCTTTATATTTTTATTATATTTTTTAATTAATATATGATAACAAAATAATAATAACAAAATGATTGCATAATTTAATTTAAAATTTATACAATTATCCATAACTACCCATATCTTGATGCAATTAAAAAATTGTATATTGTCATGTTTTAATTAAATAATAGTATAATAAAAATATAAAAATTTGCATATTAATTTTTTATTTTTATTAAAAATTAAACAACTAATAATATAAAATACTATTTTATTTTTTAACTTTAATTTACTTTTTTAACTTCATCTTCTCACTTATCCATTCATTCTTAATTTAATTTCTTATTAATTTAGTTACTTACTTATCACTTCATTTTTATTTTTATTTTTCTAATAACTCAATTATTACTTGTATTAGACCAGCAACAATCTTTTGGGTCCTTAATAGGAACAGAGTCACGGTCAGCCAATCCAAACCAAGATTACCAGTCAATCAGAAAATGTCGGATTGCTTTGGCCCAAAAGAGAAAAAAAAAAACCAATAAGTTTCGATTTTAGGGAATTAGCGCAGCCCAACTACTTAATGAAGGGAAGTGATACAGACAAAAAAATAAAACAAAAACAGAAATATTGGACATAGAAAAATTATTTGATTTAGGTATAATTTCTTCTATTTTTATTATCAAGTTTCCCATTAACATATAAAAAATATATAATTAACCAATAATAACATAAATTATGTAATTTAATTCAAAAGTTTATCTGCACTTACTTTATACATGTTGTGATATTATTAAATAATTATATATTTAATTTATTTTAATTAAAAACACCACAACAAAGATATAAAAATTGTATATAAAATTTTTTTCATAAAAAATAGAATATGTAAAGACTTATAACTATTAAATACTATGAATTCGGTAAAAAAAAAAAAATCTTAAATCATGTAAGAGATTTAAAAAAGCTAGGCACAGTAAATTAACATATTATGAAAATATATAACAAAAAATTGTCAAATCTTGCTCCATCTTTATTGTGAATTAATTTTTTTATTTATTATGGTTTAAAGATAATTAAAAAGTCGTGTGCAGATCTATTAATATAAAAGAGAACATATTTACCTAGTATAATTGGATTAGAATTGTCTAAATTTGATTTTAGATTGACACAATATATAAAGTTAAGTTTGATAAAAAATACTAGCATAACTGTAATTTATGTTTAAAAAACTTTTTATATAAAAAATTTGTTATTAATGTAATTCATCCATGTAAAAGTAAATTGGTTACATTTTTAATGTGACAAAAATGTGATTAAGTTTTTTTTATTTATGTATTGAATATAGATTAAAGAACTAGTAAAATATTTTTATTTATTTATTATTTATTACAAAATTATCATTTTATTCTATTATTTATTAAAATATTTAAAATGATCTTTTATTTATTAGAAGATGTCACATTAAGTCTCCTAATTTAAAAAAATACTAAATTTAGTCCATAAAATTTAGGATTAATATTTGGTAGAAGAACTATATATGATAAATTTTTAAAAAGTGAAGGATTAAGTGTAATATTTTTTAATAAATAAAAAATTATTTTTAAGTATTTTAATGAATGAATGATTAAAAATAATAATTTTATAGTAAGTAAAAGACAAAAAATTAAAAATTACAACAAAAAAAAAAAGCGAAATTGAGATTTATTAGGCTAACACATTTTGACGTGAAAAACAAACTTTTGAGCTTGGCTAACACCAAACCAAATGCAGTAACTCTCACGAGTTACGAAAATGAGGAAAGGTAGCAAGATACGACTAGAGTTGCCAACAAGGGAGAAGAAGAGGTGGATGAAATTGCGGCAAAGCACGTTTGGTTGGCAAGAAACATCTTCCATAAGCTTTTTCCGTTGTTGCGGGTGAAGCCACATCTTTTCATCGTACAACTGATGGAAAGGTGATTAGGAAAAAAAGTTAGATACATTTACAGTGTTATTCTCCAAATTGCGTTATACACCATGATTGTGAAAGTTTTTTTATTTTGTTAGCTAGAGTTTGTTACTGTTGACGGACACTCTTGATCAGGGATGGAAATAGTTAGTAAAAAAAAAATTTATTTAAAGAGATAAATACTTTACTTAAAATAATATAAATATTTTAATATTTTTAAAAATATTTATTATCTAATAAAAAATTAGAAAATTATTTATTAATATTTATTATAAATATTTTAATATGTTTTATTAAGACTACCCTAAAAATAATTTTAAAAGTATTAATTTAATATTTTTGATATAAGCACATTTTAGTCTTTTTAGGTATTATCTTTTTTATTCTATCATTATCTCCATCATATTAAACAAATTTTGTAATTTCATTCATAATGTACCAAACAAATTTTGGCATCAAAACTTTTTATTTCATTCCATTCTTTCCTTATTCTTTTTCATATTCTATTTCTCATCCACTTTTCTTTTGAATACCGAACAGGACCTAAATAATTCAAATGCTATCTATCCTTCCTCTTGTAATTTTTATTAAAGTATTTAGTGGTTTAAATTAATTCAATCGATTTTTGCAAATTGATGAGTTCAATAATTGAGATTAGGATGAATTCAATAATTGACAATAGTTTGATTATAAGATTGTAGTTATAGGGCATGAAAGCTATTCACATAAATTTAAAAAGTGAATGATTTTGAATGACAAATTAAGTTTAATATTCATGTCACAACCTCAACTGATAAGACATGACTGGCACAGGGAACGAGATATTCTTCATCCTTGTGAGCCTACCAAATATCTCAAGGACAATGAAACTTAAACTATTACATGGATCCTCACCCAAGAAACTCAAGACTAATACATTTGCATGTAATTATTAAAAGAATTAGTTTAATCTTTGTGTAGAAATTTCAACAGAGTCTCCCCTGAAATATGAACCTCCCAAAATTTTTACAATAGAACAATATCACATATAGCAGAACATATGTATGCAAATAGCCCACAACCATGTAACTATATCAAGACAATCAACCTGTATACAAGGGAGCAACTAAGTCTAATTACAAAATGTACAATAAGAAACTGTTGCTTTGACAACAGGCTAAGCTTGCCAAAAAGAAAAAAACATCATAACTCTTACTTTGTATGTGGGTGTTCTAGATCAGCACTAAGATATAAGAAATGTTAAATAACAGGGTGAGTGAAAACTCAGTGAATAGATAATACTAATAATACAAGGGAAGAGACAGACTAATAATGATAGAGTTTATTACCAAAACTTCAATTGTTTAAAACCAAATAACTTATAGAGTTAAATCATCAGTTTCAAAAGTATAAGAAAACGATTAATTATCAAATATGTCCAACCTTGAACATTTAAATTATGTTCTTAACTCAAATGAATCAACATATATTGAGAATTTAAAATATCCAATTTAACAAAGTACATTGGGAATCTACTATAGAACTAACCAATGTTCAGAATATAGAACTAGCCCAAGGCTAGTGTAATCAAATAAGAACAATTACCCATTATCGACCTTAAGCTCTGAATAATCATAATGATGGCTTTAAGCTTAAAAAATAATATGGAAGTAAGGGCATCATACCCAACCATATCAAAATCCTAATTGCAGTGCATTACAGTTAACGTCTACTGTCGTTAGTTACAGGGTTATGTTTTGGATACATTTCCAAAAGTTTCTTTAATATACAAAAAAAATCCATAATCAAGAGAACAAATTCCTAAACCCTATAAAGCCAACAAATTCCTATGTTTCAAAATATGCAATAACATTCATAAATATAGAAGCCTGCCTAAGTACCAGAGATATCAAAAATTCGTATTTGGAGGTAAATAATTTAAAACAAAAATCTTGCATAGTTGAAATTATTTACTCACCTGGTTAAAATACACACAATCACCCCCATACCCGCTGGGTATAAAAGGACAACTTTAACCCTAAAAATATAGCAATTAATAGATCTTAACTATTTATATTAATCAAAAACTTAATTAAAATAATTTCTAAAAGAAATTTCCACAATAACTTATCCAAACCAATGTATGGTACTTATTTGTTTGTGTCCCCATTATTCCTCTTAACAATCCTAATTTCCATAATTCATACTAATGGTATACACATGCTTGGAAAACATTTAGGGAACTTAATGATCCATAAACTTAAAGTCTTATTTTCATTTTTGTTCAACACTAATATTTTTGCACTAAAATATTTTCAAGGCTTTGAAAATGCCCTAAGACCAATAAACTCAAATAATACTATTTGTAGTCCTTAAGTTGCCTAACATTATCAATTGAGTTTAAAAATTATTTCAGTCATTAATAAAGTAATTATGGAATATTAATAATTACTTTCATTGCACTCTTATTCATAAAACTCCCTCACACAATAATGAAATTTAATATAAGCTTAAGGGGAGTTCTTAAAATCACTTTCTACTCAAATGGTAACTTCTAGTAACTTAGACAATCCTTATTGATGTCCAATAATACAAGAATATCATATTTTCTTCAATTGTCAGTACTTTACACACCTCAATTCTCTACCAAAAAAGAGGATTTTTTAATTTAGTGTTCCAAATATCAAATTGACACATGAGAATTGTTAGAACCTCACTTAGGATCCAAACCCTTAAAGAATTTCCTCAAAACAACTTCAAATCATGCCTCAATTTCAAATTTTGAGTTTCAAATACTATTCATGTCATTATTCACGTTCTTCATTCAAAATTAGGGATTTCCAAATTCAAGTACTAATTCACAAAATTAAGAGCTCAAATGGGTAGAGAACAACATGAAAATCACTCCTAAACAAAAACCCTCATGCAAAACAACAAAATTTCACCTGAATTCGGTCAAATTTCAAGTTCATCGGTATCGTTCATGTACTGTTCATTTTTCGATCAATTTACACGAAATTAAAAGCTGGAATCAATGAAAAACTAAATGAAATACTGATTAAATGGAAAACCCCCCATCAAAATCACATTAAAATTGCATGAATAACATATTATAGCTTGAAAAAGTAACTTACCATTGTCATCACTTTCACTAAATTTCTAAGGTTTTCTGGCCACCTCAAGTGACAAAGGTTGATTATGAAGTGTTGAGATGCTGGTGCCAGAGTGAATCGACAGTGGGAGTGGCAAAAATTTGAAATTTGAAGGGAGAAAATGGCGAAGGTGTATAAGGAAAAAGAGGGAAAAATGAAGAAGTTGAATTAAGGGTATTTTGATAATTTCACTGTTGGAGGACACATGGTAACCCAACAAAAATCATACTCTGACACAAGAGAGGGAAATCGAACTCAAGTCTTAATGGATGCTTGGGTCAGGCTTAACCACTTGAGTCAACCTAGAATTCATGAAATTGGCTACTTGAATTAATACAATAGTTCTCTTAAATCTCTCATTTCTACAATTAATTTAATTGTTTTATTTATTATTTATTTTTTCTTCTTTCCTTAATCAAATTCATCTTTTTCTTTTTCTTATGTAAATGTTTAGAAAAATTATCCCTTAAGGTAAAATTTTTAAATGTCAAAATTTTGGAATATTACAATTCATTTGATTATTTTATGTGGCAATGGTTTTTTGGTCAAAGTATCATTGAAACATGCTTTGATGTTATTTTATTTGTTTGTGTAATTCTTGATTTTATGATTTTATGGATTGGTTATTATTTTTTGATGGCCAAACACGTAGCTTATTTATTTTTTTGATTGGCTCGTTTGGATTTGTAAAATGTTTTGAGAAATGATCTAAATCAAATCCAGTGTTATTCTCAAGTTGAATAATCTCATATTTTGACTAAAATATGTGGTCAGTGGATTGCTAAATAAAAATTCAATGGTCTAATATATAGTAAATTAATATAATCAAATGTAATTATATTTTTTATTTGTAAATTTAGACTACTAAGTTTTAATCTAATGATCCATCGTGTTCAAATATGATATTATGTTCCTACTAAAATATAAGAAAAATATGAATTAGTGTTGGAAGCAACTAAGTAAAAAATCGATTGGTGTTGAGAATAAATAAACTCTTGTCATACTACCTAATGCTAGAAAGGAATCTTTAGGCCAAAGGTGTTTATCCTTATGCTTGGGGACAATGCTAGGCCTAATACTGAAGGCCCATGCGACTTAAATAATGACAAATGAGTTTTTAGAGCACTAAACTAAATTTAATAATTTTGGTGTTTGCCAATGAGATGCTAGAGCTGTACTCCTCGCCTACTTATATATATTTTGCACAAGGCGAAGCCGCATTAGTATTATCGGCCTCGCCTACCTCACGTGAGTTGCGTGTGATAGTTTTTTTAATCATAAAAAAAATGCCTACTGTTCAGAGCGCAGTATGGAATTTAACATTAAACTTCAAAGGAAAAGTTCCTGTTTTGAATTTTCAAAACAATGTTGTTCAATATGCTACACGGTAACATGAAAGAGTATCTCATGATCATTTGCAAGGAGTAATTCAATTTAAGGATATACATACTATTATGTGTAAAGCAAAAGAAGTGTTTTGTCCACATTTAGACAAGATGAGAGGAACTCCAGAGGAAGCCATCTCGTACTGTTTAGAAACTAAAACTAGGGTTTCAGGTCCTTTTGAATTCAGAGATATAAGAAGAGGATTTCATAAGAGAAAAGTAATTGATAATTATCTTGAAGATCTAGAAGAGCTGATGAACAGAAAACCCACTCTAGCACGAAGAGTGAAAGCTAAGCTTGATATTAAAGAATTTAAAGAGAAGATGGAATTCCCAGAATGGAATTGTCCATGGTAGAAAGAGTTGTTGGAGAACATTAACAGTGATGTTGACGACAGAACGATTTTTTGGGTCAATGGCCCTCAACGAAATGAAGGCAAATCAACATTTGCCAAGTGGCTGCTTACAAGAGGATGGTTTTATACATAAGGAGGCAAAGCTGAATATTTTAAATATTTGTATATAGAAGATCCATCTCGACACGTGGTATTTGATATTCCACGTGATAAAAAAGATTATTTAAATTATAGTTTAATAGAAATGTTTACGGATAGAATTTTAGAGAGTACTAAATATGCACCTGTAATTAATGCTTAAATAAATAAAATTTGTGTAGTTGTAATGGCCAATTTTCTCTTTGGCAAAGAAAAGATCAGCAGGGACGAATATGTAATCATTCATTGTTGACAATAAATAAATTCTTTTCATACTATCCAATGCTAGTTTGGAATCTTTAGGCCGAAGGCCTTCATCCTTGCGCTTAAGGTCAATGCTAAGCCTAATATTGTAGGACCATGTGACTTAAATAATGTTAAACGAGTTACTAGAGCTAAACTAAATATAATAATTTTGGCAACTGCCAATGAGATGCTAGAACTGCACTCCATGCCTACCTATATATATTTTCCACAGTGCAAGGTCGCATTAGTATTACCGGCCTCGCCTATCTCAAGTAAGTTGCATGTGATAGTTTTTTTATCATAAAAAAGAAGGTCTGCCGTTCAGAGTGCTTAATGGATTTTTACATTAAACTTCGTAGGCGAAGTTCCTGTTTTGAATTGTCGCAACAATGTTGTTCAATATGCTACATGGCAACATGAGAAAGTATCTAATGATCATTTATAAGGACTAATTCAATTTAAGGATAGACATACTACTTGACGTAAAGCTAAAGAAGTGTTTTGTCCATATCAACTACATTTGGAGAAGATGAGAGGAACTCTAGAGGAAGTCATCTCGTACTATTCAAAAACTGAAACTAAGGTTTTAATTCCTTTTGAATTCAGAGATTATATAAGAAGAAGATCTCTTAAGAGAGAATTAGTCATTACAACTACATGTATTTTATTTATTTGAGCATTCATTACAGGTTCATATTTAGTACATTTTATAATTCTATCCTTAAACATTTCTATTAAACTATAATTTAAATAATCTTTTTTATCATGAGGAATATCAAATACCACATGTCGAGACAGATCTTCTATATACCAATTTGTTAAATTTTCTACTTTGCCTCCACATGTATAGAACCATCATCTTTTAAGTAGCCAATTGGCAAATGCTGATTTGCCTTCATTTCCTTGTGGGCCATAGGCCAAAAAAATCGTTTTGTCGTCAGTGTCACTATTGATCTTCTCCAACAGCTCTATCTGCCATGGATAATTTTGGTCTAGGAATTCCATCTTCTCTTTAAATTCCTTCATATCAAGCTTATCTTTCACTTTTCGTGTTACAGCGGGTTCGCTGTTAATCATCTCTTTTGGATCTTCAAGATAATTATCAATTACTTTTTCTTATGATATCCTCTTTTTATATATTCTTCGAATTCGAAGGACCTAAAACTTTAGTTTTAGTTTTTGAACAGTACAAGATGGCTTCCTTTGGAGTTCCTCTCATCTTGTCGAAATGTGGTTGATATGGACAAAACGCTTCTTTAGCTTTACGCAGAGTAGTATGTTTATCCTTAAATTGAATTACTCCTTGTAAATGATCAAGAGACACTCTCTCATGTTGCCACGTAGTGTATTGAACAACATTGTTTTGAAAATTCAAAATAGGAACTTTGCCTTTGAAGTTTAATGTAAAAATTCACCGAGCGCTCTGAACAGTTGGCATTTTTTTTTATGATAAAAAAAGAAACTATCACACGCAACTCACGTGAGGTAGGCAAGGCCGGTAACATAATTAACTTCTTTTATGTATTATTTATTGGACATACAATTTTTTATATATTTGTTATCAAATATTTTAATTAAAATATAAAAATAGTCTAATTAATCAATAACAACATTAAAAGTATATAATTATTTACAATAACAATACACAGGTCATAATATAATTATAAAATTATATACTTATCATGTTTTAATTGAAGAATAATATAGGCAAAATATAAAAAAAATTCCATATTATTATTTTTTGTTTATTCCTTATGAATATTATCTTATAAATAGTGAACATTTAAATTATTTCTTCTGGAGAGCATTTTTGGTTTGAAACTGTTGTTTTCTTTCAATAATATTGACTCTAATATTCTGTAATATATTATAATTTTTGTACTGAAGATCACACTTTAGCTAAAAAATGAATTATTCATATGTCTCCATAGTAACAAATTAATTTTTAAAATGGTTAATCTATTATCTATTTCTAAGACGTTACAAATTACCGGAATCAATTTTCTTCTTTTCGTATCTTCAACGATGGCACATAAAAATTTAGTTATTGGTTTTATTGTCATTTCTTTCTTTTTTTTTTGGGATACGCTTTCTTCCTTTTTAAAAAAAATTAATTACGCAGCTCTTAAAAAATAATTATTTAATAATTCAAAAATAAAATCTTTCAATGTAAACTCCAAAACATTTTATAGTAATTAAAATAGTCTCCCCATTAAACAAAACTAATAACACTTAAAAGATTAATGTATTGACATGACATAAAAAACAAAAATTTACATGAATGTTAATATATGATATAGACTTATCTAATAGAAAACCTCCTTCCCTTAGGGTATAAGAGAGATAACTTCTACTCCTTGTGAGAGTCTTTATTTTCTAAGAGCTATGGCTGGTTACCATGGTTGTTTTCGGTGAGTCTTTTTCTTCTTGCCTCTTTGGCTGGAGGTTGGTGATATTTTCGTTGTTTGAGTTTTTGGCGGTATTTGTGCTTATATAGCTATTAAAGTGGATCAATTTGGTTTATTCGAACTAACCTGTCCAAGTTGGTGATTAAATGAATTAGCCCGTTTAACCTACCATAAAGTGATGAGTTGAAAATCTCAATCCATTCCACCTAATGGGTTAAGCAAGCTAACTGTATAATTTACAAAAAAAAAAAAAAAAAAAAAAAAATTTATGAAAATTTAAATGTGGCTTTCTTTAAGTACATGTCTTATTTAATTAATTAATTTTTATATCAGTATAAATAAATTAAAAAATAACTTAATAAAAAGTAAGTTTCAACTTATTAAAATAAGTAGAGTAATCTATTAATTCAATTATTTATTAATAATAAGAATATAATTATGAGTAAAATATTCAAATCTGACAAATTACAAAATAATAGAAACAACACAACACATACATTAGAGTTAATTTTTTAAAATAGGAAAGTGCAGTAGATTGGTGTACTGAGTTAATGAATTTTTTTTTTTAAAAAAAGCTGATAACCTGTTTAACGGCTCTACTTGTGCTTTGTTATATGGTTGTTGCCTTGGGTGTGAAGATATTGGCAGTCTGGTGGGTTTGGAGGGTGATATGGAATCTGATGGTGGTAGAGAGTAGGACTTTTTTGTTAGATTGGATTGGGAGGAAGGGGATATACTGACAAGGATGGTGATCTAACTCTTATAAAGAAGTTACCAATGAATAAGAATCTTTACAGAGGAACAGTCCGGAGTCTGATCTTGAAGAGTTGGAACCTTAAGGGGAAAGTAAGTATTTCTTCTGCTCTTATGGTTATTTTATTTTTAATTACGAATGCAGAGATTATTTTGAGAGTCTTTAGGGATTGCCCATGGACGGTTTTGGGATTTGTATTAACTCTTAGAAGGTGGTCTCCTTTGCTTGCCATTTCCGAGATTGATATGCAGAGTTGCCTTTTCTAGGTTCAATTCCACGGGCTTTCGAGGCAAGGCATGACAGTAAATAATCTAATTAAGATGGGAGGAAGAGTTGGGAATGTTGCTGCGGTGGAGGAACCTCAGAGGAATAATGGTATCACCAGAAGCTTTAGTAGAGTTAGGACTAAAATTAATATATCCAAGCCTTTGGGTTGACGATCATTATGAAAAATTACAGAATATTTTAAAATTAAAATTAGAGTATGTAATTATATATAATTACAAATAGGGTGAGTAAATTATATTAACAATCTAACTTGATGAAGACGACATTATTGCTATGAATACTGGTTGAGTCAGAATATTTTAATTTTTAATGCCTAAAAATGTCTCTCAAAGTGTTTGACAGCAGAGAGAAAATAATAATATTTTGTATATTTAAAATTAAAACTTCAATGTGTTATTTATAAAGTTTTATTTTAATAATATAAATAATCAATATTATTAAAATAAAATTCTTTATAATCTTTGAAATAATTTTTCATTTAATTAATCAAAAAAATAAAGTCATTGAATCTTTCTTTTTAGTAACAATATCAAATTAGTAATTTGACGGAATGATTACTAATAATTTTAAATTATGAATTGAGTTTCTATTCAATGTATTTGTGGATAATCAAACCTATCACTGATTATCCACAAATAAAATAAAACTTAATCAATTTATAACTTACAAATTATAACATTAATTATCTAATTAATGACAAAATATTAATTTAATAAAATAATCAATATTAATTTATAAATATTAAAATTATTCTAACATATTTATTATATAATTGTAGATGTCTAAAGCGTGTGAGAAGGAAAAGGCTACGCCGTCCAGGAATCCTAGCAAAGCAAGGTCTGGTGTTGGATGAGGAGTCGCACCGGTGAGCGCGTCGACACTGATAACGACTGCCGAAGAGGTGAGGGAAGTCAGAGGTATGGAAGGTGTTGCGAAAGTGGCACGTCATCGGTTGAAATCTGAGTCGTTTGAAAGGAACATGAGAATTCTATTATAGGCTATAATTAGGATTGTTTTCCAGCAGATAGCGGTTTTCCAGACTGGAGCAAAAGGAATTATGTGCACCGTGATGTGTGTGACTCAAAAGATGGAACGATGGGTGTTGCACGTGAGGATCCCATTTCTCCTGATGATTTAGGGGAGAGTGCTTCAGTGGGCCAGAAGATGAAAGTGGACTTGGGCCATGTATGTGATGGGTTTTAAATGAGTGTTGGTAGGTCAAGGCATAAGAATTATTTGTGGAAACAAATCTAAAGTCAACGAGTACCTCCTTTTATTACGTGGAGCTTCTTTCAGAGGATGATGAGGTGCCCAATGGCAAACTAGTGCGCAATTTGAAGAGGGTCTCTTTGAAGCAAAGTGGTGATAAGCTATTGAGAAATGAATGGGGAAAGAAAGCGAAAGCAGAAGTTAGAACTACTGATTCCACTAATGGTAGGGAGGAAGGAAATTTTTCTGATGAATCTTTCCTTTTCCACAAAGGATCCAGGAAGCGTGAGTTTCCGAGAAAAAGCTGCTAAAGGGAAGAAAGTTAGAAGTGCAATTTCAAAAGCGAAGAAGGAGGAGAAAAGTTGCTAGAGGGAGGAAAGATTGATAATGACATTGGTTTTTCTGCTTCTATTTTTAGTACTGAGAGGAGGCTTGGTGGCTGGCTAGATAAAGCCACCGGATGGCCATGAGTGCCTTACCATGGAATTGTCAAGGTTTGGGGTTAACCTGACAATATGAGCTTTAAAGTGCATATGTCAGATATATAATCCCCTTATGGTTTTCCTTTATGAAACCAAAATCAAAAGGAATAAAATCCAAAAAATTCAAAAAAAGTTCTATTTTAAGAATGCTATTTATGTTGATCCTGAAAGTCTGCCGGGGATTTGGCTCTCTGGTGGTTAAATGATGTTAATATGGAGATTTTATTTGTTTCGAAGAACATCATTCACATGCATATTGATGGCGATTTGGAGAATCTGACAGGCTTCGTTACCTTTATGCATAGGCCTCCCAGAAATATTGATTAGACTCGTTGGTGGAAGTTGCTTAATGATTAAAACCCAGGTGAGGATTATCCATGGCTGGTTTTGGGAGAATTTAATGATTTGCTTTATTATTAGGAGAAATTGGGAGGTAGAACTCGGTTTAGTGGTTCGCTTATGAGCTTTCAAAATTTATATGTCGTAAGGTAACATAGTGGACTTGGAGTTTAGGGGTCTACCCTTCACATGGTCAAATAAAAGGCTTGATATGAGTCACATTTAGGAGAGTATTGATGAGGCAATATGTAACCAATGTTGGAGGAATGAATTTCATAGAGCCCAAGTACTTCATTTAGAACCGGTAGGCTCCGACCATGTGACGCTGCTGGTTCTTAATCATATGGATAAGTTTGACCCTATAACCTTTAAATGTGATATGAGATGGATGGATCATGTGAATTTTAAGGCTGTAATGGAAGGGAACTGGTGTAAGGAATGTAGTAGCTCTGATGTTCTGGCACGTTTTCTGGAAAATTTGAATAGAATCAGGGTGACGTTGAAGAAGTGGAGTAGATGTGAGTTTCCAAACGGTAGGAAACAAATTGAGACCCTTGTGGTTGAGTTTTGTAGATGTTATGAGGGCACATGGACTGAAGAGAATGCTATACAAGCTTATGATATTGTGAAGGACATGGAGGAGTTATAGGAGAAAGAAGAAAAGTATTGGGTGCAACGCTCCCGAGTTCAGTGGTTAAAATGTAAAGACAAATTCCAATTTTTTCTATGCAACTACTGTTTAGAGAAGGTAAATGAATAAGGTGATTAAACTTTAGCAGGAGGATGGTTCTTGGGTGGAGGATAGTGTAAAAATCGCTTGTTGTTTTAAATCTTTCTTTGAGAGTCTTTTCTTTGCTTGAGGTGAAAGGGATTTTGGGAAAGTGTTGAGTTTTGTGGAATGTTTGGTGAATGATGATGATAATAGAAATCTTTTAAGGCCAATGTCAGATTCTGAAGTGAAGTCATCAGCTTTTGTTTTGGGATGAATGAAAGCTCCAAGCCCTGATGGTTTTTCGGGGATTTTTTTATCATTCTTCCTGGGATGTGGTAGGCCCTCAAGTACGTGATATAGTTAAAAGTTTTTACTCTAATAGTGTGTCTGTTGCTGGATTGAATGATACAGATGTTATTATCATTCCAAAAATGGTGCAGTGAAGGTGGAAAATTTTGAGACATATAAGCCTTTGTAACTTCTATTATAAGATTATTTCTAAGATCATGGCGAATAGGATGAAGGACATTATGCTTAGAATTATTTCGGAGAACCAAAGAGCATTTGTTCATAGGAGGATGATCTTTGATAATATCATAGTAGTTCATGAAGCGTTTTATTACCTAAAAGCAGCAAGAGGGGGTTTGAATGAAATAGCTGTCAAAGTTGATATGAGTAAAGCATGATCGAATTGAATGGGTTTTTCTTATGCATGTTTTCTTGAAGATGGGATTCGATAGGACTTGGGTGAATAAGATCATGGATTGTGTTGCTTCTGTAGCTTTTAATCTACACTTGTCTGGGAGGAAGATTGCTAGTTTTCACCCTCATAGGGGTTTGAGGCAAGGTAATCCCTTATCATCTTATCTTTTCATTATATTAACTGATGTACTTTCGAGGATGACCTCTGTTTATGTAGATAGGAAGAGAATTCACGGTATCAAGCTTGCAAGAAGGTGCCTTCCACTGACCTATTACTTCTTTGCTAATGATTCTGTTTTATTTTTGAAAGCTTCGAAGGAGAATGTTGAAGGGATGAAGGAGATCTTAGCTGAGCATTGTACAGCCTCGGGACAAGAAGTTAATTTTGAAAAATCTTGTGTCTTTTTTTTCCTAAGAATACACCACAGCCTTTGACAAAGGAGATTTATGAAGTTTTGGATATTCTAAATGTTGATTCACCTAGGAAATATCTTGGCCTTCCAATTCTTTGGGGTAGATCAAAGGTTGAAGCTCTTGTTTATGTTAAAGATAGAGTGCAGAAGAAAATCCAAGGTTGGAAGAGTGGCTTTCTATCACAAGCCGGTAGAAAAGTTCTAATGAAGTCATTGTGAATGCTATAGCCACTTTTCCTATGTCCTGCTTTTTATTTCCAAAGTAGATGTGCCAGGAGTTGGATAGCCTCATTGCGAAATTCTGGTTGGTCAATCTAAAGAGGAAGGGAAAATATATTGGCTGGCTTGGATGAAATTATCAATTGCTAAATGCAAGGGGGTCTGGGTTTCAAGGATTTTAATAATTTCAATTTGGCTCTCCTTGCTAAACAAGCATGCAGGATCATTAATTCACCAGATGATCTGTAGGTCAAAATCTTAAAAGGAATTTACTTTCATGATTCAGATTTTCTTGGGGCTAGAAGGGGTGTTAGAGATTCATGGGCTTGGTATAGTCTTATAGGAGGGAGGAGAATACTATGCAAAAAATTATGCTGGAGGGTTGAGGATGGCTGTAGTATAATTTCTAGTAGGATCCTTGAATCCCTTCCGTTCAGAATTTCAAGATTGCCTCTGGTACCACGCTGGAAGA
Organism: Delonix regia; assembly: GCA_037074485.1. Classification (NCBI taxonomy): domain Eukaryota; kingdom Viridiplantae; phylum Streptophyta; class Magnoliopsida; order Fabales; family Fabaceae; genus Delonix; species Delonix regia. The sequence continues at coordinate 20,173,138 of CM073452.1, read as the reverse complement.
GCTTGAGAACTGTAAGGTAGTTGATTTCATTGTTAATGGGTGTTAGGACTTGTCTCTAATTGATATGTGGCTCTCGTTGGAGGAACTTAAGGCAATTAAGAGTATTCCTTTATCACATTTTCCGCTCTTTGACAGGTTAGTGGGGCCTGGAAGTATGGATGGTAAATATAGTGTTTAAAAAGGCTACCAATGGTTGGGTGAAGATTTTCGTGTATCTGTTACTTCACTTTCTATTGCCTCTTCTTTTCAGATCAATGATGACTTTTGGAAGGAAATTTGAAAGCTCAAAGTTCCTCCTAAAGTGAAGCATTTCCTCTAGAGAGCTTGCAAGGGTGCCATTCATTTGAAATAAGCTTTATGGAAGAAAATATGCAATTCTAACCCTTCTTGTCCTTGCTGTGATCTTGAAGTGGAAACTTTTAAACATTTGATCCTTTTATGTGGATGGGCAAAACTGGTCTGATTTGGTAGTAGCTTTTCCTTTGTTATCAAGAATTGGATGTGTGCAGGTTCGACTTTTGGCTTCTTGGATGCTTTCAAAATCTGAAGCTGAATGATTTTGAAAAAGCTCATGTCGCCTTGATTTGCTGGCAAATTTGGAAATTAAGGTATGGCTTTGTCTTTGAAGGTAACACTTCGGATCCAATCTTCGCTGTGAGAAATGCTAGTAACGCCATTTGGGAGTTTTGGGTTTGCAATGGATGGTCCCGATCAGTTGAGTTTACAGATGAAGATGTCTCTCGAGATGATTATGTTGATCCCGCTGTTTGGTTCCCCCCTGAATGTGGGTCCTTTAAGATTAATGTTGATGATTGCTATAGCAAAGGAAAGGCTAGGCTAGCAGTTGTTAGAAATTACAGTGGAGTTATTATCATGGTGTAGTAGTAAATGTGAAGCTTCATCTGCTTTCATGGCAGAAGTTTTAGCTTTAAAGAGAGGTATTCAAATGGCACTTAGCTTGGAGCTGGCCAAAGTTTACTTCGAATCAGATAATCTCTTGGTGTTTAATGCTGTGGAGAATCCTCTGTCTTGCAAGGATCGATTATGCTCTGCAGTAGTGGAAGAGGTTGCTTATTTGCTTAAGGCCCTTGCTGGTTTTTCTCTTTGTTGGATTCCTATATCCGTTAACAAGGCAGCTGATTGGCTTGCCAAGAATTTTGAAGAGGGGATGCGCCCTATTATTGGTTGGGAGTCTTCTCCACTATCCCCTTTCTCCTCTATCTTGGTTTCTAGTGCTGGCTTGTGTTGACAGGATGTGGGTTAATTTTCCCTGTTGTCGTGGTGTTTTGTTTTTCAACTCATGTTTCTTAGGTCTTCGTTTGTGTTTTTGCTATCTTCTTGGTTTTTTTCTTTCTTTTTGTTAGAATAATTTTAATATTTTATGGATTAGTATTAATTATTTTATTAAATTAATATTTTGTTATTATTGATTAGACAATTAATATTATAATTTGTAAGTAATAAATGGATTGAGTTTTATTTTATTTGTTGATAATCGGTAATGGGTTTGATTATTAACAAGCCCATTGGGTAGAAATCTAACCTACAATACAAAATTATTAATAATTATCCTGTTAGATTACTAATATGAGATTATTACCTAGAGAGAGATTTAATGGGCTACTTTTGATTAATTAAATAAGAAATCATTTTAAAGGCTTTGATACCATTTGAAAATATAATTAGAGTATGTATACATTCAATTATAGAATATAATACATGAACATAAATATAAAGAGATTAAGTTAATCGATGATATGACCTAATGAAGGCGATATAATAACTATCAAATTAGGGTTTCACTGTACTATTTTAGAGTTTTATTTAATATTATAAAAATAAAACTCTAAAATAATACTGAAGTCTTAATTTGATATACACTAATTTCAAGATCATTCTCTTTGGCCGTCAAACATTCTAAGACATTCTTGAGTATTGAAGGTTAAAATATTTTGTCTCAATCAGTGCACATAATTATTATATCGTTTTCATCAGGTTAAATCATCGATTAACTTAATTTTCTTATATTTTCTATTCATGTATCATATTTTATAATTGAACGTATACATGCTCCAATCATATGTTTTCATCTTTGCCTTTCTGTATTTTTGGTTTTTCTTGTTTTTTGATTTGTGTCGGTTTCTTGTATTTCTGTTGTTTCTTTGTTTCAATATAATATTATTGCTGTTGGCAAAAAAAAAAGAAAAGAAAAAAAGATATAGACTTATCCAAATGATATGAATTTCCAAACAATATAGTTTTATGATTTAGGCATTGTTCATCAATTTAGAACCTTTCCATCTCGGGCCTTTAAACTCACATAGTATGATCATCATGATTAAAAAAAATATCTGGAGACTAAATTAAGCATTTTATCTTTAAATAATCAAATTAAAAAAGATTAACTTTTCAAAAACTAAATGATCGATTATTTTGTTTCTAATTCAGACAAACCTTTCTGTTTTAGGGTCTATTTGAAGTTTGGAACTACCTTTAAAATTATGCCATGTGATATATTATTCTATTTTATAACTTCTTACTATATATGATGTATCTGTATTTTGTTATGTTGATAACGATATTTATATCAGATAAATATATTTTAAAAGTTGACAACAATACAAAACAAATTACATATTTTAGATATTTAAAAATTGTTCATTATCTTAAACATGTTATTCGTTAGTCAATAAGTTTTTATACGCATGAATAGAATATAAAGAAAGAGACGGAATGAAGATTAAAACATTAATGTCATGTTCACATGATTCATGGATATGTAAATTAATAGACATTATTAAAAAAATAATAAACATTATTAGTCTCTTTCTGCCTTATCCATTTAGGAGAAACGTTATCGGCCAAAAAAAAATTCAGGAGAACAGCAAAGAGCAGTAAAATCTAAAATATCTCAAAATCAAGTAGCGAGTGTGTTAATTTTAATTAAACGAAATTTGAAAATTTATAAATTGGTTTAATTTTTATAAAATATAAAAAATAAATAATAATTGATTTATGATAATTTATTTTGTAGAATTAGACTTAATTACAACTTTTTATCATTTTGTTGTCAGATTTCTCAAATAACACATCTAGTATATAATTAACCAATAATATATGTGAGAGTATAATATAATTTAAAAATTATAAAATTATATATAATAACTATATACGTATTATAATATTATTAAAAATATAAATAATTATTAGATTTTAATTAAAAATAACATGATATGAAAAATTGTTTATAGATTTTTTTATTTTATTTTTAATATATTACGCAATAGCATCTACTGAGCACAGATCCTGATAGATGATAAGACTCATTGTGAAACGAGGAAGTCTCTTTCGGTGCGCAGCCTTGCAAGTTGCAAATATTTTTTTTTTTTTTTCAACATTGATCTCTCAGATTCCGAGTCCTAATCCTGTTTGGTAACGTGGAAACTGAGTTACCAAACACAGTTAAATTTGCATCTTTTTGATAAAAACACGGAAAAGAGTCGCTTTTGAATCTAACCCGAGTCGCTAAGCGGGCGAGAATGAAGAGGGACCTTTAACGGAAGTCCGGTCTTCCAACAGTCTTTGGCTCTGCCTTCAAAAACCTTGTCTTTTTCTCTTGCGCAAGGAAGATTATCGCAAATCTAGAGAGAGAGAGAGAGAGGAGGGTCGAACTGTAGCAAGAGGTTGAAGATGAGGATCACTGTAATGACTGCCGATGAGCAAATTATTACGTTGGATGTCGATCCCCATGAATCTGTATGAATCCGGGATCATACTCCCCCCCCCCCCTCACTTTTTTACTTTTTGCTTTTAAAAAATTCTTCTTATGTTACTGCTATCTTCAATTTTTGCCGTTTTTTTGTTGTAGGTGGAAAACGTCAAAGCATTGCTTGAGGTGGAGGTGAATTACCCATTATCCATTCCCTCTTTTTCTTTTTGTGATTTTGCCCCCTTCTTGTTCGGCAATGTCTAATGGTGTTCAATATTGCTGAGAATAGGGAACTCTGTTTAACAGGAAATTTAGAATACTACCCTTTTCTTATTGTTGGGGGACCTAGGAGCAAAAACCTGACTGGGCTACAATTATTGGTGGTCGAGTAATGCGTCATTTTAATTAAACTGTTGAAATATCTGCCAGATTTTAGTAGCCGAAAGTAACCCGAGTGGTTCATGAGATGCTTAATCTTGTTTTATGTTTTTCCTCTTTTGTCTATATTGATTCTGTGAATAAATTTCTTATTTTGTTCGCTTGATGTTAACCTTACGCATCTGTGAAGACACAAGTGCCTCTTCAGCAACAGCAACTTCTCTATAATGGAAGGGAGATGAGGAATTCTGAGAAACTTAGTGCGCTTGGTGTTACAGATGAAGATTTGGTGATGATGGTCTCTGCTGCTCCTTCTGGGTAAGCTTTTCATTTATATTATATCACTGTTATGAGATAATGCTGGGAAACCTCTCTTTGTCTGAACCCCCTTCACCTGTCCTCTAAAAATTTAGGAACAATTGAATGTATGTACTCTGCACATTGTCTACTTGTGCGTAGGTTTGAAGCAGGCAACCCACTTCTTCACACTCATATTGCAATGTCTAATTGTCCTCATGTGACTTTATCATGATCCTATACTTGTGTTGTTGTAATAAGTTGATATTTTGGCCGCGATACACATTGTTGGATATCTGACCATGTTCCTTCTATGATGAGAAAAAATCCAACTTTTAGCTCAGCACTCTCCATGTCTTATTTATTGTTATGGACTGGAGTGTCTTACTATCTTTCTGTCAGAAGATTTTTTTCACTATGACATTCTAGAACGACTCAAGTTCAATTAATTGACATATTATATTGGGAAACTCTAAACATTATGCATGAAGAAGCCAGTGGAAGTTGCCATAGGAAAATATTAGTTCCTACTTTTATAGATCAGACACTACTATTCTTTCAAATATCAAGCTTCAGCTATTTTCATTTGCTTATCATTCATGTAATTTGAAAGTTACAATGTTAGAAGAATGAGGATACAAAGCATCACATTCTAGAATACTATGGTGTTAATGATGTACGATGAAAGTCTCTTTGTGTTAATCTTACTTGCATCAACAGTTGATTGTCTTAATTTGTATTTTTGTATAAAATATTTATAACTGATGCTTCCTGTGATGAATTCAAATCTTTTCAGTGCATCTGCCAATGATTTGGGCTTCAATGCTGATGGATCTGCTGTTAATCCTGCTGCTTTCCAGCAGCACATTAGAGGTGATTCTAACCTGATGGGTCAACTCTTTCAGGTAAATGAATGGTTCTTTTATCACTCAGTGATACTCTTATGCTTAATATTTTTCAGAAACTTTTATTTTGCTAGTGATTAGTATTTTAGATGTTATTTAAATTAAATTTGTTTGATTTTCAGACTTCATGTTTTGTGCTCTTGTTCTCTGATTCTTTCATTTATGACTGGCTATACTATGATCATCTAAATTATGGAACAGACTGATCCAGAGTTGGCACAAGCTATTATTGGAAATGATCTTAACAGAATACAGGAGATTTTACGATTACGTCATCAACATAGAGCTGAATTACAGCGTCAAAAAGATGAGGAACTTGTAAGTAGGCCCTATAGTGACTTTTCTTCCTTAACACTTGTCAGGTCACTATTTAAATTGCAAAATGAGCTGCTTTACTTCTGATATGGAATTCTTTATCTTTCTTCCTTGTGCTCCATGTTGTTCCTAGATATATTTTGTTCCTAATTTTTTGTTAGAAATGTGATCAAATTGATCTTACTGATACTATTTGTTGGTTGGATTGATATCTTCTATAATAAGAGAAGATTGACTATATGTAATTATGGAATGATTTATCAGACTTGAACATATTGATAGTCAGAATATTGAAATTTGTTTGACTTCTTTTTTGTAGGCTCTTCTTTATGCAGATCCTTTTGATGTTGAAGCACAAAAGAAGATTGAAGCTGCCATTCACCAGGTTAGTTTATTTATGTCTTACTTCTTACATCATTTGCAAATTGTAAGTTTTATTATTCTCAAGGTCTTTTATAAGTGGCTTCCTCCCTTTAAAACTTATGATGCATCCCATTTTGAATGAGAAGACATCTATTCCTGATAGAGTTTGGGATTTCCCAGGTCCTGCTTTGACTATTAATCATTCATTGTTATTCGTCAATTTGAAGTTACCTACTTATTTTATTCTTTTTCCTGATTCCTTGGAGTATGATCTATCTTAAGTGATTATGTGTGTATATGTTGAGTGTATATGGCATGCTATGTTTCAATGAGTTCAAGAAGATATTCTGTGCCTAATTATATTTGTTACAAAACTAAAAGCTAAATATCTGTTTTGAGGTCCATTCATTTTTCCTTTATAAATTTTGTAGATTGTCTTTGATGGTTTCTTGGAAATTGGAAAACCATTTATAATGCCTTGTTTGATGAATTTAGAAAAATTTGTAAAATTTTGTGATTCTTGGTGCAGACTGTGGAACTCAATAGTTGGTCATTCCCAATTTCTGATTAGATAACCTCATCACATGCCACCTATTAAATTCTTTTTTTGATATCATCCATATATATTGCTTATAATAATATATCATGTGCTGTGGTCAACTGAAATTTTATCCCTTCCTTGTGCACAATATCATGGTGCTTTACTTTGAATGACATTATATTGGCATATTTTACAGAAAGGAATTGATGAAAACTGGGCAGCCGCACTAGAGCATAATCCTGAAGCTTTTGCAAGAGTGGTGTGTATGATGTTCAAACTTCTGTATCCAATGCTAATATCTTTGTCCTTTTTCGTCATACATTTTATGGTCTTTACGTCATTCTTCAGGTCATGTTGTATGTTGACATGGAGGTTAATGGTGTCCCACTGAAGGTAAGTGACTGGTCACAGCAAGTGCATTCTTCTTCAAATTCAGGGTTATCTTCTACTTTGAAAATGTAAAGAAAGTCATTTTTGTTGTGGTTGACTATTAATGCTTATCATAGGGTTATTATGGTAGAGCATGCTTGTATTATTGTTTCCCATTCCCTCTTGAATGGAAGGACCATATAGAATGGAAATTGTTGAGTGGATTTTTTTCTTGGTTCGCTTCATTCAGGCATTTGTTGATAGTGGAGCCCAGTCTACCATTATATCAAAAAACTGTGCTGAGCGTTGTGGGTATGTGTTCTTAACATCTGTTGGACTGAAACTCCCTTCTTAGACATTTATAAATACTATGATATGATTAAATTTTTTAGTATACCAAATTTGCTTGCCCACAATTTACTTTACCCTCTAGCTTGATATATATATATATATAGGAAATATGATTCATCATGTGTTAAGTGGCATAAAAATAACTCAGCTGGCTCAGAGAAGGGAAAGAAGAAAGAACACTGCAGGCAGATAAGGAATATGGTATATGATCATACATTTGTCTATATGGCATATGAGAGCTTGACTCATGATTTTTGGTCTGACTCTGTTAATTTTTAAGCTTGTGAACTGTGCAATGGGAATTGCTGGCAGTTGGAGGAAGATAAGTCCATAAATGACGTAGAGGAATTTTAGAGTTGACTGGGTTAAGCAGTGAGATATTAAAGGTTTCTGTAATGGCATTATGTGCTTGCTATACTGCTATAATTATCCTCCTGTTCCACTCATCATTATAGGATATTGAATAATAGAAGAATGTTAGATTTAATATTTTTACTATCTCCCTTGATTCTGATTGTCCTTCCAGAGATTTTGCTTCAAGGATTTGGAAATTAGATACTTAAGGGTAAATTATTTTCTTGTATATCTTGCTTTGATATCCTTATCTATTCTTCAAGTAAGAGTCATTTGTTATGATGGCACACTGATGACAGTATCCTGACTATCTTGATTTGATATTCTCCTTGCTTTGTTCTTGCCCGTTCTTGATAAATTATGAGTATGTTATCTTCTGTTTGTGCAATTTTATCAGTAAACCTATTTTGTTAAGTGTCATATCACAACACTTATTATTTTATATGATCCATATGTGGCTTATTTTGTTTTGTTTGCGTAGGATATTTTTATGGTTCTCTTTACTTGTGTTTGTAGATATCATGTTAGATTTTGAAATATGAGGATTCCTTATTAAATAATCATGTAATCTTCCAGATTGTTGAGACTTTTAGATCAGCGTTACAAGGGAATTGCTCACGGAGTGGGCCAATCAGAGATATTGGGTCGGATTCATGTAGCTCCAATCAAGGTAATATTCTAACAGTTCCTACAACGAGGAATTTATGTTGCTGTAGTTGTCCATCTTACTGCATGCTGCTATATGGCAGATTATGATTATATTTTGAATGGACTAGCTTAGATGTCTAATTTTATGGTGTCTTGGTTTTCTTTTAACACCAGGGAACAAAATAAACAGATTGATATAGCTTTTATTTGGTGTTACTGAGTTAAAATGTAGGAATGTTCTACTGAGAAGGATCTTTATTGTATTCTGTTTATTGAAGTTCAAGGTTGGTAGTGAGTAGTGACCTCCCTCTGGTCTCCTTGATGACTCTTCTGTACCATTTTTTTCTATCGAAAATAGATTTTAATAAGAGATAGGAAAAGAGTACACTGTTCTGCACATATATATAATGTCTTTTTAGAAGGGTGAAATGATTGGAGATGGATTGCAAATCTGCAATTTAGTTATGTGAGGGCCTTCTTGTCTCCTTATTTTTCTAGTGATTGCTTATTTTATAGTGTGCATGACGTCTCTTTATGTATCTGCTGGATTTAATGTTTGTGTATTACAGTTTTGACAAAATCTATTTTGACGTGTCACTGATGGAAAATGTTGTCTTTGATGAAGAAGCCACTTCTATTTGAGCACTGGAAATTAATCTATTGATAATTTTAACTCAAGTGATGGATCATTCTCTTTTAGCATGTTTCTTTCTATTATATGCATCAGTCCTTGTTTGACTTCCTCTTTGTTTATGTCATTCTTCCTGTAGATTGGGAATATATTCTACCCTTGCTCATTCTTAGTGCTGGATTCTCCTAATATGGAATTCCTTTTCGGGCTGGATATGCTCCGAAAGCACCAGGTAACATCCTGACTCGCAAACTCAGATATCCTCACTTCCAGTCATTACACACTGATCTGTTGTTCTTATGAAATGTGGCTCATGTCTGCAGTGCATTATAGATTTAAAAGAAAATGTATTGCGAGTTGGTGGAGGAGAAGTTTCTGTGCCATTTTTGCAAGGTTGGTCTTTTAATGTGTGGATGGAATCATGGAATCATAATATATTAACGAACATTTCATCTTCTTGAATGTCTGCTTAGCTCTCTTTTAAAATCACTCCATTGTTGATTTTATAGATGGTTAACATTCTTGTGTTCTATGTTCAGAAAAAGACATACCATCTCGGTTTCTAGATGAAGAGCGGTATGCTAAGGAAGCATCCAGCTCAGGTGCCCCAGTAAGTATACTTGTGGTTGCATGAATTTCATAAAGCAAATGACTTGAAGCTATTGAGAATGTAGGGGCTTTGGGGGACTCTAGTTGGTTCAAAGTTCAATTTTGCATGTTCAATTATTCTTTGGTTCCCTTTATGATTTTGTATTGAACTATTGATGACTTTGTACAACCTTCAGGGGGCAGGAACAACAGATAGGGGCAATAGTGCTCCAAGAGAAGGCCAGTCTTTGGGTTAGTTGTGGATTTTGTTTATACTTGTGCTACTGGGGAAATCATTTTCTAGATGTTAGACTTAAACTAATGTGAAAATCATTTTTGTCTCATTTTGGGCATGAATTGGCTAGATTTCTATTAAAATTCTGTCCTTGATAATTTTTTACCCCTTGATATTCTAGTTGGCCTTACCATGTTGACAATGTTAATGAGGAAGTAATTTAGTTTGTATTTATCCAAATAATCAACTTCTCTTATTTCCCCTTTGTCAAATTATGCATTTACAAACTCGTATGTTTATCAACATACTTATTTCTTTTGTATTATCCTTTGGTTTTTAGGAGGAGCTTCTGGTGGCATGTCTCAGGTAAATTTGCAATTGACAACTGTTTCAGCGTTTGCAATTGACAACTGTAATGAATGTTGGCTTTTATGCTGTAGAATAAATTTTGGGTGGGGAGGATTTACCATAATGCAAAATGTAGTAAATATCCTTTCAATTTGCTAATATAGTTGAACTTGAAATGGGCTGTGTACCCTGTACTGGTCTGGATTTAAGAGTTCCATATTTTTAGAAACAGAAGGGAAAATCTAGTTTAGTATTGGATAGCTTGTTGATTCGTTTCAAAATTGTTTAACCGTTCTCTAAAATGCATTGACACTGACATTACAACTCAATAAATAACAAGAGTATTGAAGCGTGCATGTGTAATTTGAAGTATATTATATTTGATACAAGTATTGAACAGGGATTTTTTTTAGTTGTCTATACTTCATAGTTTGTGCTAAGACTACTATCATTTGTTATATTATTTAGTTATTACACTATTAAACATGTGTTTTCAACATGACTAAAACCCTATTTTGCTCTGAGCAATTTTCAAGTTGGTTTACTCTCTCCATCAGTGATTGCTAACTTTGCTAACAAATTTAGTAACATGGCATGTTTTCTGTGACATGGCATCATTAGATTTCATTTGAACCATTAGCAAAGTTAGTGGATCCTTAATGGAGGGACTAATTCGATGGGTTTTGGATAAAAGAGATTAGTTAAGGACCAATTTGAGAATTGGTGCATCTGTAGCTTAATTACCAAAATAGAGTTTTAGCTGTTTTTAACTCGGTTGAAGGGTTGGCATGTTAACATTCTACCAACAATTGTCAAATTTGATTGTTGTGAATGCTAGTGGTTTCACTTTTCAGTGTCTAACTAAAAAATCTGATTTATGATTGCAGGAGAGTGATTTTGAAGCCAAAGTCGCAAAGCTGGTTGAGTTAGGATTTGGAAGAGAAGCAGTAGTACAAGCTCTTAAACTATTCAATGGCAATGAGGAACAGGCTGCTGGGTTTCTTTTTGGGGGTTTCTAGAAACCATTAATTTACTTGAAATAATTTTCTCTTTTTCAGCCCATTCATTACAATTCTATAAATGGAATTGGTGACCATATGACCTTCATGCTGTAAGAAACGCTTTCATTCAATTGATGGACTAATTTGTGGTACTTTTGAGGTTCAAGTTTGTAATATTCACCTGTATATGAGGCTGAAGAAAACTGGTTGAGAATAAAAGAAATATATAAAATCTCTGTTTGGAACAAATTGGTGTCTTGGTCAAACGATAGATGATATGCTGTGTCTAAACCCATTTCTTGATAATTTTCTTTATATGCTCTTTGTAAGTACTTCGATTCTTCTTTCGTTAAATTACTTGTGGGTATTTACTGAAGTTCTGGTAGCCAATATATATATATATATATATATATATATTAATTTTCCTTTTAGTGAAGTGTAAGATTTTTTTAGCAAAAATAAGAAAAAAAAAGTTAAAATTTTATTTACTTTTAATTTTATAAAATTGACATACACTTAATAATATATCTGTCGACAATTTATAGCGAGGAAGTGTTAAGTATAATTGATTACTGAATAAAAATTTGACGGATTAGGGTCTGCTTTGTGAATCAGTTATAGAATTATAAAATGAATTAGTTTTGAGAAAAATTGTCTATTTACAATATAATTTTGCTTCTAATTATAATGTTCTTCTCACTGTAATAGAAAGTTATAATTACTTATTAATTTTTAAACCTATTGTAGTTAACAATTTAAATTGAAAACATTATAATTATGGACCATGAAGCATGAGTTTAGATATTTATTTCAGGATTTTAAAATTTCACCTATTCTAAATTTTTTGGGGATAAGCGAAAAATGATAATACATCTTGTTTTTAATTTAATAATTAAGAAATTACTAAAACAGAATTTATTATTATTCATTAAAATAAAAAATAAAAATTTCTTTGTAAATCTAGATACTTTAAAGTAAAAATTGAAAATTTTATTATATTTATATGTTTATTTTTATTTAGATTCTTTTCTTTTTATATTTTAAAAAATTTGAAGACTATTTTTTAAAATTTTGTTGGACGTTGTTCTAGAATTCTATGTCCAGCCTTAGATCGTTTTACTGTGTTCTTAGAGTCCTAAAATAGGTCCTACAAAATTAAAAAAAAAATAATAATAATGCCTAGATCCTTTAAAAATTTTAATATTTAATATTCTTTATAAAAAAAAAATCTTGTATATAGTCCTGGTAATTTTCCCTTAAATTTAAAAACTTTAACTATGTAAAATATTTAATTGTCCTTTTTATCTTGCAGTGAAAAAATACTCAAACAAGCAGCGAGCACTCACATCACACATGAGAAAAGAGAAGATCTCCTAATGTGTCCCCTTGGTTATGACATAAATTACTAATTTTATATAGTTCAAGTTTTTCTAATTTGATATTACAATTTAATGCAAAAATTTACATTAATACAATTTTTTCTAATTTGTAAAAATAGAAAGGAAAGAGTGTTTGCACCTTTCATACTGTGTTCTGATTAAATAAGAAATGCGAACTGAAATTGTTTGAAAATAGCTAAATCTACGTGTTTTGTAAAGTGAGATAGAAGTTGTTTATTTGGATTGAATATACTACAAGTCCTTGCATTGCTTTTTTTTTTTTTTTTGGGTTATAAAATTGGTGAAAATCTGAGTGAGTATCAGTTTTGAGAAATTCCTATTATTTTATTTTAATATTGAGATTAGCTGCAATTTCCTCCAAAGGCCCATTTTTTACCAAAAACAATTACCATAGTATAATTGTACTTATTTAGATATTTACAATTGAAAGTAAATATCTAAATAAGTACAATCCTATTTTTAAAAAAATAAAAAGGAAAGAGTGTTCGCATTTATCAAACTGTCCTTCGATTAAACAAATGCAAAATTGTTCGAAAATAGCCAACTCTATGCATTTTATAAAGTCATATAAAAGTAGTTTATTGGGATTGAAAATATGATAAGTCCTAACGTTGCTAATTTTTCCGTTTTGGGATAGAAAATTGGTCAAAATCTGAGTAAGTATCAGTCTTGAAATATTCCTATTATTGAAATATTGTGTATTTCATATGATGAGGTGAAAGCAAGTAGTGTTTCAAATAAATAATATAAAGAATAAGTATACTTGAAGATAAATAGAAGTATTGTTTTTAACTCTCCACTGTTACAAACCTTTATGTAATATCATAAAAAGTACTAACACAAAATAGGTTTCATTGTTGACGGAATGATAGAGAAGGATATTCAACAATAAAATACAGTTAGCTGCAACTATCTACAAAACAGAAGGTGAAGAAACTCGGTTAGCACTGCACAGGCCAGAGCCCCATTTTTGACAAATAATAAAGTCAATATGAAATTACCATGTAAAAATGAATGTAAAAACTGTTCTAATGTGAATTTACCCTCACAAGGAGCTTTACAATGCAATTGACCAGTACATATCCATGTGTCTATTTATGGAAAAAAGCCTGAGAAGTATAAATAGTCATATTGACATGCATTTTCTTATAAAACTGAGACAAACAGAGATTTGAATTATCTTGGCATCTGGTTTCATGCAGTTTCATCACAAAATCGGGAATTGGACTATCACCATTTCAACTGCAAACCCACCGACGCTCACGATTAGTAAACAGTAGGACTTCCCACTTTACCTGGGAACAAAGGAGCAGTGATGCTTCTCCAAGAACGAGAAGCAAGTGAATACACCTCAACTTGAGGAGGAGAATTTTCTTGTTCATCATTGAGAGTGACAAGTCTAGCTCCCATGAAGCCCTTCTTCCCAGAATCAAAACCAAACCCAACAAGAAAACCTTGATTATAACTTTCTTCAATGTCGTTAATGTTGAAGGTCTCACAGGGTTTGAGAAGCACAAGATATTTCTGAATAGTGGTGTTATGTAATCAGCAACGCATATCAGCCCATTGCAAGTGCCGACCAACATTATATACACCGGAGAATGTTCAGGCACGGGTACAAACAGATGTGTAAGCGTGAATCTCAAAAGGCGGATATGTGAAATACCTCGTGCAGTTTTATCCTTGTTTATTCATAACAAACATAGGACAGAATGAAGGAATCAAACATGATCATTGTTTTTCAAGTTCATGGCCTCTTTGCTTGTTAGAAGGAACCATACTCGACTACATGCATCAAAGGTTTTATAAAATTTTAGTAAAATGATGATAGTATTACAACTCCAATGTTTCTCATCCTTTTTTCCCTTTAAATAAAGCCTTATCAACACTTTTTACACTTTCTACAGACAATATTAACATTTTCCAATGGAATAGAAGAACAATTATAATCTCAACATCAAGACATCCTTGTTCTCATCAGATTGTTGGCTAACACAAAAAGTAAAACAAGAAAACACTCAAGAAATTAATATAATTTTATATCATAACATTTATATATTGACTCATTCTCAAGACCAAAGGCCACACATACCATTAAGTTGCATAATTCAAATCCGAAGGAGAAAGGATCAGAAGTAATCCTGTAAGGTTCAGTAAAAGATAACAAAGAACTCCAGTTCTGTCATAGCCGTTGTAATAATGTTTACCAGCAAACCTGAACAGCAATGCTGTTAAACCTATATTTTTAATTTAAATTCGACATATAGTTAAAACTGAGACATCAAAAATGAATGAAGCATACACCGACGCACAGCTTCCTTCCAATAACCAATCCTCACAATGCTTGATATCATGATAAATTATCAGTAGAGCAGAAAAAAGCTCCTACAAAGATCAAAATCTTTCAGCCAGTCTTGCAGTAACTGCTCTTAGTTTTGAATATACCTTGCCTGCAGGTGACCCCAAAATTAGGCTACAAAGTGAATCCCTAGCAATCTTAATGTTGGCAAAAGATCCTAATATGTGAATTTTGGTATCAGCAATCACAATCCTTGTCTTTGTTGCATTCTCAATTGCAAACTTCGTTTTACCACCTTTACCAGACAATCTTCCTATAGCACGAGACAGGTGGTCCCCTCGTAGTGTTTTAACGTCCTTTATCTCAAAGGACTCAACATAGAGCTCATCTAACCGCAGAAGTGCAATGGCATCTATGACATCAAATCCCAGCATGAAGGCATGGACAAAATCAGCACACTTTTGCAGGTTACTAATATCAGGTGTATCTGGTCGGGTCTTCAACTCAACCTTCCGAGCCTTTAAATTCATACGGATGTCAATTTTCATCTGTTCATATACTGGAGTATAGATATCCATCCAAGCCTTCTTGAGAGGGGTGTAACGATGTGGTGGAACAGAAACCTTGCGAAATTGAACTCGACCATCAGACATCTCATGAGGTTTCAAAGGCTCAAACTTTGGCTTTGGTGGCAAAGCTTTGGGTTCAGAAGGGACAGCTTCAACTTCGATGGAAGAAGATGCCTCGTTGGACTGCATTTTGAAACCGTTCCAAGTGCTGCCCACAACAAAAAGTTGATTTAGAATCTGCAAAAATACACATGAAGCACAAGTTAGAAAGCCAAATCCACTACTACCATTAAAAATACTACAGCAACTGTACTAGCTTGAAGGACCCAAAATTTCGAAGTTTTCCACCCTTCAAGCTCTCAAACTCGCTGCCGTGGAGGGATCCGAAATCAAGAACAATAAAAACAGAGGGAAAATGACGGATTACTTACCAGTTAGAAGAGGCACAACACAATTTGAAGTAAATCCACAGTAATCACGTCCTACTGCCTCCCAATGCAACCCTAACGTCGTTGAGAGAGAATGGAATGTCTGACGCCGGAATTCCGGCAGTTTACGGCTCAGCACACGTCGGAACAGGCCAGGATGGTGGAGAACAGCGTATGGGCGGCGAGCTTGGGAGAGGGCGTAAGAGTTTCCTGTTAGGGTTTCACAAAGGTATCCTCGCGCGAGAGAACGGGAGACGCGTGCGTATATAAGGGAAAAATAAGAGATATTTTTGTAATTTCGTGAGTGACGGGACACGTTACAAAACATAAAAACGGAGTTAGATGTTGGGAAAATTGAGCCAAAAATATAAATTAAATTGGATTATAATTTAAAAAGTTTTTGATTTAATAAATTTGACCTGAAAAAAATAAATTTTAAATTTAAAAAGTCTAAATAAAATATTTAATTTATAAAATGGGATGGGCTCAAACTTTTTTTAAGACCGACTTGAGTCTAAAAAATTTGAATAAATACTTTTTTAATTAATAAAAACTTATTATATAGAATAAAACTTGGTATAATTTAACATTTTGATAAATAAATAAAAACTAATACATTGACATTTCTCAAATATTATATGTAACAGTAATAATTATTTATATTATTTATCTCAAAATTTAAATAATAAATTAATTTAATATTTTTTAAAAAAGTTTGATTGGTTGGATCTAAAAAAATATGAATAAAAACTTAATTAAAATTTGGGCTTAGACTTTTTTTAGTTTGAATTCAAGCTTAATTTTTAAAAAATCAATCAAACGATCAAGTCTAATATGTACTTAACCTTTATTGTTGTTGCGCTATTATTCAATTATAATATGATGAGTGTTGAATTAATTAATAATGATATATAATATAATTCAAAAATAAAACAATAATTTATAACAACCATACACTTATCGTGATATTATTAGACAATTAAATACATATCATATTATAATTGAAAAATAGCATAGCAAATATATAAAGAATTTTATATCAGTTTTTTTCAATATAAATATATATATATATATGACAAAATTACATTTTTACTCTATATACACACACACATAATTTGATTAATTTAATATATATATATATATATTAAAATTATTAAAAATACAAAAATAATAACATATGTACTTAAAAAATTTACAAATACTTGTATAAAATGGACTAGGATGAAAATTTATGAAGCATAAAAAAATTTCATATATATCCCTGAATTATCTTCAGTGAGATTTTTGTTTCCCTTGTTATCTCTACAATTAAACTAAATTGATTGATTTCATTCATATTAAATTTATTATTTAAATTTTAAAATATAAAATTTGCCTTTTATAAATAATAAGTATTTGGAGTCTTTTAAGTTTTTATTTGAAATTAAAATTATGAGAAACAAAAATATGTAAAATTGATTTATGTACAAACTATGGATTACATCAAAATCATGAATAATCATAAATGCAAACAAATTACAAAATTAGATTTTTTTTTTTTTAGCACGGATTGCATCAATAATTACACACAAGATGAATTATCATAACTTAACTTATAATTTACAATTTAAGTAGTAAAATAGAATGAATAAAATCAATTAAATTAACTTAATTGAAATTTATATTCAAATAAATAATATTATTAACAAAAAAAGTGTATAAATATATAAAGAACTACAAAATTACAAATTTTTAGAACATAAATTAATATAATTTAATCATAAGAGGAGATAAAAAAAAAAAACATTATGCTTGTAGTTGTAAATAAATTTCATTTTTTTCAACAAATAAGCAAAATAAAACAGTTGTTATCAATATCCATATCATAACCGACTTTTCGATGGGAAGGAATATAAAAGGTTTAAATTGATTCCTAAAATGAATCTTAAAAATCAATTATTTGGAGTCGCCACCAAAATTTTTAACGAAAAACTTTAGAAAACTAATTTAAAACAAAAAGAATAAGACAAAATGGTTTGCAAAAACAATGATAGATTCGGGAGTCTATTTGAGTGTGGGGAAGGTGTTAGGCACCCCACAACACTCGTCCATAAAGACAATTATTTTAAGTTAGTCAACTGAAATAGAATATACCTTTAAATTTATCTTAATTACCCTTTTATTAACATGCATGTTCGTTAAAGAGAAGAGATAAAATCAACAATAACGAAAGCAAACAAATAGATATTTATAAAGGACGAACTTGACCTAAGATAAAAGCTAAGGGCCTACGTATCCCGTGATAGGGATCAAAGTCCACGTAGTTCGACCAAAATGACATATCTATTGGTTGATGGTTTTTAATTTTTGTAACGAGAACAAGGGGATCTAAAATAAACAGATTTTTCTAAATAAAACAGGATTGGAATTTGGTTTGTGTGTTTTAATTTACGACAATTTGGTTAATCTCGTTCTCCTGATCTCTTAATTTTCTCTCTTTTTAATTTTTTTTGTTTATTTTTTGAATTTTAATCTTTATTTTGAAATTTAAATGAAATGATTATGGGATAAGATTTTTAGGATTTTTGGGAGTTTATATATATATATATATATATATATATTGGAATTGAAATATAACTATAATGAAAGGAATATTTTTGAATTTCTGAATTTATTTATTTTTGGATTTTTTTAAATTAGAATTTCTTGTTGAAATTGGAACAATTTTTAGGATTTTTATATTGTATTCATTTTTTTATAATTTCTAAATTTATGTATTTTTTGGATTTTGGTTTTTATTTATTTTTGAATTTTTAAAATTAGAATTTATTGTTGAAATTAGAACAAAATTACAATGGAAAGCCATTTTTCAGAATTTTTGAATTTATATATATTTTTGGATTTTTAAATTTTTCTAATTTTGAAAGTGAGATTATGATTAACAGAACTTTTAATTAATATATATATATATATTATTAGAATTTATTTTGAATTTTGAACTATAATGAAAAAATATTTCTATGGTTTTGAATATATGATCTTTGTATTAATTGTTGCTTTTTGAAGTTTTAATTTACTTCAATACTTAAAGTAGAACTAAAATTAAGAAAATATCCCTAAGATTTTTAGTTACATGATAAGTAAGACAAACTTCCTCATTTTTTTTAATTAATTCATCCCAATATTTAAATGTTAATTTTTTTGAAACTTGAGGAGACTCCAAGTCTCACACGGTCTTTACTAATTAACCCTTGGGTGCCTGAGGAGACGAGTGATCTCACTCGGGAACCAAAAATGTGGAATAAAATATTTGAGAAATTTTCAGGAATTTTGTTTTTATGTATTTTTATGGATTTTGAAATTAGAATTCTTTTAGTTTAATTTTTAATAAGATCAATTCTCCAAAGCTTACAGAAACCCAAGTCTCACATAACATTTTTTTAATTAATTAAATTTTATAAAACACCGATTTACAAATTTTGTAAATAATAGAAAATACTTAATTAAGATATTTATTTTTGCATTATTATTATTATTGTTGTTGTTATTATTTTAAAACTAATATGTATTAATTTTCGGGGTTTAAGGAGATTAAAATCTCATACGACCCCGAGCACTTGAGGAGAATAATATTCTCACATGATGATTTCGTAAATAATAGAAAATATTTAATTAAAATATTTTTTTTGCATTATTATTATTATTATTATTATTATTATTATTATTTAAAACATGTATGTATTAATTTTTGGGATCTAAAAAGATTAAAATCTCACACGATACCAAACACCCGAGGAGAACAATATTCTCACTCGATGATTTTTTTGTAACCATGTTTGTAAGGCCAAACATTAATCTCATATTGACATAAAAAGATAAAATAATAATAAAATAAATAAATAAATGAAAAGAAGACATAAAAAATATGAGAAAGCAATAGACTTACCCACAACCATTTTGCCATACATGTCCAGACCTCTCTCATGTATTCACCATATCTATAGTCTTGGTATACCTATATATATATATATATATATATATGTATGTATGTATGTATGTATGTACATATAAAAATATAATGAAATACATAATAAAATAAATAAGAAATAAAATGAAGCAAAAATAAAATAAAATAAACAAAAAATAATAATAAAATAAATAAATAAATAAGGCATAAAAAACAAAAACAAAATACCCCACATCTCATCATGCATGTGCCACTCTTCCATACATTTTCATGCTTATTAAGTTAACATCTCTTGTTATATATATATATATATATATATATATATATATATATATATATATATATATATATATATAAATGGTAAAATAAAATAAAATAAAAAAATAAACAAAACCAAAAAAAAAAACCAAAACAAAGCAAAAACGCAAAAACAAACAACACGAAGCGTGATACCATGCACGAACTCACCTACTTCGTCTCAGATGGCCAGGCTCACCATCGATCCTCCTCCCCGGTGGTTCTTTTCGGTCTTCCCCTGTCTTCCTTCAATGCTTGGTGGCCTATCGTTAGCTCTCTCTTTCCTTTCCTTGCCCAAACCGCGACCTCTTTCTCTCCTCCTCTCCAGTGGCTTATCTTCGGTCTTCCTTTTCCTTTCTTCTTCTTTTCTCCTTCCTCTTTTCTTTTCTTTTCTTCCTCCTCCCCTCAGCCTTCTTGGAACTTGCACGACATTCTCCTCCCTTCTCCTCCTCCGTGGTGTGGCTTCCTCTCAACTTATCTCTCTCTCTCTCTTCCTCAATTCCATGCTTCTCTCTCTATGACCTTTGTTTGACTATGTTTTCAGAGCACCGAAACAGAGTGTCCACCTCTGCTTCTTCCTTCCTCCTTCCTTCTCTTCTTTTCTTTTCAATCTGTCACGTAGTAGCTTGTGTCTCTCTTTCTCTCTTTGGTTCAACGTTTCTCTTCTTCGTCTCTTCTTCTTCTCTTCGGTTCAATGCTTCTCTTCTTTTTCTCTCCTTCTTCTCTTCGGTTCAGCGCTCTTGACTAGCCTCTTCTTCCCCATGGCCTTTTGCTCTTTTTTTCTCTTTGCAAAAGGCTCTCCTCGATCTCCACTTTTCTCTCTTCCTTCAGAATGCTTCCCTGCCTGTGTGTTTTGGTTCCCTTCTTTAACTCTCCTCCAGCCACCTTTTTCTCTCTTTTGGCACTGTCACACCTCCCACTTTTCAGTAGTACATCCTTCCACCTTTGCCGTGTCTCTTGTGTCTTCAACCTCACTGTGTCTTATTTCCCCTGTGAGTGTGTGTGAGAGTGATATGTGAGAATGTGAGTGTGTGTGAGGATACTAAATGACAAAGCTGAAATGGAAGAGAGTAAAACCTACACTTAGAGGTAGTGGAGCGCCTTTTTTCAGCCTTTCTGTAGCTCTACACGATGAACTTTATTGCCTCCTCTTTCTTATTTTTTTTTATTTTTATTACTATTACCATTATTATTAATTAATATTATTTGAATTTTTAATTTTCCATTTTTATTATATATGTATTTTTTATTTTTTTATACTTTTGTTTTAGTTTATTATAATTATTTTAATTAACTAATTTTATTTTTGGATTTAGAGTTTATTTAATTGTCTCCCATTATTTATTTTGTGGCTTTCATTTTATATTTAGTTACAGAAGTAGCTAGTTAATCCATTAGGTAGTTATTGATTTTTATTTTTGAGGTAGGATGTTTACAATCCCAAATTAGAATTATTCTTACTATTTTTTATAGATTAATTTTTTAATATTTCTAATATATATATATAAAGCACGCTCGCCCTTATTATTTGTCAAAACTGATTTGTCATCTTTCAAAGCGAGTTGTTTTGTGTAGTTTAAGTATCAAAGTGTAATAATTTTGTTAGATTATAATTTTAAAATTATAATATTTAAATTAAAAAAAGTTGATCGTGCAAGGAATTCGAACCTTGCAAAGAAGAGTTTTAGAAAAGCTAAATCCAACCTAACTTCAAATTTTATATTCATTTACTTAATATTTTAGTGGTCTTTAATTATCTTTCAATAATTTTAAATTTTATATTACTCCACTTCTACCTTCCTTCCTTGTCACCATTTAGGAAAATTATTAAGATTTTCTCTTAATATATTTAAGGTTAAAATAATAAAATGATCATTTTACTTTTATTTATTATTTTAAAATGATTCTTTAAGTTTCAATTTTATCTCACAAGAAATTTTTAAATAAAAATCGTTACTTATTTAACGGTGATGATTTTTCTAATTACATGAATAATATATATATATATATAATTTTTTTATATTTTAAATAATGATACGACATCTTATCATTATTTAAGAAAATAAAAATAAGAAGTTTTAACAAAAGAAAATAAATGAGAGAGAAGCCATGAGTCGCGAGATTCCCGCGAGTCGTAAAGCGTGTCGTCGTCGGAGACGGAAAAGGGTCCCTCCGGAATTCACTTAGAACTCTGGCAACTGTGTCAGCAAGCCTCTCAAAAGAGTAGCTATTGAAACGTAGAGAAGCCAATAACTGGGAAGCCATGGCTTTCATCATGGGGACCTTAATCATATACCTTTCTTTTTACACTTCAAAATACAAACTTCTCTTTTTCTATTTCTCTTTTCCCAGGGAAAGAAATTGATTGAAGCTGAGATAAACGAAGAAAAATAAGTGAACGAAATTATACTAGGTATATCTCGGTTTGCCTCTTCTATTCTAGCATTCTGGAACTCTATTCCTTGTGCACAGGAACAGAATAAGTCATTTTCTCTCCGTTTCTTTTCTTCGTTAGGCTATTTTTTCACTCTTGTCATCTCCAAATTTTATGTTTTTATTTTCTTAAATGATGATTGGATGCCATATCATTGTTCAAAATGTAAAAAAAAAAAAAAAATTATACTTGTAGCATTCATGTAATAAAAAAAAATTAATACCATTAAATAAATAACAATTTTTATTTAAAAAAGGTTTTTTTATAAAATAAAATCGAAACTTCAAGGGCTATTTTAAAATACTTTAAATTTAAAAGAGCATTTTAAAATAATATATAAAGTTAAAGGACTAACCTACTATTTTAACAAATATTTAATAAGTGAAATTTTAATGGGTGTTAATTATAATGTAAAAGCAAGTATTTTTTTTTAATTTAAATGTAGAAAATGGTTTGAAGAATAAATATGATTGGATAAAAAATTAACACCAAATTAAAATATTATCTATAAAGCAAACCCAGCGTGTAATAATTTTCAAATATCAAATCAAACATAAATAAGGAGAAAAGATATAATTGGTTTTCACTTTTATGTTTTGTGATAATTTAATCCCTTACAAATTAATTGTAATAAATTAATTCTTTATAAATTAAATTTATGCAAACTAGATCTTCACAAATTTAAATTTATATAAAACTAATCCATTTGTTTTAATTAATAAGGTACTGATTTTGTATAATATAAAATTTTTGAGGAACTAATTTATTACAATAATTCGTAAAAGACTAAATTATCATAAAATATAAAAGTGAAGGACTGATATTGTACTTTTCTCCATAAATAAGTATCATGACTTAGTTTTACAATAGCTTTGAGTTCAAAATTTGATAAAAAGTTACCCACTCAAAAAGCATAAATTAAAAGCCATATTAATTGAACATAGATCATGTATCATGTTATTTACAAACACTTCCAACTAATACATGTACCAGCTTATATCTCTAAAGCTAACTTCATCAATATACATATTTTGCTAAAATACTCCATAACATGAATCAAATCCCTAATATAAAATTTTCAAATACTTTGTATTCTCTACGATATTTTTAAGGAAGAAAGAAAAGATTTGGCTAAAAATTAAACTGTCATCAAGTATACTAAAACAATTAACACGAGATCTTGAACCATATGTACTAATGAACTCTTGTTTATTAGAGCTATCCAGCATCAGAGTAAGACTATTTTATATTTATTGTATTTAAAAAGAAATATATGGATATAATAGTTAAAATTAAAAAAATTATATCGTTTGACAGTTTAAGTATTTATTGGTAATTATGCATGATAAAAATATAATATTTTGATTGCACGTGATTGTCAAATTTGATTTAACATTTCAAATGTAAAGAACTATGCAATTCAATGGTGAGCAGCTCTATTTAAAAACAGTAGCAAATTTGAATTTAAGTAAATTGTCGAACATGGGTCAAGTGGATTTCCTGTATTTATGAAATCGAAATGTAAGTAACATTGATAAGATTTGAAAATTCAAATAAAATTGATAAAATCTAAATTGTTAAATAAAAATTTAATAGCTTATATTTTAAAAAATTATTGGAAACTATTTAATAATTTTAATGATAAAAGTTTAATAATTCAGATTTTAAATATAAAGAATTTAAATACAAAAAATCCAAACAGAGAAGAGTTAGCATTGAGAAAGCGGTACAGGCTTTAGGGTTTAGTTCAAGTTTTGAACTCCAGTGGACAGATTTTATCGTTATTCATAGCAATACTTTTCAACAAAGAAATAGGAATTTGGACCTAATTTTACTGGCTTTTTATACTCTAGTCCAACAGTAAGTTCAAGTTTTTTGGACCAAAACCCCTGCTGTAGTGAATAATCTGAAAAGACAAAAATCTTATTTTAGTCCTCACTTAGTTCCTCATTTCTATTTTGATTCTCCGCTCTTTTAAAAATCTAAATTAATCCTCCACTCACCTAAATATCTATCATTTTGGTCCCATTGTCATGCATCCGTTGATATATTATTGATGTGCCTTATTAGACGTTGAAATTGTGGTAGTCCTATGCCATGTCATCAATGCCATGTGGCCAATCTGCCCATCACACCCACCCAGAAAGCAATTCTCACCAAAAAAGCGAGCAGAGGAGGAACGCGCTTCTGAATTTTGGAACGAGAAAGCTGCTTCTCTTCAATTACATAGAGGCAGAAGGTCGACGTCTAATTGCACTGCGATTTGAAATAAACTTCTTCCCTGTCCCTTGGAGCTGTTATGAGTTCGTGAAGATAGAAGGAAGAAAAAGCATCTAACTCTTGCTCTCTAAGAGGCTAGGTTCGTGAGACAGAAGGAAAAGAGGCTTTCTTGCTCTGCTTCTCAACCCAAAGCACAAAGGAGAAAAATTTCAAGTTTGAAGTAATTTTCTTGCTCTGTTCTTAAGAGCCATTTATTTGGCTCATCTCTCATATATAAATATTTTTTTTTTGTAATTTTTTATACACACCTGAAGTGCTGTCCTCTTGTTTTTAATTTGCTTTTATGTTGAATTTTGATTTTTCCGTATGAATTTTGTGTGAAGATCTAATCTAATATGTTGCTTGCTGTTCCATTGCTTTTTAGCCTTGAGCCTAACTACTTGAATGTTATTTCCATGAATTTGATCTTATGTCAAGCATGAAATTGGACTCTATAAACATCTTAGCCACGGAGAGCATCTTGCTGCAAGAGGCTTTTACCAGAGGTTTCAAAGCTTTGTTTGATGTTCTGATGGAATCCACAACGTCAATCTCCGTCAATGCGAAGACGTTGCGTCTCGTCAGTGTCTACACACACAATTTTTCCCATTTAATAGGTTCATATTTTGCATTTTTTTTTTAATATTTTTTTAGGAAACATTGTATTATCGACTCTTATTTTTGTTTTAATTACATTTCCTTTAGTTTTTAAAAAATATTTCAATCAAGCCTTGATTTATAAGTTTCACATTGAAAGATGCTCTCGGTTATCTATATTTAAAAATGATTAAACTATTCTTTTGTTCAATATAGTTTAAACATTTATAATTTTAAAAATTTGTAATTAAATCTTGATATGTTCCATTAAATTTTAATGATGCTGTCATTATGTATTATTTTAATAGTTTGAATATGCAAGATTTAAACAGAAAAAAGACGAAAAATAGATAATAAAATGAAATTAATCCATACATAATATTGCTAACTATAATTTAAAAAATTTACTCAATCCAATAGTTTCGACTCCAAAAAAATAAAACTTAAATAAAAAAATGATTAAAAAAAGCATATTTTATAAAATGGGTTGAGTTTAGACCTTTTAAAATTTGACTTGAGTTTAAAAAATTTGAATCAATATTTTTAATAAAAAAACTTATTGTTAAAAGAAAATTTTAAGTTAATTATTATAAAAAATGCAACTTAGATTTAATCTTAAATATTATAAAACTATTTTAATTTAAAATATAAATTTAATAGTTAGACTAATTCCTTTTTAATTTAGGTGATTAAACATATAATCATACTGTAACTTTATATCTTAATAAGAAAACAATAATTAGTAACATTTATTCAAATGATTTATGTTAATACAATAACTAATATGTATTTATAATTTATATATATATAATTAATAATTATTAACTATATAATCTATATTAATTTTTACGTAATAAATAAACTTATTACGCCTAACAAAAAATACATAAAATTCCAAATAAAAAAACTTGATTAGAATATAGGCCTAAACTATTTTTCTTATCCAAAATCCAATTTGATAATAAGATCTAATACATAGCATGTAATGCAACGGATATTAAGTTATGTAAGTTAATTAATTTTTAAGCATATAGTGCCAAGATAATACTTTGTTGACTACTTGCTTGTATAAACTAAAGTCAGCATAGTATTAACGGAAGTTTAATAGCAATAACTAAATTAAAAGTTTTTTAAATTATGAAAGATTCAATTGAAAATTCTTAAAATGATATATACTAAATTAAAAATTAAATAAAAATATAAGAACCAAAAGAATAATTTTTCTTTTAAAAAAATTTAACTATACAAAATTTCTAAAATACCCTTAATGCTTCCTTTTCATCTTCTTTCCCCTTGCATTACTCTCTCTCTCTTTATAAAACCAAATCAAGTCCATTTTTTTTTTCCAAAGAATATAATTAAACAAAACTATCTAATTAGATAATAATTTTAGTTATGTATTAGTTTACTATATACACCAATTAACAAATTATGTGTGGCTTGAAACACTACAATCCAGTTACAAATGCTTGGAGTGGTTTTAAAGATATGCTTCTTGAGAATTTTAAAGTTATACTTCCTTCGTATTACATTAGAGTTATGATGGATTTAAGGAGGTGCCGGTAGTCATCGCTTTTGAATTTTAAAAATTTTTATTTTTTATATTTAATTTAATTTTTTATTTTTTATTTAATTATCTAATTTATAAGAATTTACTTTCTTTAAAATATAAGAATTTATTTTCATCAATTTTAATATTTGATTTAAAGATTTTTATTTTTTTAAAATCAAATTCTAAATTCGTCCATATATTATAAAACAGTGTAAATAAATTATACATAGTATATTATATATGAAAATAGATTGTCTGCCTGGGAGCAATTGGAGTGCAGTTGCACTGATTTGTCCCATTTTTTATTTTAAAATTAATATTAGACGAAATTTAAAAAAATAAAGAGAAGAAGACGAACAAATACACCAACTGCACATCATGTCAAATACAGGCAATCTTAGTCCATTATATATATATATATATATATATTATTTTTAAGTGTCACATTTTATATAATTACATAAATTGCTCTGTACTGTCTAATTTACACTGTATGTACAACTTAAAAGATTTTTCTTGGAATTTGTTACATATAATAATCATACTCTAAGGTTGTACTGCCCTTTTAGTGTATATTAAATTAGAGGAAAGTAGAAGTAAATAATTATCGATAAACAACTCAAATCGAGAATTTACATAAATGTATAATCTGTTTTCAAGCCGGTAATTATTACATTTTATATCAATCACACGTAGTGCTCTACTCTCTAATGAGCATTGTCTGTACGACTTGAAAGTTCTTTTTCAGCTTTTGTTTTTGTTTTTTGTTTTTTTTGTTTTTGCTTTTAGATATCATAATGGTTATTGCCTTTTAAATTCATTTCTACATTATTTTTCAATTCTCGAATTCATTAAATTTTATTGTCCAAAACTAACAAGGTTATAAATTCAATAATTTGAAATCTTATTATGGCTATCAAATCTGGGTATTTTTTTCTCAGTAAGATTATTTGTTTTTTTGACAAATTTGTATATATAAAATTGCTTAAAAATCATAATAATGATATAAAGAAAACTAGAAACGTCAAAATGAATTAAGTATAACTCTTCATTTTGGTGGGTTTAAATTTTGAGTTCATTAATTTATATGGGTTAATTTAATTTGGCCCACATACCAAACAGGTTATACAAGCTAACTTTGATATATTGAACGACTTATAAGAGTTTTTATGGAGGTTTATATATATATATATATATATATATATATATATATATATAAAGTTTGATATTTTATAGTCACATGTAATTTCTATCATATTTTTTATCTTTAAATATTTAATATTTAATTAATCATGGACAAAATAAATGAATTTTGGGTATTAAAATAAATATTTAGCTTGATGATTGAAGTTTTTAAAATTTCAAATACTTTTTATTAACATTTTTTTTTATATTTTAATGGTAAGTTTAATGGGTTGGCCAACTTAAGCTTCCTAATCTATTTCGACAATTCTAAAAAATCTTATTGATAAACTCATCAACTAGTTGGGAGACAACGCCGAATATAGTGATAATACCTATTCTAATAACTACATAAAATGCTATTAAAATTGAAGAAAAACGCTTCTTAGAAAATTTCAGAATTATAATAAACCATCAAGTTTAAACCATATTATCATTTGTCCATGCCAGCAAGCATCTACTCAGATTAGACACAAATAATGAGAACATCAAGAATTTCAGAGATGCTAACCAAAAAGCGATGCAACAAAATTTTACTTTTTTTCTATTTTTTATTTTTCATCAAAATATATATGACATTACACATCCATAATTCATATTAACCCTTTTTCCAGAAACAAAAAGCACAGAATTAATAAAACCCCAGGAACATTATCAACCTTGAAAGATGCACGTTTTAGCAGAATAACACAAATTCCCCAGAACCATAATTACTTGTGATGGACCACTATAGGACTCCTCACTTTGTTCTTCCCATTGGACCACCATAACTCTCCAAAAGAATAATCTGCAGGCTTATGCAAACCAGTTCCTTCCAGAAGAACCTCGAAGCTCTTCTTCTCGCCAACTTTAGTAAATATCAAGTGACTAGGCTCAACAAAGACATTAAGCCCTTCAGAAACCTTAACATCCACAAAGTAAATGCCTGGGGGCCCCACATTTGTCACTGTCCTGGTCACTTTCACTGGGTTTGTCCCCAAACTAGGCACTGTGATTGAGGGGTAGTTGAAATTTGCTACATCGTATGACTTTGGACAAGTGAAGGGCTTCTTGGAAAAGAGCTTAAGCAGTGACTGATTGTAGCCATAACCACATAGGAAGCTCAAGTAATCATCAATTGTCAGATCATAAACAAGCCCAGGGTCCATTGCAAGGTCAGGTTGAACATGTCCAGCTCCAAAAGCAAATGGGGTTGCTGCTTCCCGAGATGAGTCCAGAATTGAGTTCTTGCTGTTGTCTAATGTGCTTGCTGAAAAGGAATAGTTTTAGAGAAGCTAAGGACACTTAGCCAGAAAATATTACAATTTAATTATAAGACAATTGTTTTGCAATGGAAATTTTTTTTGGATAGATACAACTGTTCATGAATAGACATTTAAGTGTATCAGACACATGTTTCAGTAGAAAGATTTTTAGACTAAACTAAGAATGTCTTATCAAAATGTGTTGAAAGTGTTTTAAACAGTACCAGTGGTCATGATTGCAGATTTGATAGCTGCGGGACTCCAATGAGGATAGAGTGTTTTGAGAAGGCCTACAATGCCAGATACATGAGGGCAAGCCATAGAAGTTCCTGACATTAAATTGAAAGGAATTCTTCGTTTATCTGACTCCAGTTCAGTTGGGCTTATGGCTTCTGAGTATGCAGCAATTATATCCACCCCAGGTGCAGCAATGTCAGGCTGAAACAGAAAGCAAATGCAAATTAAAACTGCAGCAAAATCATCTGTACGAGGAGAAGATGAAGAAGGAACAAAAAAGTAGAGACCTTGAGGATTGATGGCTGGATGATATTGGGTCCTCTTGAAGAGAATGCAGCCACTACAGGAGCAGGCTTTACTGGCATTACTGTTTTTGAATTAGTCATGTAAGCCATAGAGACCCTGCAAGATATGCACAAGCACAAGTACTTAGAGCCATTGCATTGCTGCAAGTACTTGAAGAACTCAACAAGATCAAAAGAAGATTGGTGTGCAAGAAAGATCATTACTTGTTATTCTTGATGTAGGAATAGACATATTGACCATCTTCATAATTGACATTTGAAGCAGGCAAAACATGAGCGTCTGCCGTAGTGTCATCCATGTTTTGGAAATCATTGGCCAAAATCATCCCTACTGCGCCTGCATGAGAAGCTTCCCCGCCTTTCTCCGTTCTTGCATTCTCGCCGCGGAGGCAGACCACTATCTTCCCCTTCACCTTCTTAGGATCAAGGGTTCCACTGTAGCAGAGTTTACTGCAACAATCCAAGATTGGCTTTACATTCTACCAACAAACAAACAAAAATCAAAGCAAGCTAGTTTGGAACATGTACTCACGCCAGTTGGAGTGGCGCATTAGGAAGTTTGACATCCTCAGACTTAACCAACGGATAGAACTTCTGAGATGGCAACTTCATAGATGAAAGACTGGCTCCCTGAGAGTTCAAAGTGAAGTAAATATCAAGCTTGGTTAGATTTTCCACAACCATTATACTAACTTCGAAGCAAAAATATCCGGAGACATTCTTAGACCATGAACAAACAGGTAAAAATGTCAGACTGATATGTTTATATGTCTACTTGGACCAGAACTGCTTGGGAATTCTTTGGAAAACAGTACCTTTAGGTGCTTCCTGTCCCCAAGTGCAACATAGCTGACAAATTGTCTATCTATTGTGCTAGCAGCAACAGTTAACATCCATGGAGACACATTAGATACACTTCCTGGTGTTGGCCCTGAATTGCCTGCGGAGCTGACTACCGCAATTCCCTTGGAAATAGCATGGAAGGACCCTATAGCTATTGTATCTGAAAACAAATCTACAGGATCACTACCAAGGGAAGCTGAAATCACATCAACACCATCGCTTATGGCAGCCTCAAACCCGGCTAATATATCGGCATCATAGCAGCCAACTCCACCTAGGAGATCCATGGCAGGCCAGCAAACCTTGTAGGCTGCAACTCTGGCCTTTGGAGATCCACCTTTTGCAGTACCAATTCCATTACCTAAAACACTTGCCCCTGGAACAAAATTTCCACCAGCAGTTGACAAAGTATGAGAGCCATGACCATCGATGTCACGTGGAGAGTACATTGATGCATTTTGTTTGCCTGCAGCTGCCTCATAGCCTTTGATGAAGAATCTTGCTCCTATAAGCTTCCTACACATGGAAGAACAGTAAAAGATTGAGAGAAGATGGTTTAGTTATCATGATTCATGGTTTTGCTTGGTTTTGAGTGGAAATTTGAGTTGGAGTGATTGATAGGAAAGAAGCATTTTGGATTTGAGGAATGGAAGAAAAGAGAATATCATAAAGAGGATGGACCTGTTGCAAAGAGTTTTGTTTGAATGGAGATGATTTTCAAATTGACATTGGCCTCGCCATTTTGATGGGATAGGCCCCATTTCTTCATCGCTGAAACTCTTCGATTCTGGCCAAACACCTACGCAAGAAGAGGATAGCGCATGATAAGATTGTCAATAAATTAGTGTAAATGCCAAAGGAAAAGCGTGTAATATGGGAAATGATAGTATTTGAAGGCATCATATATCACTGTAGAAATAAAAGATAAGTGAAATGAAGTCAAAGTAGAGGAGATCATAACAAAGTTATCTTTCTAAATAATATATTTTTGAAAAGCGATCTGTTTCATATTGGCTAGACCTAAGACAAATCTGACTTATATATAAGTTTTGTTCTATACTAAGATGTTTGTTTCCTTATTTAAGAGAATATGATCATGCTGCCATGAAACGAATATTCCAGAAAACCCATAAATTAATAAGATTTTTTATTGAAAATTTTGACTTCGAGGTTAAGAAAGCAACCTGTGTCAAGGTTAGCAATGATTGTATCTTCACCATATCTTGCCTTTTCCCAAGCGGAATTCTTGAGAACTCCTCCATTAGACTCTAGTCCAAGAAACTCCCATGACCGGGTTGTGTGAAGTACATGTCTTCTGTTCAAGAATACAGACACCACTTCTGGATTCTCTGGACCCACCAAAACACCATATCAAATTTCACATTAGAACAGTGAAGGAATCAGTAACTTTTAATATTGAAAGATGAAAACAGAGAATAACAGATTATTTAGACAATGTTGTTAATGAATGATGATATTCTTACTTGCAACTTCAGCTGCTTCATCCTCTTCGAGTTCTGCAGCAAAGCCATTGATGTTTCTATTATAAGAGTAGAATATAGCTTCCTGTGCCCTCTCATGGCTGTGACAGAACATAGATTTACCACGTCAGTTTCTTCTGTATAGGAGCCTTGGGCATGAGTTCATGGACTTGTTCAAATTATATTTACCTTCCCAAGAGTGATCCCAATAAATTGTAATGGGAATCTGTGGCTACATCAAGATCAGCAGAGGTAGGGTTTGGACCATGAGAATGTGTTCCTAAGTATACAATGTAAGACTGCAAGAGAGAGTACAGATATATTAATAAGCTAACTCTATACATTGCCCAAAGGAATGTATCAAACTTGATGTCTGACACTCATATCAAACACAACACAATACTTCAAAATGCCCTTTGACATTTTTTCATAGCATGCTTGTGAAGCAAATTGTCACTATCATTAGGATTTCAAGATAAAAACTTGCATTCAGTTATATAAATAAGCAAACCAAAAATATAAAGAGAAGAAGAAAAGTGATTGCCTTTTTAATGGCATGGATAGGCTGCAGCCAGAAGGAGGACAGAAGAAACACTGATAGAAGAAACTGGGCAATGGAGGTGCCCACCATTTTCTTGCTTCTCTTTCAAGTGGGGGATTATCTTGACGCTCTGTTTTCCTCTGTAGCTTTTATAACTCTGTTTTCTCGTACTGAAAGTTAAAAAAACCATGAAGACGGTGTTTCCGTATTATTCATGCATCAAGAACATTGAACCAGGGAGACAATTTGGCATAATCATAAAATTTTGTTTTAAACTTAATGCCTGTATATTGGGACTCAAAAGGGTAATTTGCTTGAAATTATTAATTACCATTAATCAAATCATATATTAAACTTTCAAGATATCTTCAGGATCCTAAAGTAATAACGGATGAAACATACCAAAATAATGTTAACATGCTAGACAAAGAATCCAGTCATGGCCGGCCAATATTTCTACTTTATAAACAATTCGTTGAATCAGAGAGAGGTGGCGGAAATTGCAAGAGTGGAAAGATAGACAAAGAAAAGATTGAATTTTCGTAATTTTTTTTTTTCTGGGGAATAGTTTTTGAATTTCTTTCATATATATACCATTAATTTCAGTTATTAATTTGCAATATTCGGGTCAATTATGGCAGATAGTTTAGAGTTTGTTTGATTTGCACTAGATTTATGACGTTTCTTTTGTTGGTATGTTGCACCTAATTACTTTCATTTGCATTCATGATTTTTCTTCGTTTAAATTTTAAATTTCGACAATATTTTACAATTAAAAATTTAATTTTGGTTAATATTATGAAGTTGGTTTAACACTAAAGTATAAAGTACCATTTATATTAAAATAAAATGTTGAATTACAACTAGAATATTCAATATAGGGAATGAAGATTAAAAAATTATAGTATAGTCATAACTACTATATGATAATTCTTTTTAAATGAATAATTATTACAAAGTAATGATTAAATATTTTAAATGGAAATTTTCTTTTCATATTAGTCCATTTATATTGATTAATCATTTAAAATACTCTTGATGTTATTGTTGCACGAGGAACTGCAAAAAAAATGAGAAACTTGTCATATTTAGATGCAGTTTCTCTACATATATATTCTGCTAGAGTTCGTTTGAAAATGTTGTGAATCTTATTTTTTTAAAAGTTATATTGCAATGAAAAAGTTATACTTAGATGAGGTAAAAATAATGATAATTTTATTTTAGTTACTTGTTGTTCAGTTTGTTTATAAACTTGAATATGTTATATTTTAATGTTAAAAAGAAATTTATAATATAAAAAATAGAATTTTTTACATGTACAACATTGATAGAATTTAAAATTTAAATGAAGAAAAATTTTGAATCCGAATAAAATATTAAATAAGTACAGCTAGAATACCAATAAAAAAAAGGAATGATAGGTCATAAAATAGTAAGCATTCCATGGTAATTATTTTCTTCTCATTTTATTCCATTTATATTGATAATTATTTAATGTACTATGGATGCGTACTAACTTTAATTTGCAATTTTATATAATAAGGTTTAGATGCAATTTTCTTTAAATATATGCTATATCTATTTTCTTTCAAACGCATATATGCTATTGCTATTATTGGTGGGAATACTTAGAATTCGTTTGTTAATGTTGTAACCTTTTAGAAATTTTAAGTAAAAATATTGTTATTCACACAAGATAAAAAATAAGGTAAATTATCCATTAGTTCCCATGATTTAATCTATTTAGAGCATGCTTAGCACATCATATAAGGTTGTATTGTGTAAGTTTATACAACGTAATTCACTTTTATTATAGTTTGATATACATAATAGGTTGTATAGGCTTATACCATCAACTCTAATTATAATCAATATGGTGGAATTTTGTATTACTAAAACAACTTCTTTTGGGTTGATTAGGTTTGATTATATTAATAAAATATTTTATCTTTTTTAATATTTTTTTGTCTTTTACATATAAAATATTTTTCAATTTACTCTTATAGAAAATTTTTAATTTAGTCCCTCATAGATAAGATATTTTTTAATTTGATCCCTCATCGTCATCTTAATCTAGTCCCTCACAGAATTATCATTTCAATTTAGTCATTCACATTTATATGTTTCATCATTTAATTCCTCACAGATAAAATTTGTATCAATAATATCCTAAAAAAATAAGTTCATTTAATAAATACTAACTCAAAAAAGTTTCAATTTGGTCCCTATCATATAAGATATTTTCAATAAGATTCTAATATAATTGTCTCTCAATTTAGTTCCTTATATATGTATATTTCTCTATTTGCTCCATTATAAATAAAATTGTTATCAATAATATTTTCAAAAGACAAATTAATTTTATAATTACAAAGTCATAAAATTTTTTGCAATTTAGTCCTTCACTTATAAGATATTTTTCAATTTGATCCCTTAAAGAATTGTTTTATCACTTTAGTCCCTTTACATTTTTCAATTTGATCCCTCACAAATAAAATTATTGTCAATAATATCCTAAAAAAAAACAAATTAATTTAATAAATACAAACTCATAAAACTTTCTCTCTATTTGATCCCTCACATGTAAGATATTTTTCAATTTCATCCCTTATAGAATTGTCTTCTCAATTTACTCCCTCTCATATGTACATTTTTTCATTTGATCCCTCATGAATAAAATTTTATCAATAATATCTTGAAAAAGTATGTTAGCGTAAAATATATGAACTTGTAGAATTTTTTCCAATTTAGCCCATTGTAAATAAAATATTTTTCAATTTGTTTTCTTAATTTAGTCCTTCATAAAATTGTCTTCTTAATTCAGTAAGTTAATTTAAAAAACATAAAAGACATTATTGATAATGATTTTATTTATGAGAGATTAAATTGAGAAATATCCATATATGATGGACTAAATTAAGAAATATCATATTTGTGTGAGACCAAACTGAAAAAGAAATTTTATATGGGACCAAGTTTAGAAATATTCTATATTTAAGGGACCAAATGAGGTTTTACTCATTTTTCCTTTATTTCAAATTTTAATTTTTCCCATTCCACCTTAAATGTGGATTGATATATTACTATTAGGATGAATATGCATAAGTGGCAAAATAAAAACATCAAATCCATTTTGTTTGAGTATTTTGTTGAATATAATTTTATTGAAGCTAAAGACATTTTTGTCATAATTATTAATTTTAATTCTATCTAATATTATATAGTTTGTCACCAAATATATAATCATATTATGTTATGCAATATAATATCTCATATAATATCACATCAAACACCTTATAATATTCAACCTTATACTATCAAACCTTATACAATGTGCAAAAAAGGCCATTAGAGATAGCAAAAGATCCTTTAATTTGGGGATCTCTATAGAGCCTGTCCTATTTAAGGACTCACATTTAAAAATTTTTTCTCCTTGGAGATGGGGGTGGGGGAAAACTCTCCTTGAAAGAATTTTGGGGATAGACCAATTATATATATATTTTCAATTATTTCACCCTTTATTTTTATTTGTAATAATTAAAAGAAAAAAATAAAGGTTGCTTGAAAAATAATTTTACTTATTACATGTTAGTCTTTCACTTCTTTAAAATTTGGATGACATAGTGAGATTACTTTTAAAATATCTTTTAGAGTTGCGATCACATTGTAATAGAAAATGAAAAATGAATATTAGAAAAATAATAATTAATATTTGTAAATTAGGATTAGGGATAAACATGAATTTAAATTATTTAAGTGGTTTTGTTTTAAATTTTATTATTTTTTGTTATACTTATTTTTTTTAAATTAACTTATTTTATCAAGTGTTATCTATTGTAACTGATAGAACTTGATATAAAACTTGTTATTTTAATATTTGTAATTTTTGTGATTTCATTAGAGCTTGATAGATAATATAAAGAAAAAGTTTGAATTTTAAATTTAAATTATATATATATATATATTGTTTATTTTTTCAATTTTTATAAAAATATTCAAAGTCTATTCTCATAAAAATTGGGAATGAAAAAAATATCCTTGAAATGGGAAGTAGAGATAAGAACGGTTGATATAATTAATAATGGTAATAAAAAATGAGGAGGCACCATTGCCCCTGCAAAATTGCCATTCTTAAATATATCTACAATCAAGTACGTTATATTTTAATCTGCAAAGGAACTTTATAACATTAAACAGAAAGAAAATTTTATATATAAAACATTGAAGAAGTTTGAACCTCAAAAGAAGAAAAATCTTGAATGCGAACAAAATGTTGAAGAAGTATAGCATAATTACCAAAAAAAGGGAATGAAGATTGAAATATTATAGACAATTCATAACTGTCATATGATATTTTTATATGAATAATTATTACAAAATGATGATTCAAAATTTTAAATAAAATAGTTATTTTCTTTTTTCACATTTGTCTATTTATATTGAAAATTATTTAGATTGCTTGAACTACAAAACGTGAAAAAGCTTTGATATTTGAACAATTTTATATAACAAGATCTAAATGTAGTTTCTTTAAATATATGCTATTGCTTTAAGTGGTGGGCATATTAAGAGTCTAATGTTGTGCCTATGGAAAGTGTAATACAAAATATTTTAAAAAGTAGTATTTAGTAACGACTTTAGTCATTACTAAAATTATTTTAATTTGATCATTCAGATTGGTTGCCACAAGAGTGTACATAGGTTGAAGCATGCTAAGTTTTCACTAGAATTGAGACTCTTTATTTTTTTTTAGGTCAGACACTAGAATCGAGACTTGACCTAATAATATGACTGGAGGTTTTTTGGCCCAGCTTGGGTCTAGCTTTTATATTTTTGTTTAATTCCAACAACCTTTTCTAATCACCTTTCACTTAATTTTTCAAATGAAAAAAAGAAAATCAGTCTTACATAGTTTCTAAGGCTTTTTATCCAAATATTATATTTAAAAAGATTAATTTTTAAAACTCTAATATGATAAAATTATTACACTCAAATGCCTAATCTTACATAACGATTCGCCTCCAAAGATAATAAATCTATTTAATATTATTTTTCTTTTTAATTAATCGAAGATTAAGATCGAATCCCTTATTATAATATTGGGGGATATGCCATCCATGGCTAGCCCCCAATATATATATATATATATATATATTAAAATAAGATAAAAATAAGCTAAAATTTTTTATACATTCATAATTTTAAGTATACTAAAAATGACACCTAAAAATAAATATTATGATTTTAGATATAATTATATATATAATCTATTTTATAGAAATATTAAAAGTTGATCTATAAAAATAGTAAAAAGAAAAAAAAATTAATTTGAGATATTTATGAGAATTGTTATATTTAGTTAATTTGTTGGGTAAAATATATAATTGTTTATAAAGGAAATTTTTTTTTTATTAAAGTATGAGGGTATTATTTGAGAGTATTAAATTTAGATTTAATTATTTGATAATTATTTATAAGTAATATTAAAAAATTAAGCAATTGAATAAGTTGAAGATTTGGATTCTTTAAAGTATAAAATTTATAAAGTGCTTGAGAGAGATAAAAAGAATAAATATTTTTAATTTTTGTATATATCTTTTAAAGTGATTCTCTAAGTTTTATATATATTTTAATTTTTTTGTATGTAATATTATTTAATTGAATAAAAAATGCAATCAAATTACATTACAATTTTGATAGACTACATTAATTGATGGTTATATATAATTTTGAAGTGTAAAATAGTGTTGATTTATTTGAAATGGTAGTTGACGACATTTATATATGAAATAATATGGCTCTTTTTTTTTTTTTTTTCCTTCTAATATATGAAAAGAAAGAAAATAGTCAACACAAAATGATGAGGGATTAAGTTAAGCCACTATGATTTACACAGATCAAGGAAGAAGACTAGAATATAATATGTAAAATTGATTTTTTATATTTTAGATTAATATAAATATAAAGTAGGAATCAGTATATAAATGGTTTATATATATATATTTTATTTTTCATAGTTTTAATATCAAATAGAAACTTAAAAGGATCTAAATACTTAATAATTATAAAAGACAATGTTAAACATTAAAATTTAAATAGTAAAATAAATATTAATAAATCAATAA
Organism: Delonix regia; assembly: GCA_037074485.1. Classification (NCBI taxonomy): domain Eukaryota; kingdom Viridiplantae; phylum Streptophyta; class Magnoliopsida; order Fabales; family Fabaceae; genus Delonix; species Delonix regia. Next base: position 20,134,366 of record CM073452.1, on the reverse strand, counting down.
ATTTTATTTCATTGTGGGAATAAGATAAAGAAGAAAACTCTCCATGAGATAGTTTAGAAATTGGTATAAGATCATTTTTTACACATTATAGATTTTTTTTAGTCAATTTTACAATAATACTTCTAAAATTTTTATGTATATACATTATTCTTTTTAATTATTTTAGTTATATATATATATAAAACACAAATTCCACCCCAATTATTCTGCAAGAAGTCCTCCTCATTGAGGGCAAATCTCTATTCTTTTCAAAATAGAATTAAGTATATTGGTGTTTTGTAGTGTCTGATCAGGATTTGAATTTTTTTCTTCTTGGCTTTATATATTAGGCTCAAATATCCTAAATTTAAACAAATATATCCGTCAATATGCCTCGTATTGATATTATTGAAACGACTCTAACATTGTACTGGTCGTTTTTATTAGAATAGTATGGGCCTTTTTTATGACAATGTTGCTCATGGTAACTAACAAACCCAAATAATTAAATTGCCACAAGTCATAATGCAACTAAAATAATGAGCAAATGATATTTCATGGACATCAATACTTATAATTTGGAATTTTATATTTTTTAAAATAAAAATATAATCAACTCAGTCAAATTGAACGTCAAATGACCTTAATACTCGAGTTAACAACTAACCCAATTATATTAACACAATTTTAGTTCAATTAGATCCAATATGACTCGTCGAGCCAACTTCTTGTACATCCATAATTAGGAGTCTAATTTTCAAACTACTAAAGTTGCTAGTTGTTGTTTTCTTAATTTTTAACAACGTGCATGCTGCTCTTCCACCATATTACATTCCTACAAAAGCTTTCCTTTCCCTTCATGATGCCCATAAATTCGAATTGACAAATTTCATATTACAAATCAAGTAACTTTCACGGTTTAGATTACCTTAAAAGTTCAAATATTCAGTTACGAAATAAAATTTTCAAGTAATGCTAAGAATAGCTTAATAATATACTTCTATACCGGAGAATCCTGTAAAGAATTGGAACTTGTGAGACCGTTCCTGTGGAGGTGAAACAAGTAAAAGAACTCTAAAGGAAGATAAATAGATTATAAATTAATTATAAATTATTAATGATAAAATTTTAATATATTAATATGATCAATTATAATGTAAGGACGTAATTGTGATATTTTTATTTTTTGGATTAATATTATTACAATTATGTTCCTATATTATAAGTGAGTGTATTTGTGTATTCAAAAGTGTGAGTATACTAAATATGATATTATTATTAATTAGTTAATTACTTTAAAATTTGAAATATGGCTGTCATTTAAAAAAAAATTCTAAAAGAACTAATAAAAAGATTGCAACATGTAGTTTTAACATGAAAACTCTTCAAAAGACCCAAAAAAAAGATGAGACAGAAGAAAACAAAGAACATATGCGTATTGAAAATATTCATCCTACGTCTTCTTTCATGGACTATGGTGAATTTCTAACAATATATCATGATTTATCTGGTAATCATGATCACAACCACATGAAACAAAATTTTCTTTTGGCAAGATCTTATTAATATTGTGAATTAGTTGGCTCAATTTTCGATTCACCATTTTAAATATATAATTTTTCTTTGATTTCATGGAATTACAAGTAGAAAACCATGAATCACATATATGTTAATGGTAAGACCTAAAAACCCCTTTTAAATACACTTTTAACTGGCATGCATAATGCTTATTTATTACTAATCTAGTTTATTTATCTTTTATGAGCTAGATTTATTAAAATGAGAAACTTTTAGACATATGAACCAAGGAAAACTCACTAAAGTAATTGTTTCAAATGGTGAAATTCGTAAACATATATATTTTGAAGAGTTTATATATTAATTTTTTTTGCACCAACTAATTGAGTACTATATGACTTGTATGAACTTTTCTTATCGAAGAATTAGGTTCTATGCCTTCCCAAGTGTGAAAAAATAAATCATAATGAGAATTTGTAGCGAGTCATGATCAATAGACGAAGGGTTTGCACCATGAGAATGTGATCCTAAGTATGCAATGTAAGACAGCAAGAGAGAACAGGATCCAATCAGTTTAAATGCGTCCCCAGAAAACAATGGTATATCTCGAAATCGAAAGGAAAATTGAAACTTGTTCACAAGAGCATCAATTCTGGTGATCATAGTTGAAACTTCAGCATATATAAGCAAAACATCACCCAGAATTTCAGGAGTGAAACTTACGAATTCAAGTAAAAGAGCAAGAAGAAAAATAGGCTTGAATTTTCAGTGGCATAGGCTTGGATGATACAGGAAAGAGGGAAGAAGACTGATAACAGAAGGTGAAAAATGGAGGAACCCATCATTTTTCTTCGATGGGTTTGCTTTAGAATGTCGTTATGAAATTGGTGTGCAAAGAGGCTCCACATTTACTTCAAGTCTATTTTTCACCTGTCGGCTTTTATTTTTCAACGATTTCATAATGATAAGCACTTGTAATTCTTGTTGGAGTCTTTTGTTTTTTTTGGTTATAAACATTTTAATTAAATGAACAAGAAAGAAAGCAAAAGAAAAATAAATGATATTAAAAATATTATTATAATTTATCTCTTTTTGTTTTAGTGTCAATTTAATCATTTACAAATTTATAATATCTAAATAATTCTTAGTCTATTATTAAATTAAGGGCAAGTTACTCAATTATTTTTGTTGGCACAAATCTCATTAAGTTTGATTTTTGACAAACTCATATAAAGAAAGGATTCAGCCTACTCATTTGCAACAATCTATAAGAAATAATAACTCAAGAAATTGCTTATAGACCCATCATCCTTGAAAGAAGAGCATCAAGTGAGAACATATTTAAAACATTGTCCAAGCGCCATCAAGTGAGCATTATGTCAGCTTTACTATTAATTCTTATAATGCAACTTTTTTTTCCTTTTCAAATATTGAAAGTCATCAAAATCTTTCAAAGCTCTTCTTCTTCTTGTTCTCTCTCCACCTTGCCGACACTTTCTTGAAGAAAAGTAAAGGCTTTATCATTCTTTTCATCCTTGCAGCTTTATTCTCAAGCACTTTAGCACACCAACGTCTCTTTTGTTTTTTCAAAGGAGTGTCATACCAAGTATGAAATGATGAAGCCATCTTCAAGTCAAATATCCACTTACTCATGCAAGATTTATGGGAAAAATTTATCCAACTCTACAATAATGAAGATTTGCAACATTTATTGCTTTCAATGACAAGTTTTTGGTAAAATATATAGAAATGCTGCCTCTTAAAGAAGAAAAACTCATATGCAACCTTCTTGAGCTGCCTTATTCCCCTTGAACTAAGTCTCTGGTTTATTTGCTTTGTGAGACCAGCTTGTAACCTTTTGTGCAAACCCTATTCTATAAGGGTTCAAAAATTAAGTCTTTCTTCATTGTTTAAACCTCTGTCTTAGAGAGAGAATATGAGTATGTAAGAGTGAATTACTCTTGATAGTCTGAGATTGAGTTTGAAAACTTTGTAAGTATTTGAAAACTTTTGAAGTTTGTAAAGGTTGTTGTTTTAGTGGAAAATCCTTTAAAAGATTCAAGGAGACTGAACGTAAGCAAATGAAACCAAACCAGAATAAATTTTGGTATTTTCCTTTTTCTTCTTACTCTTTTATTCATTTATGTGCAAATTCAATTAACTGCATTCTAACAAATTAACTATTTATTTTTAAAATCATCAGTTCTAACTTTTATTTGAAAATAATTAATTGATTTAAAAAATGTCAGTAAACTATATAATCTCAATTTTGGTTTTATTTGAATACAGTTCTAGTTCTAATATATAGTTAACTTGTTACTACTAGTTTTAGTTTTATTTAAATATAATTAACTACTTCCAAGATATAGTTAACTGGTTATTGTCAGAAAAGTTTAAAACAAAGTTTTAATAATTGAAAGTCATTATTTTAAGAGAATTTATTCACCCCTTCTAATTTTTGAGAGACTACTTTTTTTTTTTTTTTTTTTTCATTATTCATAACATTATGAAGAACCATTTTATTACAACAACTTGGTAAGAAACCAATTAGATACTGAAGGAAAAAGTAGGAGACGAAAATAATTGTCTTCTTGAGAAATAACATTTCCAAATATTTTCGGGGACATAGGTCTAGCATTATCTTTATAAAGTAAGATTGATTGTAAAATTTGAGAAAAAAATAAAAAATTAACTACATATATGATACTGCCATAATATATTAAAGATTCTTTTTATTTATAGTCATGCTTAGGAAAACAACTGAGGATTTGAGGGCATAGAAAGTTGTCCTAAAATGGCATTTGCTTCCCTTTTATTTTCTCACGTAGCATGCCTACTACATCCATAAATCCCTCTGGACATATTCTATATCAAGAAACTCTAGATTGATAAATCAGCATGCATTTTCTGAGTAGAAAATTCATGATTATTGAAGCCAGCAAACATAAAAATCCTCTAAACTATTCCTAGTTATGCTTCACTACAATAGGACTCTTAACTTTGTGCTTGCCATCTGACCACCACACCTCCCCAAATACATAATCTGCAATGTTATCTGCACCAATCCATTTCAAAAAAACCTTGAATGTCTTCTTCTCACCAACTTTCTCAAATGTCAAGAAACTTGGCTCAACAAAAACTGAAACTCCATGAGGTGCCTTTACATGCACCCTGTAAGTACCTGGATAGCCAACATTTGTGAGTGTGCGAGTAACAGTTACAACGTGGTTACCAAGATTAGGCACAGTGATTGAAGGGTAGTTAAAATCTGCTATTCTGAACAATTTTGGACAAGTATAAGCACTCTTTGAAAATAAAATAATTTGGGTTTGGTTGTAACCATGAGCACATAAGAAGTTCAAGTGATCATCGGTGCTCAGATCATAAACAAGTCCAGGGTCCATTGCAAGGTCTGGTTGAATATGTCCTGCACCATAAGCTAATGGAGTGGCTTCTTGCTTCGACTGTTCTAAAATCGGTCTGTTGTTGTTATCAACTGTCATTGCTGAAAATACGAATATTTGAAGAGTTAGGGAAACTATACAAACAAGTGACATCTGGTGTATGACAACATATTTGAAATATGCTACAACTTAAGCAGAAAGATTCTTAAGTAGACCCAATCTATTAAAAATTGATAAAGTTGGTCTATCAAAATAGGTAGACCAAACCAACCATGGAAAAATAAACAAGTATACTTGGGGTAGGTCCCATAGTCCCACTAAAAAGTGCGTAATGGGTCAATCTTAGAATTTTTCATCTTACAATACCCGGGAACTGCATATGCATACCAGTAGTCATGATTGCAGATCTGATTGCTGCAGGACTCCAATGAGGATAGGCCGTTTTGAGAAGGCCAACAATACCGGTGACATGAGGGCATGCGATAGAAGTTCCCGACCCTATATTAAATGAGATCCGAAGTTTCTCTGATGCAACACCAGTTGGATTTATGCCTTCTGGGTATGCACAAAGAATGTCCACTCCTGGTGCAGTGACATCAGGCTGTAATAAATAATTAACACTGTAAATTGCAAAATTATCGCTGCATTTCCCAACAGATTAAGGAGTATTTGAATGTAATGACTTGCAAATTGGTGATTAAACAAAAACAAGACCTTGAGAATTGCTGGCTGAACGATACTAGGTCCCCTAGATGACAGTGAAGCTATCACTGGAGCTGGTTTTATACCTACTTGTGTTTTTGCTCTTGTCATATAAGCCTTAGGAGACCTGCAATACATTGATAGAATGACTTGCTAAAACTGTTTTTGGAACTTCAAAAAGGAAAATGATTTAGAAGAGAATGACTTGTTAAAATTGTTTCTGGAACTTAAGAAACGAAAATGATTTGGAGTTAAGAGAAATATAATTACTTGGTGAGTTTTGTGTAGGAATAAACATATTCACCATCCGTGAAATTGATGTGTGAAGCAGGTAGTGAATGAACAACAGCCATAATATCATTTCCACGTTTCTCATTATTTGCCAAAACCAGTCCTACTGCGCCTGCAAGTACAGCTTCCTGCTCTGCTAAAACTATTCCTATTGGGTTGCTTACAAGGCATATGAGAATTTTACCCTTTGCCTTCTTAGGATCAAGGCTTCCAGAATTGCACAGTTGCCTGCCAGAAATCATGACATATACAAAAAGGCTTAAAAGACAAAAATATAACACACAAGAGAAAATAATATAATTATTGGAAGATTTTTACTTACGCACTCTCAACTGTGGCATTTGCAGCTTTTGCATCAATGGAATTGATCAAAGGATAAAACTTCTCAGAAAGTAAGCCTGTAGAAAGACTAGCCCCCTAGCCGTTCAAATTCATATAAAACAATGATTATATTCTACAATTTTCATCATGCTTTAAGGAAAAGTAGATGATGCAATTTCAAGTCCAACTACTAGTAACCTAGGCCGAGTTTTGGATGGTGAATTTTAAAAAGATGGGCTTGAATTGCTGCAAAGAAATTCATGATTAAATTACTTAATTATTTGATTAATCATCCAAACAAAATCTCTAATATCACTTTCCACTTAAATTACTTCATACGAGCACAAACTGAGCTACGATGAAAAAAGGATGATATGATACCAAAATGTGCTTCTTGTCACCAAGCGCAAGATAATTGGTAAAATCTCTGTCAATTGTGCTAGCAGCAACAGTGAACATCCACGGAGCCACATTCGTCACAGTTCCAAAACCTGGCCCATCATTCCCTGCACCACTAATCACCATCACGCCGTTGGCGACGGCATGGAAGGACCCTATGGAAAACCCATCTTCGAAAAACTCAGGGGGAATATGCTTCCCCAATGAGAACGAAACCACATCAACACCATCGCTTATCGCAGCCTCGAAAGCCTCCAAGACATCAGCGTCGGTGCATTGGATGTCGGTGCTTGAGAGCCAGCACACCTTGTACGCTGCGACGCGGGCTCTTGGGGATCCACCCTTGGCGGTGCCATTGCCGAACCCTAGAACGCTTGCCCCTTGAACGAAGTTACCTCCTGCAACTGAGAGAGTAGGAGTGCCATGGCCAAGGTCGTCGCGTGCTGTGTAGAGCGATGCATTGAGTTTACCAAACTGTGACTCAAAACCTTTGCTGAAGAATCTTGCTCCGATCAGCTTCCTGAAAACAAACGAATAAAACATTATTTTCATCCTTCGTTTATTATCTAATTTTTAATTTAGACACTTATTAATTTTTATTATTATTTTAATTCTTTATTTATTAATTATTTTTAATTTAATATATCACTAATTTTTATTTTTAATTCAATTCCTTATTTATTAGTCTATATTTAATTTAACTCATTTCGTTCAGTTAAAATTAAAGAATTAAAAGAACTGAAAAAGATAAAGGATTCAAAATAAAAATCAAATAAACGATCAAACTAAAAAGTAATTTATAATCAAATAGAAAATTAAACAGACTATTCATAAATTATTTTTATGATAAAAGCAAGAGATTTTAATTTTTTTTATGCAAAAATGAAAAGAATTTATTTATTTTTCATAATATGTTAATTGTGTATATTTATCAAATTAAATTTATTCAATGTACACATTTAACAAATTATAATTTTTGGAGAACTAATTTACACAAAAAATAAATATAAAAATAAAAAATTAGAAAAATATATTTTTGAAGATTAAATTTAATTATTTTATCATTCTTATTTTTTGGTTGCATTATTAAAACATTTTTGAATCAGTTTAAACATTAATCCAGACTTAGCGAGCATAATGTTAATTGTTAATTTTACCTAACCAATTAAATATATTTCATGTGGGAAAATAAGAGAACGGACCTATTGCAATGAAATTTGTCAAGCTGACAAATTCCTCGCCACCTTGAAGGGACAGACCCCATGCCCTCATCGCTAAAACTTTTTGATTCAGGCCAAACACCTGTTCAATTCAACACTTATCTATAATGGGAGTTCGGATTTTCTGCGGGAGAATTTCCGGTAACCAAAAAATATAAAAAAATAATATTTTATTAATAAAAAATTATTTTTTTCATTTATCTCCAATTCTCCGATTATTAAAGATGATCCATTCACAATACTATGTGGGTTTCAAATATATAATGAAGTGTGGGCTTTCAAACCGTACACTGTCTTTTATAATATTAAATAACGAAAATTCTGGGCTGTAAAAAATATTCACTCATATCCTTTTTTTTTTTTCAATTTAAATATGGTTGTGACCTGCCATTGTGATAGCCGCAACCCATGTATCATGTTGTCAACTTTTTTTTGTTTAGTTTATTTTTTTAATATTGTAATATATATATTTAAATAATATATATAAAGAAATATAAAAATTGAATAATAAATATGAATTAAATATTTTGATATTATTTAATCATAATTATTGAATATATTAATATTAATATCGGAATAATAAAAATTTGAATTATAAATTCAAAAGTCTAAGTATTTTTTTCAATGTTTGTATAATTCAAATTTTATTAGTATAAAATATTTGAGAAGTGGGAAAATAATATTAAATTTCAAAACATATAGTTAGATAAAAAAGCAAACTAAGAAATAAAATTATATTTGATAGATATATAATGGAAATAAAATATTTATTTTGTATTATTAAAATTGGAAATAAAAGAGAAAATTAACATTGGGAGAAGAAGGAATAAAATGCAAGGATAAGGTTTTAAAGTCATAATAACGTGATCAAATTTAATTTATTTTAATTAAAAGATAAATATCATTTCAAAAGATAAATAATTTCATAAGAAGTTTATTTGATGAAAAGACTATATAAAATAAGCTTTATTTTAGTTTTTTTTAAAACTAAAAAATAACCATTTACAAGATGTTCTTTATGATAAGAACTAATAATAATAATTCAACATTAGGTTTTGAGAAAAGATACATTTTATAGAAGATGGAAAAATAAGCTTTTCTTAATGCATTAACAAAGGTGATTATAACTTTTAAAATCTCTAATTGCTTTGCTTGATAAAAGTATAATATTTTTTTAAGAGTCCATTATATTTAGAGGAGGGATCAATTTAGTATAATTTTTTTATAGAAAATATTTTTTTAGATAAGCTTAGATTATCTTCTATAATCTTTTAATAAATATATAACACTTTTCAAATAATTAGTGAATTTATTATGCATCAACTTTTCACTCTCCTTGAGAAACTATTGACTATCTCTGTGAGTATTGACTTTGGTTTAAGATAGTCATTAATCAGAAATTCCTTATGTTTTGACAGTTTAGTAACAACATTAACCATATATCTCCACTTTAAAAAAAAGGAAAATTTTAATTTTTAAAATCATTAACATAAAATTTTATTTGCATAGTCTTTTATAAAATTATTATCTTTTAACTAAAATAAATTACATATGGTTATGTTAATATGACTTTAAAACTTGATCCATGTTATAATTGTTGAATTCGTATAGATGCCCATACCCTCTTAAAAAATGACTCTTTAGGTTCATATGCCTTATATTTCATAATTAATTTACATTATATAATAATGTATATTAATTTCATTGCAACTTATAGGTCTACTTTCATGCATTCAAAATCTATTAATATGACTATTGTATTAAGAAAGAAATTGATGAGAATGTTGATTTTATTTCCCATCTCAATCTTTTCATTAGTTTTATAACAATCCTTGCATTTTATTGCTTTTTCTCCCAATTTTAATTTTTTTCCCAATTTTAAAATCATAATTACAAAATGAATATTATATTTCCATTATATATGCATCAAATATAATTTAATTTCTTAATTTAATTTTTTATCTTTATTATATGATGTGAAATTTAAATATTATTTTTTTATTATTTTCCCACTTCACAAATATTTTCTATAAATATTAATTTAAATAATGAAACTTACAAAAATTTTTAGATTTTTGAATTTATGATTCAAATTTTTATTATTTTAAAATATATTCAACAAGTATAATTAAAAGTATTAAAATATTTATAAAAAATAAAAAAAAGATATGGCTAAATTGTTTTGGCGGCCGCGGTTTTCAAACATTTAATATTTTAAAAAATGGTTCAGAGTAAAAAAGGGATGAAGTGTACCTACTCCAAATATTTTTTGAAAAAAATTTTATTTATATTCAACAATTTCAATAAAATCACGAAATGAAAAATAACATATCTAAAAAATCAATATAAATTGAGTTGTAAAAGAATATTACATATTATTTTTATTAAAAATTTATTTAAAAAATTATACATTTGGTCCCGTTTCATTCAATTTCTATTATATAGTCTCTCTAATTTAAAAATTTATAATTAGCTCTTTAAAATTTACAAAACTTTTAATTTAGGTCTCACTACTTAAATTTTGTTAATATTTTATCACATTTTGATGATGCAACTAATTATATATTCTCTTAATACTTGAAACATATATAATTTTTACTACCAGTAAAAGTAACAATAAATAATAATATAAAATTAATTTACATATATGACAAACTATTGATAAAAGTATAGTGATAGAAATTAAATTAAAATTTATTTAAATTTAAAAGAAAAAATTATATATTTTTAAATTATAAGGACTAAATTAATGATTGAGTAAAACAATAAGGATTATATGAACATTTTTCTAATATACATATATATATATATATATATATATATTTTTTTTTTTTTTAAATTTTACGTATATATTTTAAATTTTATCATGTTAACACATAAATTCAACTTGCTATAATCATAATACATTCAGATACGTGTGTGTTCAGGAAACTCAAGCATCAATAATTGAAGATTAACTTTTGTTTCATTGACAGGATAAGATACTGAGCACTGAATTTGAAAATTCAAAATGAAATTTCTTTTCAACACGAATCCTCTAACTATGACTGAGAGATTTGGAAGCTCACCAGTGTCAAGGTTAGCAATGATGGTATCTTCACCATATCTACCCTTCTTCCAAGCTGAGTCTTTTGAAACTTCTCCATTGCACTCTAGCCCCAGAAACTCCCAGGACCGTGTGGTTTGAAGTTTGTGCCCTTTGTTCAGAAAGACAGATACTACATTTGGATTTCCTAGCGAACATTTCATCAAAGCAAGATGTCAGTTAGAAGATTCAAAACGAAATTTCAGTTCAATGTCTGATAAACAACAGAGCAAAACAGAGTTGATAACACCATGTTTGGAAGATGTTGCTAATGATGTATTCTCTTACTTGCAATCTCTGCAGCTTCTTCCTCTTCAAGCACCGCAGCAAAACCATTAATATGCTTGTTGTACGAGTAAAATATCGCTTCCTTAGCCTTCTCATGGCTGTGAATGAATATCAGTTCATGAAAAAGTTTTTAATTAGTTTTGATAGTATGAAGATCAAGTCAATCATGAATAGCTATATAAGTGAATTTTCCAGTTCTTAGTGACATGCATGTTTATTCGTGATTGAGTTTATCTAGGAATTTCTCATAGTTCATTAGATTCTATACCTTCCCAAGTGTGATCCAAGTAAACTATAATGAAAATTTGTGGCAGAATCTTGATCACTAGCCGAAGGGTTTGGACCATGAGAGTGTGATCCTAAGTATACAATGTAAGACTGCCACAGAGAACAAAAGTCAAACAGTTGAAGTGCATTCTCAGAAACCCATTATATATAATGAAACAAACTGAAACGAGAATCAAAACTTTTTCCTCTCTATTTAAACAGCAAGCAATTGAAGCAAATTATCACCCAGATTAGAATTTCAGAAAGGAAACTTGGGGTGGGGATCAAATGAGCAAGAAGAAAAAATGGGCTTGCCTTTTTAATGGCATGGGCTGGTTGATGCAGGAGAGAGGAAAGAAGAATTGACGATAGAAGAAGGTGGAAAATGGATAGTGCCATCATATGTCTTAAATGGGATTTGCTTCTGAGTTTCTTTTAAGAAATTGGTGTGCAAAGGGGCTCTGCTTTTTTCTGCTTATATAATATTATTTCCTTGATGGCTTTTACTTTTCAATGTTTTGATTATGTTGTGGGATTGGGACAGGTCTTTTTTGAGATTATAAGTTCCGTTCTTGTATACTTTAGGACTGTTCAATATCTATTTGAAGAATATTGATCATATTTATCAATCATAATTTAATTTTTTAGAATTAAAAGAAAGAAGGGTAAAGACAAATGCAAAAAAATATGTATATTTTTGCTGTAATTTTTAGGTTTGCTGCAAAATATAGCAGAAAAAGCTTTTGTTAATTACAGAATTGTCAAAAGAATTGAAACTATAACTTGCTTTTTTATCCTTTGAGAAAATAATCCAAATTTGAAAGTATAACTTGTTTTTTATGACTTTTAGATGCTGACAAGAAAATTTAGATCTGCTGCCATACAGTAAATTTATTGCATAGCAAAGGATAAAATAATAATAATAATAATAATAAATAAATGAAAATAAAAATTTGTGTGTTTCACTATTGCACAATAAATTTATTATACTGCAACGAATCCATATTTCAAACAATAACAAATCTTTTGACACTTGCGTAACAAAAACAATTTGAGTTTTACTCTAGAAAACAAAATGAGCAAGGCTTTTCCTTTTGACTCTGTGCTTTTGCAACAAGTGTTGTACAGTGTGAATGGTTAGATTAATGTGAGGTTTAAAGATTAATACGTGTCTTACATTAATCAAATGACTCACACAATGTGCTGTACAATATGAAATTTATTTTTATTCTTGCATTGTCTTAATAATATAAATAAAAGATTTACAAGAAATTACTAATTTTTAAACGAATATCTATTTATCTATAATTTATTAATATTAATAAATGATATAGAATTAACAATCCTTTAATTAATAAAAGAGAGAGAGAGAGAGAGAGAGAGAAAAAGGTAAGCATCTTGCGCTTCGTTTAAGGCAAACTGGTCAATCTGTGATGGTCCATATTGTTGACTTCTTTCCAATCTGTGGCATCTATATTGTCATTGAATAAGCCATCGCAATTGAATTGTTGAACTCTTTTAGATTTTTTCGTTTTATGGTTTTTTTTTTTTCAAACTTAGCTGCATTATATGAACAAGTATACTTTCAGTCCCTTTAATATTATTAAAATTTTTATTTGGTTTCTATAATTTTAAAATTTGAAATTAGATCCTTACAATTTAAAAATATTTTAATTTAATTAATATTGATAATATTCTATTAAATTGTACTACATAAGTAACTATACATTATCTTAATAATCAAAATATGTACGTTTTGTAGACATAAAGATATAGAGGTCAGATTAATTCACATATATAATAAAATATTAATAAAAATATAATAACAATGACTATGACTATATTAAAAATTATTTAAATTAGAAGGATTTAATTATAAATTTTAAAACTATAAAGATCAAATTAAAATTAACTAAAAATATAATGAGAATAGTTATGATCTTTGCATTAATCACCCTGAAAGTATGCTAAACAGTCAAAAGGCTTCCAAAGAGTGAGCTGAGACTGAGTTGATACAACAGAGATATTAAAATATAAAAAGGACGAAAGAAAATTAAAAAAAAAAAGAAGTAAAAAAGCCAAATTCAATGTTTATTTGAGGGGGCTGTTTTGGGAAGTACCAACTACCACCAATCCCCCAATAGGCAATAGCAAATCTATCTATGATATGTTTCTTAATCCCCTGGTTTCAACATTCTCATAGTTTCAAAAGAAAAAAAAAATTTCATATGTTTTTCAAGGTCATGTGCTTATCTTTCCAAAGAAGACGAGTATGAAGCTGAATAGGCATAGGACTGCAGGGCACCATAGTATAAAATTGGCCCTTTAAGGGGGAGGTTGACTTAGTGTTGGTGGTCTAGTTGTGTCTTTTGCATAAAGGCTTGGTGCTTTTGATTCCAAAGACTATGCTTTTTTGGTTGTTTTTGTATAACAATTTGGATTCATGGATCTCCTGCTGTTGGATTATGTGACTTCATAATTTGGTCAATAGAATTTGGTTTTGATTGCTTTGTGGGTGGTAGTGTCAAGCCTGTTTCAAGTTGGTTCTTGCAGAAAATGGTACTTATCTTGGGCTAACTAATGGTGCAGAGATTGGAGTTGAAGATGAAGATAATGTTTTATTTCTTATAAATTTTAGTTTGTTCGCCAGTTCAGTTCTTGCTGAGTGCTACTCTACTAACATGTTTTAAAATCAATGTCTTCTACGATTTAAATGATTAACATATAGCAACAACTACGAAATAATTAATTTATCTATTATTTTTTTTAGTACAAGTGTCTCAAGCTCCGAGTGAGTCTAAAAATTCCCTCTCAACCAGCCATAGAGAAATTGCTGAGGTTAATCCTTTCACCTTGACACTAGCAAAGAGGCATGTAAGTATTTGACAGTTTGACGATTATGAAAAAAAGGAGGTATCAGAAAATGAAATGTCTTTCAGCTTTTTGTCACATATGTTCTTATAGGAGATATAAATCACGCAAATACATTGTACCAAGGTCAAATTCGAAGTATGTGTTTTTGAATTTTTATTTTAAATTTTTTTTAAATAATGACCTATATCAGATAATAGTTTGACACATGCCATTACTCGCAACTATTTTAACAAAACTACTACATAATATAGAAAATAGCCACATATAATATATTTAGGGAAAAAAAAATTATATTTACGTAATTTTAACTGTGTAGAATAAATTGAGATATTTATAAATTATAAAGATTTAATGATTAATTTTTAAATTATAAGGACTAAAGTAAAAATAGAATAAAATTATAAGGACCAAAATATAATTTTTTTCCTAAATATATTTGGCCATTCACTTTGTTAAGTACAAACTGTGTTCAAACAGGCAGTGGCTTATATAACGATTTGACACAAGCCACTATCTAAAAAAATTTATAAAAAATTTGAAAACGCATACCTAGAATTTGGAGTTGGTGCACTAAGTGTGAATGATTTCTCTCTCTAATCAAAGCATGTGTGTTAAAAAGTCAATGTCTTCTTCTAAAATGGATTTTGGACGGTGTATAATAAGACTGTTGGATCAAGGATAAAATGTGTTGATCGTATGCAATCTTTATTTTGGCGCTGATCCAATGGCTCTGCAACACTTAGTTTTAGCCTAAGTGAGTTAGTAAACATGTGGGCTGATGAAACATCGAGTGATAATGAAGTCAATTCATCCTTGGTCCCAATTCAGGGATACCTCATTTTCAAAAAATTTGGAGATATTGCTTATGTATGTACATTTGTGACAATGGAATTCCATTTCAAGTATCCTAGATTTTGTCTATGATATTGTTACAAATGTGGGGGTCTGATATTAATGTATAGCTTAAGGAAAAAGAGAAGCCCAATATTTTTAGCAAGGTCTAAGAGAAACTGAACCCTAGTTGCTGCTTTCCTCCTTTAATATATCCAAGGTCCAAGTGGAGGCGGGAAGCAGAGAGGATTTTGGAAAGTTATCTCATGGACTTTTCCCTTTTACTCGAAAAAAGAATTTCTATCTATCTTTCATCTTAGTTTTATAGTTGTTAAGAAAATGGTACTTTCATTGTGTCCTCCTACAAATGAAGGGAAACATTTTCCATTCTTGACGAGGTCTACCACCATTTTTTTTCTTTTTGCTCAAAAACAAAATTTTTATCTATCTTTCATCTTAGTTTCATAGTTGCTAAGCTTGAGTTGTAACAAATGGTACTTTTATTGCATTCTCCTTTTGTTACTAATGAAGGGGGACATTTTTCCCTTCCTAATGAGGTCTGCGACCATTTAAATAATCATTTTACCAATATGCAATATTGACTGAATAATATAAATGCAAATTTGCAAAACATCAACTAGTTGTTGCGTATACTTTTAGATCAACATTTTGACCCACTTTTTATTACATTGACTACATTTGTTATGGATGCGCACCATGCTACCTACCAAGCCGAATAGGTAACCAATTCTAGGCAACCAATTTTACAAGAGATTTCAAAAGCCATGAACTCTGGATATTGGCCATTTGAGGTTCTACTACTTTAGTTTATGCTATATCACATTTAAAGCCACAAGGTTAAGAAATGTAGAGCAAGCCAAGGATGACACCACTTAGCCATAAGTGACATGTTTTATTTTGCTTGTGACGATTTAGTTGTTGGAACTTCTAATATATTAAATATTATCTTTATCTTTGATCTTGGTGATTTATCCTTGCTATTGGCATTTTATATGGTTGTTATTTCAAAGAAACTTCACTTATTGAGTTGCCTCGTACATGCTTGATAAAATGTTGCGCTACATCGTTTATGTCAACACTTGTAATTCTTGGCTTTTTTGATAGTTTTATTACAAATCCAAAAGGTGCATCATTTGAGTTAATAAGTATTGATGCATTGCATCTAATGCATGATGGAAAGTTTTTACATCTTCATATGGCACAAAGAGATGGATATCTTGTTACTTGTCTAGGCATTTTTGTAGATAACTCTTGCTAGCATAAATTGTTTACTTGGCCATTCTTGGGATCTGAATGAGTCTCTTCTCACTTAGATCGGTACAACTTAATACTCTAGTTTGGTTTCATGGTATGGTACAAGACATGCTTAGGAATGAGTTGTACGTGAATGCCTATAAGGATAGTGTTCAAGATTCAATTTCAAGATGGCTTTTGGTAATCAACTATACCACTTATTGGCAATTGGCAAAGCTATTGTTGTTCACTTCCCTTTTTTGCATTATTGTTGAGTACCATGGAGATGTTGCCAAATTTTGTGGAAAAGAAGAGGTTGGAAATCGGAAACAAAATTGGGTAATTGTGACTCCATGGAGTTTAGATACCATGGAAGGAAAACAGAAGAATTATGAATTATCTTTTAAGTTTCGAAGTCTGGCATCAAATTTTTATACTTTAGTTGAAGGTTTGATCATAATGACAATGCCAACGATTGTATATCTTTAGTATATTTTGCATCAACATTTATAGTTTCAAAATTTTAAAGGGTGTTAGAAATTAAAGTTAACCAAACTATAAGTTTGTCAAAATAAGTATGGAAGATTTTGAAGACAAATTTAGCTAGAACATGTGATTATTGACAATCTTGTTAACATCCTTAAACTTGACATTTGATTTATGTACACCATTTGTGCTTATGATATATAGGGTAAATTAATTGATATAGGATCATTGACTGTAAACCAAAAGTTGATCTTCAAATATGCTAAAAATTCTATGGTGGCTATAGTTTGAATGCAGAAATTGATTTGACTATATCTTTAGAAAGCATTGTTGGTTATGTGATGGTGTATTAGGGTAGCCTTTCTAAATTCAAAGGGAACAACTTGGTGAATCAAAATATAGGATTCTATATGTCAACAAAGGAGTGAATACTTCTTATCTAAGCATCATGACATGATCTTGTATCTTGTTCCTCTACCATTTGTAAACCTAAGGACAATACTTTTTTAATGTAGTATAATAATTAGCATAATTATTACTCTAAATGCATAGTCGCTAAAACATTTGCACCGAGATGCTATTTTGAATTATTTTTTGTATTAATTCAAAGTGTTGCTAGCTAGACAAGCTTGCAACAATTTTTTATTTTTTTTAAATGCAATAGTCTATGTCTGACCGCTATCAGTGTAGCAATCTGATACATATTGTCAGTTGTTTCAACTGGTCTCCCTAGCATGGCAAAATCTGCTTGGTTTACTGAGATTTTCTATTCGAATGGTGTAGCATAATTGGTATGTTGAAGATAAACTATCTATAACTAAAATCACTAAATTGCCCCTAGAGATAAATAAACGAAGCTCTGGACCCTTCCTTTCTTCTTTTTTATCTGCGGTAAGTTTGCTTCTTCTTCCTTCCAGCTCTAACAAGTTTTCAAGCAGATAGGTAAGTTTTTTTTTGGTCCATTATTTACATATAATAGTTGACATTAAACCCCACTAACTGATCATTATATATATATATATATATATATATATATATATATATATTTAAAATGGTTACAATTTTGGAAGTATTCTATAGTGGTCCCAACTGAGGAAAAAAAGTAGTTGTGGTTGCTGAAAAGTGAAGGAAGTGTGTGTGTGTGTGTGTGTTTTTTTTTTTTTTCTTCCAATACTTCCGCTTGTTAGTCCCACCTAAACCCCACATTTGAATGTTTCATTGTATGTGGTTGCAGAAGAAATTTTATCAGTGTAGAAGAGGTATTTTGGAATCATTCTATAGTGGACCCAATTGTGTAGAAAAGATAGCTATTTACTGGAATTTGCTTAAGGTATATGTGAAATTTTTTTAAACCTACTAGTTTTAATTTGTAATTTTTAATTTATTGTCAGATATAATAAAGTTAAAATTGTAGACAAACAAAACTAAAAATACATGATGTATGTTTGGAAGTAGTATTTGCTTAATTGTAATTTTTTTGTTTAGTAATGTGTTAATATAAAAACAGAGATGAGTTGTTTTAATTATTGTCATAAATGGTATTGCTTTAATTATGGATAAGATTCTACTATTGTCAATACGCTTTAATTTTGTAATATTATGGGGAAATTTAAATATTGATAAGTTTCGTGCATAGATTTTTTATAAATTTGTTACGATTAAATATAAAAATTAACTAGTAGCAAAAAAAAAAGATAGAGAAATAAAATTAACTCATATATGTAGAAGAAGAAAGAAATAAAAATGATAATATAAAGAAGACATTATAAATGATTCAAATTTTGAATACATAATAATAATTATTTTGGAGCAACCATGAAGTATGTCAGATATATATATATATATATATATATATATATATATATCTTGCGTTGGGAGAATGATTCGAGGGAAAGAGATTGTCTATATATATGCAAATGGACAAATATGTAATACTGAGAAAGGCGCAACGTTTTTCAATGATATAATGGATGCCATGGAGTTGACACAAACATCACATTAGAGAGTTTGAAACAAGTAGTAGCATGGAAGCTTTGATTGGAAGCAAATCAATTCGTGACACAGTTAGTGTACATGCATCTAGTATCTTTATGTCCTACTTAGTATCGAGCATGTAGGTTGCAAGACGACAACGATGTCCAATTTATGTGGGAGGGGAATGAAAGATTCCCAATGCAACTAAATTCGGTTAAGCTTTACACACACATTGGAACATCAACTCTAGACCTAAAACAGTCAATGAGCCATAATATGAATATGTTCCATCTATACTATCATGTAGCAATAATTTTTTCTTCACTAACCAACAACAAATGCAATTGAATTCATATGTTTCAAAGGTGGAGCTATGTCATACAAAAAGGTGTAAACCGAAAAACACAGGGCTATGGCCATCACATTTGGTAATTGGAAGAAATCATATGCACTTTTGCCACGATTCTTATCAGCTGTTCAACACTTTATGTTGGGCTTTTATTTTGAGGAAGCTGGTCGGTACAGTTGGGGATCGGCTGTATTAGCTCACCTTTATCACGAGTTATGTAATGCGATAAACTATGGGGAGGTTAACATTAGTGGGTGCCTATTGTTATTACACTTATGGGCCTACAATAGGTTCCTTATGCTTGCCCTGGAGGTACCCCCTTATCCTGATCCTCGCCTTAAGATCTATGTAGTGCGATCACCATTGGGCTTCAGGTAGGGTAGAATTGGCTAGCATCCACGTCCCATTCGCAAAGCAATCTGACAATATAGGATTTTGCTAGATTAGATGGGGGATAATGAGGTATGTTCTCACCCACCATTCATTCTCTCTATTTTTAATTTCCTTGCCATTGATGTGCCTTTAATTGGCACCTTATAGATTATCTGGTAACCTTATACTGCACTTAGTGTACGCCAACTCATTCTTGAGTATTACTTGGCATTGCTAAACATTTGGCTAGCATTGGTACCTTTCATAAGCTTTTCATATGGTGGAGTGGCATCATCGTGATTGTGTCCTTTGCCAGTTTGGCCAAGTCTAACCAATAACGCAAGATCCTATTAACTTAGATGCATGCCATGCAATTCAGCTCTGAGGTAAAAGGCATAATGATTAGCTTCAAGAACAGGCAGTTTTCATTGTAGCTTGGAATGCATGGCGTGGTACACTATCTGAGACTCCACTGTCGTCATAGCCCTTAAGTCGTACATCAGACTACATGCATTGGTATTGGAAACGTACACATCGGTGGATACATTCTGTTAGTGGTGCCCAGGGCTTCGTGGTATATCTCTTTCATCCTTTTCAGTTAGCTTTGATCCTTCTAACAAACATTCCTAACATACTTGTAACTTTTTATGCTCATTGCAGGCTGATTTGGTAGAGGGATTTTGTAGACTCAGTGTGGATGATACCCCATCAGTTGATTACCTAGAGTTCAAAGAGATGGTTTACCATGATTGTCGTACCATCTTCCGTGCTTCGGGAGAACAATGTAACATGCCTATTTCCCAGCCAGCTGGGATTGTAACTGATTTACCTCAACCTCATATTCCAACACGGAGGCCTGGGAAGAGATAACACATATTTTTGACATCCAAGGAACCAATGATTGATGACCAAGGACATGATGTATATAGGACGAGAATGCATGATAGTACTACATTTATAACTACATCTATCGAGCCCTCCACGCATGTTGCAACCCCATCACAACCTCACTTATGGGGTGTTGGTCCATTTTTATTTTCTCATCCGACTCACCTTACAAGATTCATCAATATTGATAATCCATTTTATGCTTCACTCCCCCCCCCCCCCAAAACAGTTTCCCCTGCCAAGTTGTGAAACTTCTTAATTTACCCTGACATCATCACTTATGCAACAAGAGTTCCCGCTCGACACTGTTAGTTAATCTGTTTGTATTTAGTTCTCAGTATCAATCTTTTGATGTTAGAGGACCATCGCACTCACAACTTCACAGCTTTGTCACTCCATATCAGTCGATTTCCTTAGTTCAGTCGCCTCAGTGGGATTTGAATTCTGCACCACTACAACTTTGATAACCTTAGAGGAAGAAGATGACAAGGTGGACGAAGATGATGAGGAGGACAAAGATGAAGACCAAGGAGCAGAGGAGGAAGTACTGCTCGTGCATTGTCACCTACAGTGAGTTTGCCTATCTCCTCGATGTGGGATTGGTAGCCACTACTTTTATTAGATGTTTTTCCTTTTTCATTGAACTTCAAATTAGCTTATGTTGTCTTATGTTTTGTGGTTTATGTATTCGTTTGTGTTCATGTCTATAAGTAATAAAATATACTAATTTCATGTTCTATGAACATATATTTATATCGTTCCCACCCTAGAGTAAAATACATAGTTAGTTTTTAAATTTGATGAATTTTAAGTAATTATTTGATAACAAAAATATTTTTAATAATAAAATAAAATATTTTCTTCATTACTTTAATTAATTTTAAATTATTAATTTACAATTTAAATAAAAAAAATCATTTTACGGGTTGTGGCTTGAGTCAAGCCACAATCCAAATCAGATGAGAAAAAAATTAATTTCTTGGATTGAGGCCTACCTAAGCCCACAACTCAAATTAATTTTAAAAAAGAAAAAAACACTGCTAGTTGTGGCTTCCGTGAAACCACTAGTTGTAGTTTGGTGTGAGACGTGACCAGGAGAGTTGCATCTTCTGCCAAACTGCTACTTATATCTACAAAAAAAAAAAGAGTATCTTAGTGCAAATATTTTGATGGCTGTTTATATGGAGTAATAATTACTCCAATCATTGGGCTACCGTAAAAGAGCCCTAATGACAATGTTGTTTTGAAGGCGTGAATGTTATCGCCAATGTGGGCCCAATATCAATACAGAACTTAAGGGGAAAGAAAAACCTAATATTTTTAGGAAGGCCGAAGTAAATGTGAACCCTATTTGCTATTTTCTTCGTTCGACACAATAGTGGTCTAAGTGAAGGCTGGAGGCAGAGAAGATTTTGGAGAGTACGTCTTATGGTGTTTCCATTTTATTTGAAAAAAGAATTTTTATCTATCTTTCATTTTGGTTTCAATAGTTGCTGAGCTTGGGACGTAACAGACATAGCTAGAAAATTACGAGGCATGGAATTTTTTGGAGTGACAGGTAAAAAGTGAAAGATATCATTGATCTCTCCCTAAGCCAATTATGGAAGAAATACACAATGGAATTATGGAGTAGCTCCCTACAATTACAGAATAATCTGTGTCCCAATATCCATGCAGGTTTGAAATACTGTTAAGTAAAATGACACTGATAATTTTCAACAAAACGTTAAGATAAAGTTTATCCGGGTCGGTTCATTTAGATGATAATTTAATTGCAGAGCATGGAAACCAAAGTTCTTCTACATAGGGGCCTTGAAGCGAGATAATAGCATAAAACACACGTTTCTGAAGGCAAAAGACCAGAAATTTCAAATTTTAGAAAGTAAAAAGACGAGTTTTAGGACTGTACCAGATAGAGTGACTGGATCAACAACAGCTATTTCATTGATTTTTATTTCCTTATAGTATAATTATGTTTAAAATGAAATTGTAACCTGATTAAGTGATTATCGTTCCTAGTATAAACTTTTGAGTGTTAATGGTTTAAAAGGCTGTCGTACTGTGCTGTTTTGCATCACAAGCAGTCAGAACCTCTATGGCGAAAATTTTCAGTTATAACATTATAATATTATTGATTCCTAAGAATACTGCTTTAATATGTAATTTTTATAAAAAAAAATTGATTGTTATTATGTAAATTATTAAATATATAACTTTAATAAAAATTTTCATTGTTATGAGTTTTTCTAATGAGAAAACACATTTAACCATGAAATTGTAAAGATATTCATATGTCATATTTTTATTTAAATATTAGTAACAGAAATCTGAAAAATTATTCTTAGATTTTGTCCTATTATCAACTCATGGCTGGAGACTCAACAATAAATGTTTTTTTTATTAACACCCAATAATTAATAATTGTTACCAATTAAAAGAAGGAAAAAAAATTATATGCTGGTTCTTATATATTTATTTCAGATTTTTTATTTAGTTAATGATATTGAACAATATTTATACTTAATTCACTTTATTGTTAACATTGATAATTTTCACTTTTTAAAAAATTTTCTATGTATTGTTAACTAATGGAAAGAACATGATATAAGAAGGTAAGAAACAATATATAAGTTTTTTTTTTAAAAAAAGAATTATTATTTTTTTTCAAAAAAGAAAGAATTATTTTTATTTTGAAAGTGAAAAAGCCTTTAAATATATATCACGGAAGCTTATATTTCTACTTTGAATAAAATATTATTTTAATCTTGCTGTTATTATTTGATTTCAAATTGGTCCTTTATATATTCAATCAAAACATTATTATTATTTGTCCTTAATTAATGTAAATATTACTACATTTAGTCTAGGATTAAATTAAATTAACAAATAAATTGATAAGTGAGGGATTAAATTGATAATAAAAATTAATTAAAAATTAACTTAAAAAAGACATGATAAATCAGGTATGAAAATAGCATTTTTCACCCCTGGTTTGCAAGCACAAGTTGGGTCATTACAGCCACATCCTAACAAAGAACAAGTAACAAGAAGAGATGCTCGTAATATTCCATATTCTTTCCAACGCTTCTTCCATATTCCGTAATGCACTTCCTCCTTTGCTTCCTCCCTTTATTCGTTCCATTCTCTCAGATTTCTCTGCAACTTCAAGCCATCTTCTGGCGAATACTTGGATGATTGCCCCCAACAAATTTTATATTGAAGGTGAGTTCATTAGACTTTTGTGTTCTGTTCCTTGATCTTCTTTACTTCAAATTAGACCACTTTCGCCGTTTGGTTTTAGTTTTCCAATTTTATGCTGAATGATTTAGGTTTCTATGTGAAAATTTTGTGGAGGGGAAGGGGTTCTGTGTATGCGAGCAAAAAGTTCATGGTCGACATTGAATTGTGGTTTTCATATCAGAGTAGAAGCTACCAAATATCAATGGGTAGCCAGAGAATCTGCATTTATGTGAACGAGGGTTGTCTTTTATCTTCTTTATTAATAGGTATTTAATTATTGGGAGACAGTGGAGTTGTGAATGTGTCAATGATGCGTCTAACTGCCTCATCAAACAGAGATCTTTCCTAATGCTTTATCTCTGACATATAAGGGAAATTCTTTTTGTAGATAAATTTATCCGAATATCACATAAAAACAATTTTGTGCTCAATAAATTCAGCACATACACACATAATATATATATAGGTATGACTTCCCAGCTCCAGAAGCTCTCTTAACCTTTTATTTTCTTCCCCTCTTTCGTATGAAAGCCAATTCTGTCCTCTTACGGAGCAGCACCATACTGCAAAAGCTGAAGAAAATGTCTAGATTTATTTTTATTTGGTCCATTAGTTGAATCCTCTTATGTAATTTGACCACTCAACAAACTTTTGTTTATTCATTTGTGTAAGTTATACATTTGGTTCCTACATTTTTGGTAAAGATATCCTTATACTTTTCATGAACACAGGAACCAAATGTGTAATATAACCTTAAATTTACCTTCCGTCTTTCTCTTTCTAACGTTACTGTTCATGTAATGCGAGAGGATCCAAATCTATTAGTAATGGTCTCTACATGTTTTCTGTGTAAACTTTTCTGCTCATTATCTTAGTCCTTTTCACAATTCTTAGAAAAATCCAGATTTTAATGATGAATCCTGGAAGACACATTCCAAATCACTTTAATCTCCTTCATTTTGTTTTATGAGAAATCTCCAGGTTTCTCCCTGCATATAGAAGATATTGTCAACCTTGACTTTTGGCACCAACCAAGTTAAAATTTTTTAATTCTAGTGAATGTTAATAGATTTATATAAGATTAGAGATAACTAGCTGTGGGTTTTATATTTTATTTAGCCATCTTAATTTTGCTGACTTTACATGTTGTCCTTGATTGCATTGGCATGGGTAGCCATATTTCATTCATGTTTTGGATTCCTTATATTTTGTGTTCTTGATGAATGTTGGAAAATTTTTTTAGGCTAGCAAGTTGCTTGAATGGAATGCAAATTATGACGAGAATCACAATATTCTTTACAACTTGGAATTTGATTCAATTCCATCTTGCCTTGAATATATGTATTATAGACTTAACAATCATCACCTTCCTCTACCTTCTTATTTCGTAGGATGTGGTCCTTTGTGAAGGGAAGAATATGTTTGCTATATGCTTATTTAGTTGAAGATATTTGATATTTATATTTGTGTCTGGATCTCTCCAACTGCATGCAATAATGGAGAGATAATGGAGAGAGAGGATCTTAATCCACCATAAGACATGATATTGTTATCAACAATGTTAGTGTTACTTGGTACACTGCTTTTCTCCTCCTCTCTATCTCTCTGTCTTTATCAAACAATTAGAGGTGAAATTGGAGCTATAAAATCCTCTGCAATTTGGCTGGATAGTACCAAATCCACAATCATCAGAATCATTTGCGTTCTCAAATGTAAGTGTTGTTTTTCTTCATATGTAATATACATTTTCTCCTTTAAACAAGAATACCTTGGTTTATACACGAAGAGCATTGCATAAATATGTACATTGAAATCATAACAAATTCCAATCTGAAGAAAAGAATAGCATTAGTGGAAACAAATCCTTCCCAATAAAAATCCAAGCATCCTGTTTAGTGGGTTTGTTATATAACACCTTTTCTTCCTCTCCCTTCAAGTAGGAAGATCTTCAGAACCCTTTCCAGGCATTGAGAACTTCATGGAAGACTTCAGCAATCAGATCCCTGTCTGCACACTGCAAGAAGGCATTGAAATCATCCCGAATGTCGAATATTTTTCCAAATTTCACAAGATATCGCAAACAACTACTCTTCAGTTTTGGTAATTGGTACAGGGATGCATTTTGGAGCCTCTCAAGAACATTTTTTGCATCAATATCTTCTAGAAGGCTCTCATGGCAAGCTTCTTTCAGATCAGATATGTCATATTTGTCGGCTGCATGCAGAAGGACCAACCTATGAGTGAGAAATTCTTCATGTTTGATGCTCCCATAAAGATAATTGAGAAATGCCTGGCAAGCATCAATGGACATGTCTGAGATGTTTATGGTGGATAACTCCTTCTCCTTGAGGTTATGCGAGAACATGCTGCGAAAGACAGGGGATCGAGCAGCGAGAACTGCACGATGAGCTCCAATGCTTCCATCAGACGCATTGATCACTATGTCTGTGTGAATTCCCTCTGTTAGCATTCGACCAAGAGCTTCAAGAGCAGTTGCATTTGACCTTTTCTGTGTAAGTCCTTCTGCCCAGATTGAGCACGGCTCTCCACCCTGTATTGCAGCAGAAAGTTGTAAACAAGGTAAGCAACTAGGAGCACTCAGTTTAAGAGAGATTTGAATTACAAAATATTGACAGGTCAAGTTAATTATGAAAAACAAAAAAGCATGTTAGAGATGAGTGTTGTCAATTCATTCTTGGCTTGCTCTATTTAAAAACAATACTTGATTAAATATAATATCAACGTACTTCTGCTTCATTGTTAGTGATTATTTATCAAGCCTGAGCAAAAGGGATAAAGAAAGCAGTGGATTATGTAATTTTCTCAAAATAATTATAATTTGCTATGATTACTACAAGGCAATATGAAACAAGGTAAAAGTGAAGAAGTGTACGTTTGGGGATGCTGTCTTCAAATCAAGGAACTCAACGTCAATAATGAATTTCCCAGTTAGTGGAACCTCAATTGCCCAGACAAAGTCTTCGTTGTTCTTGATCAGTTTGTCTTTTATTACTGCATCATAGTAAAAGAGTAATCAGTCTAAAAATTGAGAAAAATGTTGTATTGTTTATAATCGTAAGATACTAAACTTCCTCACCGTGGAAGATTATTGAGAAATTCGAAATTCGTAGGAAGTAAAACAGGAGTAAAAGGCAAGATGGGTATAAAATATCGCAGAGTAAAACAGAGAAAACTGTAGGCCAATCATTTTCCTATGTTGTGATAACACTGAATTAACAAGCAAACTTATTAATTAGGGTAATTCTAGAGAGTTCTGATCTATTTTGAGATTTTTACTCTGAGTTTCTGTCTATCAAGGTAAAAATTTTACTGAGCATAGATGATAGGGAAAAAATTCAGAAGGTAAAATTCTTCCTAGAATTATCCAGTTAATTACCAAAAGAAAAAAAAAAAAACGCAGAAATTTGTTTACCTGGATGGGTCAAAGTCTTGCGATCCCCAGCAGAACTAACGACCCGAATGATGAAAGATGCAATCGGGGGATTGTCTCTGGTTAGATTTGATATTTCTGGGTATAATTTAACAAATAAAACCCGGTTTTTCTCCACAGCCAAATGCCTTCATTACAGCGAAAGAAAGAGAGCTCAGTCTATTTAAAGTGCACAAGTTTTACTTCATTTTCGCTATAATTACATGTGAATAGATAAACCCAATTATATGAAGATGTATTTTCGAATGGATTGAAGAGCTTACCAATTCCACTTGCCGATCTTGAAAGGATCAGATTTGCGGTAAGTGCAGGAGGCAAGATTTTCGATTCTCCATTGGGCGAGACGAGAAGTGGTTTCGACTCTGTAAGCAGAATCGCTCATCCTATCAGAAAAAGCAAGAGCCACAGTGATTTCATGGATGCAATCAAAGATACTTTCCAACAAGAATTCTCCGGGCTTTCCCAGGTTGACTCCTTCTTCTACAATCTTTACTCTTCATTCATATAATGGACGATACTCTGTTCTTCACTCTGTTTATCTCACTGGACTGGTGATTTGATAAAACACATAAAAACCCAGAACGTTACAAAATTTTCAATCTGGGGTTTGATTATTTTGCAATTTCTTCCACAGGTTTCGGGCACGCAAGGATTTTGGAGTTGCTTTTACGCCATTGATGGTGAGCTTCTCCTGGGGGAAAAAGGAAATAATATATTAATGCATAGGTGAGACACAGAGAGAGAGAGAGAGACTGAAACAAACAGTGATTTGGTGGTTTGTTGGCTTACACAGCACTTTTATTGGTGTGGGATGGCGATGGGCAAGAAATGTCTATGGCTGATTTTGGCTCATCCGCACTTCGATTGCTTATATCATTGATTCATTGGTATACGAGAGATATACGTGTATTAAAGTATTGACCTCGCTAGATGTGATTGCAAGGGAAAAGCATATTTTAATTTTTGGTGCTTTTCAGCAAAGTATCTATCCCTTGGAAATTTCCAAAACTACCTTCACTTGGATTGTAGGAGCAATATACTTTGGGCTACCTCCCAAAACATGAATTGCCTCACTGAGTTTCTCTCTCTCTCTGATTCTCTCAACAGGTGTCCAAGTTTTCACCTTTCATATTGTGATGTTTTGTGTGCGCAAATCTTATCTTTAGAAAAATTTTGAAGTAGCATGTAGTTGAGAAATATTATTCATGCTACACTTCGACTTACAAATTGCCTTCTGGAATGGGACAAGTGTAACCCTCTATTGTGTATGAGTGTGCCCATCCCTTTTGCTGATGTTGCTAGGGGACCCATAACACTTCACATCTTGAACATTATCTACACACGTCTTTTAACTAAACTACTAACTTCGCTGCAATGATAGTTAACCTCAACTGATTCTCTGCTCTTTGTGTTTCTACAGGAAAGAAGATGGCGAAAAAGCCAAGTACTTTTTGGCTTAACAGGTGCATTTAGGGTTCACTTTTATCTTATAAATTCAGAAATTCTCAAGTGATTCTGCCAAAAGAACAGCAAATTCTTGGGTGATATTGTTGGTCATGATCATCATCTTAGCAAGTTTTCCAGTAAAGTTTCTGCAATTTATAAGTGAGTTGATGATATCTTCTTTTGCTCAAGATAATAGCAGTATCTGGTTTTTCCTTTGAATAGTTTCTGTGTTCAGGATATATATATACATATAACAATTCGGATTTAATCAGTATACCTGAGACCCACATATTAAATTGTGCAAATCAATCTGAATCTTTACACGTATGTATATAAAATTTCTTAATTCTTTTCATTTATTTATGTTCATAAAAGCTCTTTCTCTCTCTCTCCTACCTATCAGTCAACTGAAATGGAAATTACAGTGTATCATAAGATAATGACCTTAAATGGGGAATACATATCCCATTCATAAAAGGAGGACATAAAAATGCTAACTTTCAGCAGAACATTAGGTTTCCATGTGCAGGCAATGACCATATGCCTTGCTTAGAGTCTACTCCTACCATTCATCGAAGTTATATTATTTTTTCAAACTTAATTTTCTTTAGTGGCGATGATTAGGTAGCCCAGCTTTGAACTTTGCTTTCCATCAAATCCAAGTTGATGCAATTCAGTATGATTACTCCAAATGAACAGAGACAGTAAATGATTCTTTTAAGAGATTTCCAATGAGGTACAGAAAGTGGGACTAAGCTAAGTATGGTGACGATGTTGATTGGGAGGAATGGAATCTTAGGATTCAACTGTATCATTCCCTAAAGAAAATTCGAAATTCAATATCATTTTTCGGGTAATAAATTAAGAAGAATGGAAGAATATATATGGTAAGTTGCCAGAAAAGTATCTGCAAGTAGGACATGGAAGACAAAACACTTTATCCTCCGACATATTGGAAGGGTCGCACGCTATCTAGCTATGTATGTATATTTAATAGCTCTCTTTAATTTTTATAATTATAATTTTGTTTTATATATAATTTTATTTTATATTTTTAATTTAATTTTTTAATTGATAAGTATTCGTATTTTAAAGTATACAAATCTATCTTCCTTTATTTAAATATTTGATAAAAAAACTTTTATTCTTTTTATGTGTGATTATTTGTTTTATGAGAAAGTCAGAGTTGAATATTTTAAATATTACAAATCATTTAAAATACTAACAAAAATAATTAAAATTTAAACATAATTTCCTTAATAAAATTAATTAAAGTCACAATTAAACCATATCAACTCCAACTAAAAATTGATGGGTTGAAATTAATGACTGGTAGGTGGAAAACCTAGACTTAACATAGGTACAATGAATTGGACCTTTCGTCAACAAAGGTGACCAATTTGTTTCAAACTCATGATTCTCCATCAACGTTAATGGATTCCAAATATCCATTTTTTAATTGAAAAAGAGTCACACAGGAAAGTAAATAATAAAATATTTAAAAATTTGTAATAGCAAAAATATGAAATGAAGGAAAGAGAAAAGGTGGATTGAATAGAAAAGAACATCAAGAGAAAGCAGTTGCGTAGGGCAATTGGCAAATGCTTGTAATCTCATTGTCTGATTGCATCTCAGAGATGGAATGGTAGTTGCAACTTGCAATTCAGAGCTTGCCGGCACATGAGAAACAATAGGGAAATTCATATAGCTAGTAAAAGATTTATCAAAAACGTATTAGGCATTTTTTAAAATCAATTAAAATTTTTATTCAATGCCTTACATTTGAAATGGTTAGACTAGCTTGTATGACCAAAAAAAAAAAAAGGATTGTTCAAATGAACTAGATAAAAATTTTTAGAGAAAAATATTAAATTAGTCTCTCTCAAATTAATTGTGACAAATTAATTTTTGATAAATTTTATTTTATATAAAATTAATCTTTCATTAATTTAAATGAAATGATAAGTTTTGTAAAAATTTAAATTTGTGAAGAACTAATTTTGTATAAATTCAAATATATGAATAACTAATTTATTACAACAAATTCATAAAGAATTAAATTATTACAAAATTAAAAAATAAATTAATTTTGTACTTTTGTCAAGTTAAACGATAGGGATGATATAATTCTTACTTTAATGATGTCGCTTTTCTCTGTGGCACCTAAAAATAAGTTGAAGATTTATAACACTTAGTCATGCTTCAAATCAAGTTTAAAAGGTATATATATAGATGAATATAGATGATTAGCAGAGGTGTTTGTGGGCTAGGATAACGGGCCTATTGCTGGACCTAATTATATGTGGACCAAATGAACTTAAAAATGTATCTATAATCTTTAAGCCCAATGGGCTTGGCCTAGACTTCGCCAAGGCTAGCCAACAACTAATCCGCTAATTCAATTATTCACACTAATGATGTTATACACACCTTATAAAATTTCTCGCTTTATTACTTTTAATTTTATAAATTCCTTTTTTTATAATAAAATAAATCCAATATTACAAAAAAAGTTACTATTTAGTAAACAATGGCCTTATTTACGAGAGTGATATAAATTTGGCCATTCATAAATTTTGTTTTAGCATTTTCTGGTAAACAAAAGTTACTAAATTATAAAAATTGTCAATGCCACTCAAAAAAATAGGTATATCAAATTTAACCTAAACCCAACCCAGCTTCCCCATGAGCTTGGATTACCTTTAATGATGGTAAAAAAGAACTTAGACTTTGATTCGAAGCTTAGCACCTAAAAATTAATAGACTCAATCCATGGTATAATGTGGCAAGTGGGTTTGACTTTTGCATCAAATTATCAAATTGATACACACACTTGAACTTGACTATGTAGAGCTGGCTAAGGAAGGTGGGTTGCATGCAACATCTTGCAGAGTTTGATTCCTCTAAACTTATTTGAGAATTTTTTTTTTGGGTGAGATTAAAGACAGAAAAAAAGAAAAAGTAGGTAACAAGTGGGAAAATAAGTCCATACATCTTTTTTTCCCCTATATTTGTGTTGGCATCTCTGAAATTTATAAAATTTTAAGATTTTGAAATTTATAATTTAGGGTTTATAAATATAAAAGAAAAAAAATACAAAAATCCATTCTTCATTTTGCATCAAGTTAAAAGATGAAGCAGCCAACCAATAACTCTCATGTATAAAATTCAAAGCCACTTCTTAATAACCTATATGTCCAATTCAATAAGTAGCTTTGTAACAATAGCTACAAAATGTATACACTTGTATATACAGAGGCGGAGGGAGAAATTCTGTGATGGGGTCAATAATACAAATTATAATATATTATATTAACTATAAAACTTTTATAATTATTCTACAATTTTAAATAAATATATATAATAGATATAAATTTGTATGTGTAAATTACATATTAAAATTAAAAGGCATGATAACATATGTAATACGCATAAAGTCTATATATTAAAGAAGTTATTCTAGGTAAAAATATTAATAACAATAAATAAATAATAAAAATAATTTTTAATTTTAAGAGCTGTGGTAAAGAGGAAAAAGCACTTGGGACTTGTGTCAATTTTAACTGATAAAGGAATACTAGAAGAAGAAATTTATGAAGTATTAAATATGGACGTAGATAATACCATATTTAAGTTAGAAGCCAATATGAGTGCCTAAGTTCTATCTTAGGTATTCCCAACCTTTAAAGATAAATCTCAGAATGTGTAAAGCTGATAATTTTAAAATAATTGATCTGATAGTCCAAAACATCTCCTAAGAAATTGCCTGACTACCATTAATATTTCATTTTTCCCTTCATTCTCGCACATTCTAGTCCTTAGCATCGTTCTTCATCATTCTTCAACTTCTGGCCACCATTCAAAGCTATCAAGCGGTCGCGGGCATTGCCACGACCCAAAATCATTGGCCGTGACTGACACATAGGCTAAATCAACTTAGCCCAGCCATGTTAAGATAACATTTTTTTTATTTTCATTTTAAAAAAAATCGATAACACACATTGGACACACTTTGAAATATAATTAAACAATTTCATAATAATATTAAACTGATAAACTTAATAATGTCTCGCAATATATATTTGGTATAATAAGGAAATAGCCCACACAAGGCTTACAATACTTTACAACATCTATAAACCTTAGACAAATTGACATTTAGTAGCCATCACCTTGGAGTCAGATGTAAACTGTGATTAACCCATAATAACATATCCAAAAAGCTTTGACAATAAGAAAATTCTCAAAGCAACTTCATTGGCATTTACTGATTTGAAAAATATTAAAGAGAAAGGTGTAAGTCTATTGCTGAGTTAGGGAGTGAATAAATAACAAAGCAAATTTTGATAAAATAAGAATATTATTTTTAAACCTTAAATTTTATATGAAGCGGGTATCAAAGAAAGAACCAAGATTATCATATCCATATCCCTTTACCAGATATGTTTCAATTATTCATACTATATCCCTTTACGGGATATATCTTGATATCTTATATTTGTGTTCCTTCACCGGATATGTCTAAATAATTTATACTCGTATCCTTTTACTGGATACATCTCAATATCTCATATCAGTATCCCTTCACTGGATACGTCTCAATAATTTATACTCGTATCCCTTTACTTGATACGTCTCAATATTTCATATTTGTATCCCTTCACTAGATTCATCTCAATAATTCATACCCGTATTCCTTTACCAGATACATCTTAATAATTCATTTCAACAAGGTGTATCAAGGCTGTAACCTTCACTAACAACTATAAAGTTCTTACATGAATTCCCATCCATCCTTTAAATTATAAAATCCATTGAATAGTGTAAATAGGATACATAAATAAATAATTTTATTCAATCATGGTTACTACCATAAAATAATAAAAATAATCTTGAAGATAAAATAACATAAATAATGATTATGAAAGAAGTGACAATAATATAAAGGAATAAAATGGTACTTGCATTCAGATCACTTGAGAACTTGTAGATCATTTCCATTCATACCTCAATTATCAAATATGGAAATCATAAATCCTATATGTAATATCTATTCAGGCCTGAATCAATTATATTGAATCACACTCCTAATAATGCTAACCATCTTTCTGGGAGAAAAAACTAGACATTTTCATTTAGTCCTATTCCCTTAATTAATTTAAACACTAATCATAACTAGAAAGCTAACAACCATCCATTATTAATGCAGAAATATCAATTATACTTGGAAATGGAAAAAATGTAATGCTTAAATTATTACTTCTCTATAGTTTAAAAGTATATGAGTGTCTAGTCTTTAAAAAAATAATAATAATAATTATAATACTCTTAATAGTTTGGAATCTCTTTTATGTATTAAGATTTACTATATATTTAGTTTCCACTTTTTTAAGTTCAGATTGATCCAAAAGCCTTTAGCATGGTTCATGTTCCAGAATGTTCCAGGGAGGAAAAATATAGTAACCCCATTTTCCAGTGACCATTTAAGCGGTATAATCGTGCCATAGATATCAGAAGTTATGAGATGAATTGCTTAGTTAAGGAACTTATAGGATCTAAATTAATCATTTAGGCAGTATAGCCTGACATAGTTTTACTTGTACAAAGTTCATAAGACTTTATAATGGTACTATTAAATTTTCAGTGTCTTAATTCTATTCAAGCTATTAAATGAGATTCCACCACCATTATACGCATAATATGTAGAAATTTGTTGCATAAAATAGATTAATACTCTTAAAAGATTAGTTTAGAATATATATATGTACACACACATACACACATACACATATATATATATAGAATCCATATAAAAATAAAGAAATTGAAAGTTAGACCAGAAAATAAAGATGTTTGGTGAAATGAAAAGTGCTACTTTGCTAATTATACACTTACCGATAGAGATTAATAGTAGAGATCCCCTATTCCTATAGTATAACCTAGATTAAAGAGGTCTTCGTAAATCTACATTTCATACAAATATGAATGCTCTTTCCACAACCTCTCTTTCTAGTTTTGAATAAGAAAATTAAGAAATCTTTGCACTATTTATAGAAATTTTCAAGTTGCTATTTAGCACTATGCAAATAGTATCCAAAGTGTTTGTGCTAACAGTTTACTGTGTAAATAGTAACTAAATGCGTTTTGCCGATATTTACTATGCAAGTTGCGTTTTGCAATAGTTGAAATTATATTTTTATCTAAGAAATATATTTTTTTTTTCATTTTAGTCTGTAAAAAAAGTTTAAATTATAATTTGTACCCTAAATACTATTTTATCATTTCATTTTAGTCTATAAAATTCTATTTTATTGTTCTAATGTTATTTTTAAAATCTATGCATATATATTTTTGGGTTATTACAGTCACGCTGCAACTTCACCAGCCTAGCCAAAAAATACAACAACTCTTGCAAATGACCTCAAGACATGATTTTAAGTAGGAATTTCAGCCAAATTGGTTTTTTTTTCTTCGTTTTGGCTTGGGGTTTTGGTTTCTCATTGAATTTCAACCAGTTCTCTTCCATAATCACTAATTAATTTGATCAAAATAGCTCCAAATCAAGAAACCCCAGTTTCTGGTACTGTTCACGTGAAAAAGAGGAGAAATTGAACTCAATTCGATGTAATTGCTTCAAATTGAGTTGAGACTTCACCTCCTCGGTAATTTTTGCATCTTTCTCCCCTAGAATCATTGATCAATTGTAAGTTTTAGCTTCAAGATTGAAAAACCCCAAATTTAAGGTGTATGTGCATAATTGTACGATGATGAAACTTAACGTTTTTGGGCTTCTATTACATTATTAAGTATTTAGGAGGTTATTTAAAGGTGTTGGAAGTTTTTTGTTTTGAATTATAAGTCAAATTGCTAATTTTCCTTATTTTTCCTAAATTTTCCATATAGAAAAAGGGAAAAAATTTGAAAGGAAGACCTTATATGGCTTGATTAAGTAGCCTTAAATGATAATGTAAGTTTAATGAAGGATTTTGGAATTTAGTTGAATAATCTACAAGGTGACGTTGGTCTTGATGGTGGGTTATTAGAATTTTCGTAAGTACATAATGAAGTATATTAAATAAGATTGAAGGCCTTAAGCATTTTTGGAATTTTATGAATAAGTTTGGGCTAAGAATTTAATTTCTCAAGATATTGGAAGGTAAGAAGTACAAATGGAATTGAAGAAATTATGTGAATTTTATTTAGAAATATGAGAGTTTTAAAACATATTCATATTATGAATTAAAAGTAAATGAATGACCAAATAAAATAGGTAGATAGAAAGGTTTAAGTCATTCATAGATATTAGAGGTTAAAAACATTTTGCTTGATGTTATAGGTGTTTAGGACAATTACGAATAAGGGAATTGTAAATGGAGTTAGGAAGATGTTGGTATATCCCTCTCCAGGTGAATAAATATTATTAGCTATACTTGTTTTCTGTATTTCAAAATTTTCCTTTGGGAATTAGCAATTCTTATACACTCTAGCGCCCTGGGAACATGCTTTTTAAGATAGACCTTTTTTTTTTTTGAATTATTCTATTTTCTTCAAGGTCCCATTGGATTTTATGATAAAGTTTCATTTACAATTGTATTGAGTTTTGTGTAATGATTTAAATATTGTCTAATTTATTGTATTGGAAATTTGAAGTTTTACGGTTGATAAATGACTTTTTTTTATCGATTAATTTCATAAAGATTTAAGTAAATGGTTTTTATATGAATTTTATATGATTTTTGAATGAATTTTGTTATTGTAAACTTTCTGGAAACCACTACTTAATTATTTGATTACTGCACTGCACAGAGCTATTATTGCTAGTCCTAGCTAGCATCTAATCACTGATCTACAATTGGTTCTATGGAATGTCTTCCAATTCTGTATTTAAAACAATATGATTTTGACATTGTTTTTTTTTTTTTTTTCCCTTAGTGTGTTATATTTGGGCAAGGAAGGTTTAATTAGCATAAACATTATGACTTATCTTTATTTAAAGTGATTAAAAGTTTGTGAAAAACTCTACTATTTGTTTGTTCCCCTCAGTATAGTTAATAGTATTTACTCATTAAGTGGTTGTCACTTACCCTTATTTCTCAACATTTATCATATAGCAGTGCTGAGCCTGGACCCTCCACCGCAAAGTAGCGTTGAGATAGACTCCTTTTGGTGAGCCCTGCATGGTCTACAAGGGCAAGAGTACTTTTGTTATATATATCTTGAACTCTAGTAATTCCATATGTCACAGGTAGAGTTTTGTGTGTTTTGTATATGTATTAGACTGTTTGAGTGAGAATTTTTGTGAGAGCGAAGCTTTATATATTTTTTGTGTTCATGTCTATCTATGGAAATTTTGAAAATTTTGAGGGTGAATCTACTGAACTTTTCACATAAAGTCATGTAGTACATTAGTTATTTATCTTCACGCTATATAGATTGTATATATTAATTGACTGATATGATTTCGTATATCATTTACGAAAATCTATGGTTATTTTGATCATGTTGTATGACTTACTATTGGTTCACGGAGCTGGGGTATGCTTTACCTTTCGTGTTAGTCACATATCTGGTTTGGGGTGTGACAACATGCATGTTATACTTGTATCCAATATAAAGTATAAAATATGCATGAAAAAGAATAAAAATTCTAAATTAATCCTATTTTATATGATGTATTTTATTAATTAACTTTTGATAAATTATAAACTAACTTTAGGTATAAATAAATAAAACTTATTGATTATTTATGGTAATAATAATAATAATAATAATAACAATAGTAATAATAATTAAGGTAATTTATAAAACCTGTAAGTAATAAAAGATTACAAAACTGGTAATAATACATATGCAAAGAATAAGTTGGGAAAAATTAAAAATAAAATAGGAAAATATCTTTAAAAAATAAAAAATGAATATTAGATAAAGTGGAATAATGAAGAAACAAAAATAAATAATGAGAAAAAATAGTGATATTTAATCTTTGAAATTTTAGTCTATTAAAATAAAAGTATAAACAAAAAATTTTCTATTTTAATTTTTTCAATTTTGGTAAGATATTATATTTAAAGTTTGGTTTTTTTAATAAATTTTATCATTCAAAAATACTTAGAAAATTATTAAAATATAAATTTATTTTGCGAAAATGACTATTTTTGTCCTCCAATTTTTGGTTCAGTGCCAATTTGTTCTACCACCCATTTTTATTGACAAAATTGTCTCTTAAAAAGTCAAAAATAATTAAAAGAGTCCCTTAGTTCAAAGTAATTATGAATGGCTTACCTGAGGGAATACAAAAGGTGGAGGCGGACATGCCAAGATTAAAAATTTTTTTTGCATGAAGATTAAAGAATCATGAAGCTATTCAACATGATTTAGACATATATAGTAAGAATTGTTTTTTTGGAAAAAAAAATTCCATTTGTAATTACAGTTTAGTAAGAAAAATTCCTCTTACTTTCACAACAATGTAATCGACAATATGTAACTAAATAGATATATATTCTTGTTCACTTAGTAAATTTACCATTTTAAATTTGTAGAGTAAGAATTTCTCTACAATTATAGACTTATAATAACATACGCATTAAACCATATAGTTAGATTTAATTTTAATTTGAGGGAAACCCATAAATAATATTATAGTATAATTTCCAGGCTGGTGTGATTGATATATTTGAAATGGTCCAAGTCTACGTATGCGTCAAGGAGAGGCACATGGTGTTATTTATGAAATAGACTTAGCTTGTCTAGTTGGCAAAAGACAATATTTTAAGACTGATTGATAATTTATTTGATTTAATGTTTGAAAAATACAAAATCTTAGTTGTAGATCAAAATATGGATTTATTTTTATAAATTTTTTTGCTTGGTTTAGCATTAATATTTTTTAAAAATTATTTTTATCCTCCAAAAACGTAGTAGTATAATTTTTTTTTTTTTTTTACATTGAATGAATAATGACAGTAAAACTTGGGAAATTTGTGATACAGTATTCTTCATGCGACAAACCGAGGCAATAATTAATGGTTATGATATTAAGTATAATCCAATAATAACATATATACGTCGTTGATAGTTTCAAGGATGTAATAAATTCAGTACGCAATTAAAATTGGAATTTAAAATTATAATTTAATCCATTTTAAAGAATAATTATCTGACTAAAACACCATTAATTGGTCCCTTATTCTTTTTCAATATAACTCTAGTCTTTTATTAATTTTCAGTCTCAATTTGGTATCCTATTTATGAATATAATATCAATTTGACCCATCACTAATTTGAATACCAATATATTTAATCTAAATTTAGTTGAGAATGAGAGATTAAATGTATCAACTTTCATATTAATAAGGCACTAAACTGATATTAGAATTACATGATAGAGACAAAAATGATATTAAACTTATGAAAAAGGGACCAAATTAAGGTTGAAAATTAACAAAGAAGTAAATTAAAATTTAGGTAATAAGTACGAGATCAAAATAGAATTTTACTCTAATTGTTTTTGTACGAAACTTCAAAAGATGGTTGTAGTTTGTCTTGTGTGAAAATTCTCGTTGAAAATTAAGACTGAGGTCATTTGTTAGTCTCCGCTTTCCAGATTCTTTGTCTTTTATATGTCTACTTTATGCATATCGCTTTTAATCTGAAGGACTTTGACTTGTTATAATATATGTAAACAAAGCGTCAACGATTAAAAATCATAAAAAACTTATTTTTTAAATTATTATTATTATTATTATTCGTGACTAATATAAATGGAGAAACAACTAATGCCATTTATTTTTAAGAGAAAAAAGTCTTTATGTAAATATATATATACACACACGCGCACGCCACATATTTGCTTTTAATTAGATAATTGATTATATTACTGACTATTCCAAATATTTATTTGTTTTCTTTTTAATTCAATGACTTACTTCATGTATCTTACGCAAAAAGGTCGACTGTGAGCATATATTTGATTTTCTTTATAAATCAAGGTATTAAATATCCACACATAGTAATTTTTTTGTTTTTGGTTTTTTTACTCTTGAATTATCTTCATGATTTTGAATACCGTCAAGAGAATTTGAATGTGGACTGTACTTTCTATCATGTAAAGTGACTTGTTTCCATTTAATTTCAAAATTAACATATATTAGAAGCTTTAAATTTTAGAAATTTAGGAGAATATCTTCTAGATATAAAATTTGTACTGATTGAGTTATTTCACACAATAAATGATGATGTTGCTGGTTAATTGTGTAGGAAATAAAATCAAACTAATCTGTGCAACCACGGAAGAAATGAATGACTAATTTGTCAAAATGGGAAATATCTATTAATATGATTAAATTAATTGAAAATAATACTTAATTGAAATGTTATGAAACATCAAAGGAGAGAGATCAGGTCTATTTAGTCTTGGTCATAATTAAACATGACGACTTTTATCAGGGTGTTTTATAATTTTGATATAGATATCCAGCCATTGGTTGTAAGAGAAACGGATGAACCATATGAAGCATGACAGAACGTAATCAAGAATCAACTTGGAAAAGCAAAACACAAACAAAAACATGAAAGCATCTAGTTGGCTTGGCTGCATAGTACGTGGTCTTGGCTGTTGAATGTTCTATCTCTCTCATCGATCATCACATGATGGTGCAGTTGCTATTAGGTTATTCATAACAGACATCGTAGGAGGGAGGGCAAGGATAGTAGCACCACAGAGGCAATTCCTTTGGCTTGCTTTCTTCTTTCTCGTCTTTCTTATCTTCTTTTTGTTCTTCTTTCACTTCTTCCACACTTACGATGCTGGCGTGGCAGAACTTCTTCCTCAGAGACTTAGCCAAACAAACCGAATCCACGTTGTCTCCAATCACCACCACTCGATCCTTATCTCCTTCTAGTGCCACCGAACTCACACCTGCTCGTTTGGTTACAGGGATTGTCTAAAGTAAATCTGAACGATCTAAAAAAAATATAAGCTAAGCTAAGCTAGTCGTTCAAAAAAAAAAAAGTCATGTAACGTTCATATTTTAGTGGAACTCTCGGGAGTCAGGACTCAGGACGTACTACTTATATCTCTCTTTATAATGAGGTTTGTTTATGCAGAAATTTTTTGGTCATGAACATTATATAATCCTAGTTCTCATTAAAAATATGACAGAGCAGAGATGCACCTTCCGTCTCTGCTGCGATTTTCAGGGCCTTCCTTCTGCATCTGTCGCTGTGCATTGCCACCTGTATAACTATCTTTTGCTGCATTAATATACAGAAAGTTCAGCAGATCAGTATATATACACACATGCATAATACACACACACACACACACACACACACACACATATATATATATAACCGCTAATGCTTGAATAATACTAAACTATGAAAACATATGCAATATCAGTATTATCACCTTCATTCTTGATTACTTTGACGCAAACAAAACTAAGGCCCTTGTTCTTCGTGTTTGTGCTCGTGGTTTTACGGGGTGTTAATAAGAAAGTGCTCAATATATTGGTTACACACACACATATATCTAGAAGGTGTGTGGTGGAATGCTAGTCTTGCATTGACTTGCATTGACTATTGGTAAGCAGCGTGCAGCCGCCAAGAGAAGTAAACCGTGAATTAAAAGGATTAAACAGAAAAAAATCATGAGGCTACCTATGCATGGTTGAGACTTGAGAATTAAGACTTAGTCAACGTAATTACTATTTACTAGTTAGTACGTCGATGAGGAAAATTTCCAGATCCAGTAATTTTTTTCTTTCATATATTCTATACATGATGCAGCTAAACTAAGTGTACCTATAGTTTGTTTCCTCTTCCACCTCAAAGACTTTGACCTAGTCAAGGATATAATTAAACTAAACTGTTATATATAACGTGTCATTAGTGAATGCTATCTGTTTTAGTTTTGTCAAATGGTCCGTACATCTTTACTAGTTAAGATATTTGTGACTATAGAGTGGGAATATTTAAATATATTGGATAACTCATTCATGATAAACTCTTCTACTTTATTAACAAATGGGTAACAGTTAACATTTAACAAGGTAAATACCTCTTACATAGAAATTTGGATTTTTTTGTAACTAATTGATGCAACTGCAATTTATATAAAAGTCAAAATTGCATGAAGTTACTAAACAAATCTCAACTATTAGATTCTTACTGCAACTGACCAACTACAATGAATCCAGACTCCATACTTTAGTTAGAGACGAATTTAGATTCTAAGAAGGGGTGAAAGTCTTCAAATTAAAGATTTGTACCAACAGTAATAAATTCTTACAATCTAAAAATAAAACTCTTATAAATTAAAGAATCAAATAATAAAAATAAAATTATATATAAAAGTTAAAAATTTAAAAATCCAAGGGCGATTGCCTCCCACACATCCCCTCAGATCCATCCTTAACTTTAGCTATATAGTTGGTGGACTTCCATAGAAAAGATAATTTAGCGATTTTGGTCTCTGAAAAGTATCTCACACCAATATTTCATTTCTTTTTAGTTCAAAAATTCAATTGACAAAGTCATGAAATGATCAAAACCCTCTTATAGAAAATAATGTTCTAAAACCTAGAACGATTATTGAATTGGAATGATATGGTTCAATAATTTGACAGAATTGAACCATATTTTAAAATATATAATTTATAATTAATACAATATTGTAAAATAATATTTAAAAAATATATAAATACATAAAAGTATGAAAATGAGTTCATATATTTTTCATACAACATGAAATGAATTTAAAATAGGTTGTCTCGGGAGAGTAAACATTATAAATCTCCGAAAGTTTTTATTTAGAAAAAAAAATTGT
This sequence comes from Delonix regia, assembly GCA_037074485.1. Taxonomy (NCBI): domain Eukaryota; kingdom Viridiplantae; phylum Streptophyta; class Magnoliopsida; order Fabales; family Fabaceae; genus Delonix; species Delonix regia. Next base: position 20,091,896 of record CM073452.1, on the reverse strand, counting down.
TTTGACATATTTTCACTTATTTTGATCCATTTTCACCGATTTTACATTTTTTTAAAATCAGTTTGGCCACGTAATAACCCAAAAAATACATATTAAAAATATAACATAGAGACTTAACTATAGGACATTAAGGTTTGATAAGGCCAAAATATAATATCATAGGGCCTAATTTGAAACAGTTTAAAATTTCTTGGGTCGAAGAATAATTGTACCCAAAACTTTAAAATGCGGTCCGCATTATTTGATGCGCCGCAATTATGCCGCAACTGCATTAGCCCGCAATTGCGGTGTGAATTAGTCCCATTGTTCCATATACATTAGCTGGGTTAGTAAGATGAGAACTGCATATTTCTCCCTCCTTTAGTTATATGTATCACCCCACAATATATATACACACCAGTATTGCCAGGAAAGAGGCGCAAGAATGCGTGGAGAAGATTGAAAAACCTGTAGAAGTGATTGATGTCAAAGTGGATTGATTTGGAGAAGAAGAAGACACTTATCTTCCAATTTTGCTTTGCTCCCAAAGCTTAGAACAGAGGATTGATGATTTGGTCTTTTGGGGGAGGGGGATTGAAGAGACCCTGTTCATAGCCTGATAACATATATAGAAGGAGGGTCTAAAATTTTTAAGTAGATTAGATTAAAAATATATAATTTAAATTTGTTAAATATAATTTTTTAATATTATATGAACATCTTGCATTAGATAATCACTAGACAAATACAACAAATAATAAGTATAATACATATTTATTAATTAATTTTAATAATTACAGTAATTTAACTAAATTAACATTACTAACCAATACTTATCTATATAATCATAAGAAAATATTAATTAAATGTTGATAATGTCTTAATTACATAAAACAACTAACAAGTATTTTTTCTCTATATATGAAAATTATGCAACCTTAATTGGATCTTATGTTTGATTTATTAATTATTTCTAATTTTTCAAGTTCTATTAATACACTTGTAGAAAATTCATAGTTTTGAATTGTAATAAATATTAGATATTATATATATATATATATATATATATATTTGAGATTTATTAAAATTCAATATATTTTTAAATAGTTTGGGTTACTTTTAAAAGAAATCACGACTACAGTAAGTATATCCCGCATTGTAACGATTGCAACACTTGCATCTGTAATAATCGTAACGCAACCACATTCGCGATTGCAACTACAATTTAAAATCTTCCGTGATGCTGCCTCATTCCAACCATACGCATAGAATTACATATGCACTCCTATGATCATTGTCCTTATTATAATAATATATGATATTTTGTTTTTGGCTTTTTTATTTCTCTGAATACCCATTTATCCCCTAAGGTTCTATTACCCAATACATTTCTTAGCTTTCAATTAAATTCTTTATTTAAGGCCAAAGAATTGCATTTCTTTTGGAATCCTTTCGACTTTTTCTACATACAATTAGTAACTTCTCTATTTAAGTCTTCTTCTGATAATACAGATAACCATGTTATGAGGTCGATCAAAATTTGCCCATTTTGTTCATCAACTCATCTCTCTTTTCCCTTAATGACCTATAGAAGAAAGCTTTAACATATCATAAAAGAGTTTACCTTACTCTTCACTTGGTAGTTTACCTTTAAATTATGAGGGTTTAATTACAAATTTTCTACATATAAAGTCTATATTAAAAATTAACCAAAACTTTATAAAAATAGTACATTAGTTGAACTAAAAAAATATTTACATAATCTTAATACTTAACTACATTTAATATTGGTAAATTTAGAGTATTTAATTACAAATTTTTTATATATAAGAATTGCATTGCAAATTAATAGAACTTTTTAAAACCAGAAGTAAAAACTTTGCCTCAACTAAGCGTGTAGGTAGTTGATTGTGTCACATTGATGGTTTACACAAGATCAATTAGAGACAACCATCCAATGTTGTCAAAATTGCGATTCTAGGCAGACTCGTTTTTGGGAGGTGAACTCGTATCGTAAACTCGTAACGTAGAATCGTAAGAGTTTACCTATAATAATAATTAACGATTGAAATATATAATTATATCATTAAAATTAATATTTTAAAATTCAAACTAGTTTTTGAATTTGTGAAAGTAATGATCAATGGTCTATTAGTATAACTATAATTAAAATGGTGATAACTAAACATAAATATTTTGTTAATATTATATATTAAAATTAAAGTATGATAGATATTAATAAACAAATACTAATAATTTGAAATTTAAATTAAAATTATTTATACAATTATAAATATAACTATTAAAGACTATTTTGTTAAAACAAATAAATTAACAATATATTAATTTCATATTATTTTTGGGTAAAATATCATATTATAAATATTTTAAAAAAAATTAATATAATAATATTTAAATAATTTAGATTAAAACAAAAAATAGATATCCTTTTAAATAAATTTAAAATAAAATTCTAAAAATAGACACAACAAATTATATGATGATATATATGTGTAAATAGACACTTTTTTTTGTGTGCATATTCAAGTTGTCTAAATTCTATTCTTCTTGAAATGATAAAAAGATGAAGAGAATATATATATATATATATATAAATATAAAACTTTGCAAACATATTCATAAAGATGGGGTTGGATTAGTGGTACAATATGTTGTCATCGGATATTGTCATCGGAAGCTTCTGAGTTCGAGACGTGATGATGACATTTTTTGAAACTATGGTGAAGAGCCAATATATATAAAATAGTGCACATATATATGTAAAGATGATGTTGGAGCAGTGGCTAGTTGTGCTCCAATGCTAGCAGGCGCGCCCGTGTTCGAGTTCTGGGAAAGACATTTTTTGACGCAAAACAGGAGAACTGCAGCCGAGTTGGAGCGAGTCGACTCGGCGATTCAACCGAGTTGACACCGAGTTTGGCCGAGTTCGTGTGGCGTCCGAGTTAAGCACCGAGTCGACTCGATTTTTTCTCATAAAAACGCAAACTCGACAACTTTGCAACCATCTACACATTTAACAAGATTATAATTAGTTTATGTCCTGTCGGTGACAAAAATGAGAGCAAAAAAAAACAAAACGAGTATTGTTTTTGTTCATCTTAGCGGCAAAAACATGACTACCAAAATAATAAAAAAAAGATTTTAGCATTTGGGTAAAAAAAAAAATGGCGGCGACATATCTGAGTTATTAAATTTTGCTATTAATGTAGTACGGTCAAAAAACTTATTGAAGGGTACGTACGATGTGAGATTTATTATAATTATTTTTAAGTGTTAGAACGTATATTTGTTCAGTCTACATATAATTAATTTGTAAAATTATAGCTATTTTAATGGGATCATACATATGCTCTTTAAATATGACAAAAAAGATACCAGATTGGAGTAGACAGGAAAAAAATCACAGGTTTTTTTAACTAGATAATATATTTTTATTGTTTACAAATTATAATCACACCTGAAAAGCATTAAGTTATATAAACATACACCCATGGCAAATAGGATCAGTGGCGTAGGGAAGGGGGCAGCTCATGTGATGGCCCCCAACCTTAAGATTCATATGTGTAAATATATATATATACGCGTATAATTATGTTTTTGGCCTTATAAAAATGATAAAATTTTCATTTTGGCCCCCCTTAGACTTAAAAAAAAAAAAAATCATGGTGACTTTTCAAATAAATAAAATTCAACTCTTTTCCTTTTAAACTTTTTTAATCTTTACTCCTTGCTCCTTTAGGCTTATTCTAAATTCTTTATTTAGCTTTAGTTTAATCATGCCTCAACACTATTTTTACTTTTTATTTACTTTAAATCTCTAGCTTTCATTATTCAGTTTTCACTCAATCATAGATGTAAGCATAACTTTCACATAACTTCAACACTTAATAGCTATGCACACTTTACACATTCACTCCATCTTTTTTAGATTAGTCCATTAATTTTTATTATTCAAGTTTGCACCTTTCTCAAATATTTTGGCTATTTGAAAACTTCATAGTTTATGCCTTCTTTTCATTTTTTCGGTATCATAATTTATTAATCTTTGGTTCATTACTTGATGGTTCATTTCTGATTTATGCTTAATACTTCATTTTTTTTTTCATACCTTCACTTTATACGGTACAAAACTATTGTATGCCAGCACCTTACTAATAGTTTTTTCTACTATACTACATATTTTATTTATTATCTTTGTTCAAGGATTAATTGCTATATATATAATTGAATAATAGCATAATATTGTATGAATTTTTTTTTTTTTGATATCGTTGTTTGATGTTTGATGATATTGAGTTCAGATAAATAAATATATATATATATATATATATATATATATATATATATATATAAATGATTAAATATTAAATTTGTTTTATATGATATATTGATAATAAAATTATTTTATATATCAAATAATTTTCAGCCCCCTCATTAAATACTCCTGGTTTCGCCACCGACTAAAATGATGATTATTGATAAGAAAAATAATCAATAATTTGTCTTAGTTTCGTGCATCTTGAATTAATCAACTGAAAGTACATGAAATTAGTATATAATACGTCTAGATATTCATATTTTGTCTTATTAGTTCAGTCATTTTGTCTACTATGAACTTAATTTCTCTGCAATACGCGTAAAGGAATATGAATTCAATTGTAATTTGTATGATATATTTTCCACGTTGGTGATTGACACTTGAAATGGTCCAAGTCTAAACTTGTTTTACACTCTTAAGGGACATGATGTCAATAATCGACCAAACTAAGTAAATAATTCAAGAACTTACAACGTCTGGAAGGAAATATGGACTTTGCCTTGTGGAATTGGCTAAAAGTATAAACGACTGATGGGAATTTATTTAATTAGAAAATGTGCAGTGGAAGGTTCCTGCTGATATGACTCATGAAACCATTTATATTGGAAAATTAATAACAAGGGGCATGAAACTAAATTATTTACTTTCTTGTATTAAATATTTCAAAATTACTAAGAATCAAAGGCCTAATATTTCAAGTGTTTCAAACATGTACCTAATTAATTTTTTCACTCCCCATGTCCATGACAAAAATATCTTTATACTTATAATTTAGAAGTAGTTTCAAACATTAGAAGGCAGTATATAATATAGTGTAAGTTCTCATTAAGTCATTAGAGGTATGTCTGTTATATAAGATACTCAAAATTTAGACATTTAAAACAATTTCAAAGTTTAAATTCCATGAAAATATATAATTTAGATTTATAGTTCTTCTTAGTAATTTTTTGTTTTTGTTTTTTCTTACTCTTATCTTTATGCTTCTGAATACCGTGATGAGAATTTGTAGTACTCCTATAAAGAAAAGTAACTATGTTTCTATTTAATTACAAAAATAACTTATTAGAAGCTTTAAAATTTATAAATTTAGGAGAATATCGTTTAGATATAAAATTTGTAATTTAGTATTTTCACACAATATATAATGAGTGTAATTAATCTAATTATAAATGATGTTGCCGGTTAATTTGTGTAGGAAATAAAATCAAACTAATCAGTGTCACCACCGAAGAAATGAGTGACTAATTAGTTAAAATGGAGATATTTATTAATATGATTGAATTCATTTAGAAATAATAATTAATTAAAATATTTTGAAACATCTTTGGAGAGAGATCAGGTCTATTTAGTCTAGGTCATAATTAAACATGACGATTTTTATCGGGGTGTTTTATAATTTTGATATAGATATCCAGCCATTGGTTTTATGACACAAACGGATGAACCATATGAAGCATGACAGAATGTAATTAAGAATCAACTTGGAAAAGCAAAACCCAACCAAAAACATGAAAGCAACTAGTTGGCTTGGCTCTATAGTACAAGTGTTCTTGACTCTTGAATGTTCTATCTCTCTCATCGATCATCACATGAAGGTGCAGTTGTTATTAGGGTATTGATCACAGACAACGTAGGAGGGAGGACAGTGACACAAAGGCAATTCCTTTGGCTTGCTTTCTTCTTTCTCGTCTTTTGTATCATCTTTCTTATTTTCTTTTTTCTCTTCTTTCACTTCTTCCACACTTACGATGCTGGCATGGCTGAACTTCTTCCTCAGAGACTTAGCCAAACAAACCGAATCCACGTTGTCTCCAATCACCACCACTCGATCCTTATCTCCTTCTAGTGCCACCGAACTCACACCTGCTCGTTTAATTGCAGAGAGTCTTAAGTAATCCTAATCTAAAAAATATGTATATAAGCTAAGCAAATTAAACTAATCGTTAAAAAATAAAGTCATGCAACGTTCATGTTATAGTGGAACTCTCGTGAGGTACTTCTATTTCTATTTATAATTAGGTTTGTTTATGCAGAGATTATTTGGTCTTATACATTATATAACCCTAGTTCTAATTGAAAAAATGACCAAAAAAGCAGAGATGCACCCTGTGCCGCTGCTGCAATTTTCAGGGCCTTGCTTCTGCAATTGTCACCGTGCATTGCCACCTGTATAACTATCTTTTGCTGCGTTAATGTACAGAAAGTTCAGTCATTTTAACTGCTAGTGCTTGAATAATACAAAACTATAAAAACATATGCAGTATCATTATTCTCACCTTCATTCTTGATTACTTGTTGATGCAAACAAAACTAAAGCCCTTGTTCTTCGTGTTTGTGCTTGTGGTTTTGTGGGCTGTTAATAAGAAAGTGCTTAATTCATTGGTTAATCCTTTTAATTCACGGTTCACTTCTCTTGGCGGGCGGGCGCGGCTCACCAATAGTCAAAGCAAGACTAGCATTCCACCACGCGCTTTCACTTAGTGGTGGATGTAGTTGTAGTAGACTGTTATATATAACGTGTCAACAGCGGAACTACCTATTTTAATTTTGTCAAATGGTCCGTAAGTCTTTACTCGTTGAGATATTTGTGACTATAAAGTGGGAATATTTAAATGTATTGGAAAGCTCATTCACAATAAAATCTTATAATTTAATAACAAATGGACACTAGTTAACAAGGTCAATATTAGATTTGACTATAAATTAAAAAGCTTGCTCAGCCGAATGAGTCCAACTAAAAAAAAATGAAGTTTGAAAAAAAAAACACGAATAAAAATGTTTAATTTGCAAAATGGGCTGAATCAGGCTTGGGTTTTTTTTAAAGCCTGACCTGAACCCAAAAATGCTGAAATGAATACTTTTTTAATTAATAAAAACTTATTATATAAAAAAAAAACTTAATATAATGTGACATTTTGATAAAGAAATAAAAAATAATACATTTTATTTAAAGGATTTATGTCAATACAACAACTCATTTGTATTTATAACTTCTCTATATATAATCTTGCATATAATAGTAACAATTATTCATGTTATTTATCTCAAATCTTAACTAACAAATTGATTTGATATTTCTTTAAAAAACCTGATTGACTTAATAGACTCAACCCAAAAAATATAGATAAAAGATTGAATAAAAAATTTCAATTAAAATACGAGCTCAAACTTTTTTGGGAACCTTAATTTAAATCCAACCCAATGATCAGGCCTAGTCAATATTCGTTACATAGAGATTTAGATTCTTCATAGTTAACACTGTTACAATTTTATACAAAAATATGACCACGTGTAGTCATAATTAACTTTTTAATTGTATACGGTCATTTAGCCATTAGATCCTTATTGCAGGTACGGTTGGCGAACAACAACTGTAGCGAATCTGAACTCCTTACTTTAGCTAGTTGGTGGACTTCCTAACATTGAAAAGATAATTAATTTAGTGATTTGGGCCTCTCGAAAGCATCTCACAGCAATATTTTGTCTTTTTCTTGTTTGAGTTCAAAAAGTCAATCGACTAAGTCACTTATGAACCATGAGTAATGCCTTAAAAACTAAAACGATTATTGAATTGGAATGAAAAATGATTTACAATTCAATAATTTGCTGGAATTGAACCATCTTTTAAAATATATAATTTTATAATATAATTAATATATATTGTAAAATAATATTTAAAAATATATAAATATATAAAAATGTCACGACCCCCTATGAATGAGGACGTGACCAGTACGAGGAACAAGATAAATCTTGCCCTCATAAGCTTATTAGAAACCTTAAGAGATCTTATTATAGTATGAGAAAATAGAATTATCAAGAGATAAAACTAAGACAAGATATACTCATGGTACCAAAGAACTAGTGTCATTCCTTTGTAGAAACTTTAGCAGGGTCTCCCTAAAATTTTGGACTTCCTAAAATGTCTGCAATAAAAAAACCTGATATACAACAGAAAGGAGAGTTCTTCTCTCAATAATGTTTACAATAGACAGTTATCACCAACAATAATACAAAATAAGACCATTTGTTTCTATACATAGGACCCACTAAATTACAAATACATTCTTTACAACAAAGAAGGTCTTGCCATGGTGAAGAATGCAAAACTCACCAAAAGAGACATTCGCTAAGCTCCTTGTCTGTAGGTGGGGGTCTAGAATAACCTTACTATCGGACAAATGTTAAACAAAGAGAGGTGAGTTGAAAGTCATTGAGTAGATAATACTAATTATACAATGGAAGGGAAAGACTAGGTATGGTACTTTTTTTCACAAATCATTTGTTATCTTGAAATCTGAACACCTTTAACAATTAATACAAATAGTACTAAAATAAGGAAAACATTGTTAATCTTCATATGAAACCTTAAACAAAAATATAAACAAATCCTGAACGAAAGTGAATCAATTTATTTGCAATATAAAAGTTTCAAAATCAAAATAGAATGCTTTGGAATATCCAATAGAACCATAAGAAGTCCCAAAAAACAAAAACTAGCTCAAGCTTGCATAATTAGAACATATCTAATATCAGTCACGAGCTTCAAGCTCGGAATAATTAGAATAATGGCCTTAAGCCTCAGGCAGAATATCATAATGTCAACAACATGCCCAGTTATATTTGAATATAGATTATAATGCACTATGGCTAACGTCTACTGTCATTGACTACAGAGTTCTATTTTGGATGCATTCCCTAAAAATTCTCTAACATGCGTAAATCCATAATCAGAAAATTAGAATTTCAGAAAATCCAAAATCAGGCTTATTCACAGAGATAGATAAAGTAGTTCAAAATCTTAGAATCAAAGTACCTCATATATGCAGAATTATAATGTTTAATAATTAAATAATTAAAGTCTTTCATGAATATAAAACAAGAATACTTTAAAGTACAAAATAGAGAAGTTCAGAAGTTCAGAATCATTAAAACTTAGAAACTCATATTAAGTGAAAGTCAGAAGTGCAGAGTCATAATAATCCATTAATCCAGAAATTTCAAAACTTTCAAAGTATACTAATGATATTTATGAACTCCAGAAGCTTGCCCTAATACACAAGGAAGTTCACTAAATAATATTTTCAAAAAGAGATAGCTTAAAATAGAAATCGTCATAACTAACATTATCAACTCACTTGGCTAGAGCATAAACAACTCACTTCCTTACCTACTAGACACAATGCGACTTCTATGATCATAAATACAAAAAATACGCTTTTTAATGTCCTATACTAGGTAGCATCTTAACTCTAAGTAAATTCTAATGCCAATTCACACATTAAACTGATTACAAGTGAATTGGCATTCTCAACTATTTCCACACTTTGTTTCCTCTCTATAAGGTCACCATTATTCTCCATTATGATTTTAATTGTCATAATTAGCACATACATGCATATACATTTTAAAAAAAGCTTCTAGAACCCAAATTGTCCATAAGTTTAAAGTTTTCATTCCTTCACCAATAACCAACACCAATATTTTGCATTAAAAATATTCCATGGTTTTGGTATTGCCCTTATACCTATAAGTTCAAATAATTTTTATCAATTGAGAATTTAATTGCCTTTAAGTCTTAAAATAGAAACAAACTTATGTATACATAGTTCAATATTGGCCATTCTTAATTTGCTCATTTCTCCATTCTTAGCTCTTATCAGTAGAACCATTGCCAACATAGGAATATTAGAGTCTTTCAAGTTATGAATGACACTAAACACACTTACTAAACATCATTGTTTATGTAAATACTCAGATGGTCTAAACATGCCCAATATGGGTCAATTAATCCATTCTACCAAGCTCTTGAGTTGCCAATCTCATTTAATGTATTTAAATTTATACCAATCATAACCAAAGTAATTATTCAATAATAATAGTCACTTCCATCGTACTTTTCCTCCTTTATAACATTGAAAATCCAAGAAAATTAAGAAAAATTATGAAATCCACTTACCACTCAAAATGATAACTCTCGTAGGCCTTATTCCTTCCCTTAGATGCTTAATGAAGCTAGAGGAGTCCAAAAACTTTGAATTTTACCATCCTACAAGTACCAACACACAACCAAATTGGAGTTTTTCATTTTTGGAGCTAAAACTCAAAATTGATCAATAATTTTAAGGTATAAATGACCAAATTTACCCAGGATATGAGGCCCTAACTCAATTTGATTAGATTACATCGAATCAAGTTTCAAATTCCACTTTTCTTGCTTAAGCAGTACCATATTTCTAGTTGTTCGATTTTGAGCCAAAATGATCAAATTGATAAATGGATGTAAGAGAGAAAGGTGTGAAAATTACTTTAGATGTGATTCCCTAACTTAATTCAAAGATATCACACCAAAATCAACAAATTTTTCAAAGTAAATGCGCCTTGAGTACTACAGAAAGGGGCTTTTAGAAATGAAGGCCTACAAAAATTTGAAGAAAAATGAAGTAATTCCACTCAAATTTATGTTGAAATCATGTCACATGTAGCTTTGCCATAAATTTGAATTTTTCAGCCAAATGACAATGGAACTGGGCTGGTACAAGTTGCCAACGAAGCTCAGATGACGATGACATCTCGACAACAACAAATCATGAAAGAAATGGATGGATGTAGCAGTTAGAAGGAGAAATGGATAGGAAAAGCCATGTGTGAAGAAGGAAAAATACAATAAAGAAAAAGAAAATTTAACAAGGGCAATTTGGTAATTTCATATAGGGACACGTGTCAACAATCAGAGAGGAAAAGGAAATTGTTTCAGAGTTGGCTATAAAAGGATTCAAACCTGAGTACTTTAGGAGCATAAAGTGAAGTTTAGCCACTTGTTCTAATCTCAAGCTTAGATATAATATGATTTCAATTTATATTGGAAAAAATTTTATTTTGGTCGTCACTTAATACTTTAGTTCCATTTTGGTCCTTCACTCAATATTAATCCGAAATCAGTCTCCCACTCAATCATTTTATCTTGTTTTGGTCCTTTGGTTTATAAAACATTACTTGCTTAGTTGTTAATTTGTGTTGATCAGGGACATCACTAAAATGACCTGTACAATTTCTCCTTTCCATGTCTTACAACAACCCACACTCAGCATGAATCCATTCTCTTCATTATTTATAATCACATACAGAAAAAACATAATTAGAGTTCTTCTATCATTTTAATTGTCCAATCCTGCTCTCCACGATGGTGTGCTTATCCACTCCTGCTTTGGTTTTATCAGTTGTAGAAAGGAAGCCAAACAAAAAATTGGATTTGCCATTTTTTGCTAGAAGAATAATGTATAGGTAAGTTGGATCCCAAATTGAAAAGAAAGGGGGAAAAGGGCAAAAAGAAAACAAAAATATGTGGGTTGTTATTATAGAGCATCCAAAGGATGTTTCAATGGGGAGGTTAAAAAAAAGGATGGGCTTTAATGAGGAATACATAAAGAGATGAAAATAAAAAGGAGGGATAGGATATGGGACTTGACTAGAGAAATCAAACATGCTTTTAGCAAACTATTAAATTAAATATTTAGACATATACTAAAGAGAAGGCATTTGGCAAACTAATTGAACAAGTATTCTAACTACCCTTTTCTTTATTATGTCTTAAAAATAACTCAGACTCTCCTATTATAACATCCTAGCATTTTTAAGTTTATCTTAATTGAAAATGTAAATTTACTAGGAGTGTATTAAAATATATACAAGGCATAATTAGGTGAACGTTAATTGATAATGTAACTTATAACTATTAGTTGGCCAAAAAGAATCTAAGGTGTCAAGAAAATGAAATTAAAAATGTAATTAAAGGGACTAAAATGAAAGAGAAAAAAGTTGTCTAATATTGAAATTATAGTTTTAACCATTTATTTCATTGTCGGCAAAAGCAGATGAGTGTAGAAAATGGAAATGGTGGGCCTTGTATATTTAATATGAATTAATTATAATTAAATACGTGGGGCCTACATGCCAAAAAGAATATGACAAACATTTAATGAAATTTATTTCAAGTGAGGTTTGTAACATTAATTGAGGTTGTTGGAGGTTATGTTTTGACGCTTTATAAATCATGCACATTTTTCCTTTTTCCTTCACTCATCAAAACTAAAGAAAAGAAAAAGGAAGAGAAAGTGAAGGTTTGGTTGTAGTAAAGAAGCATTTTGTGGAAAATTTATTTTTGTGTAAGAGATTTAGTCATTTGGAGAGCCTAAGAGAAGGAATTAGGCACCTTGGTAAAAAAGAATAAGCTTGAAACTCAAGTAGCTAGTCTTATCCTTAAAACTTTCATTTTTCTATAATGCGAACTGCTATCCATTGATGTATGGATTGTAATTCACATATGCTACATGAATTTATAAGGATATGTTTATGCATTGTTAGAAAGGAAGAATGAATAAAGGCCATGTTTTCCCTTTCCTTAAGGTGATAATCATTCATTTGTAAATCTAAGAGATTACCCCACCTAAAAGTGGGAAGAGATAAAACATTCTCCATTAGATGCAGGAAGACATAAATCATTCCCCACCTAAAAGTGGGAGGACATATGGCATACCTCTCCTCAAAGTGAGAAGAGATGTAGCATTCCTTATCAGAAAGTAAGAAGAGACTGAGAGTTTACCTCACTAAGAAGTGAGATGAGATATGGTATATGTAGAATCATATGTATGCAATCAATGACATACTTGTTTATAACAATGGATTAAATTGTATGGCATGTTTTAAGGCTGGAATTACATGTTTTAAGCCATGATGAGCTACTGAGATATTCATCTCACCCATCTTTTTATCCAACAAAATTCTAGGTGCACAAGATGTTCCACAAGTTGTAGGGCCACAAGTTTAAGAAGTTGTAACAATACTTAAGTTTTTTGTAATATATTATCACAATAGATGATTGTTATGTTAATAAGCCATGAATATTTATATAATAAATAGAAACTAGAATGAACATACCTTTTCTTGTAAATGTTTAGTATGTGATTGTGGCTAGATAAAAGATCAAATGACTTTGGATTGTCCTAAGATATGGTATAGAGTCTTTAAAGGTGTTGATTTTAGAAATAGTTAGAATTAATTCTTCTTAACCAATCAAATCAAAGTAGTAAAATACTAGGGAAGAAGGGCTAAATTGAACTATTTTGATTAGTCAAAGCCTAGGAAAGAAGGACTAAACTGAATCGTTTGGGTTTAATATATATAGAATTTTCAAGAGTTCTAGATCCAATTTTTTTTCAAAGGACAAGACATGAAGTTATAACTATAGAGAAGTATTTTTCAAGGCGTTACACCTACCTCTTCCACTCCACTAATGTCACATTATTTTGTATTATTAAATATCTTTCTTATTATATCCAACATAAAATTATAATTTTATTTTAAAACTTCACATTAATTTAACTATTTTATTATCAAATTAAATATGCAATATTATATACTGGAAAAAGTTAATTTTGTGGACAAAAAATAAATTAAATACATCAAGGAAAGGTAGATGTAATTTTTAAAACCAAAATCATAAAATATAGTACAACCGTAATTCAAGAAAAATTAACATGATTTATTTTAAAGACTTTAAATAGTCTATAAAAAATTGAATTATCAATTAAAATTATAATAGGGCCAAATATAGGCAAAGCTTTAAGGTAAGGACTTGATTTGGCCCTATGTCCAAATATGATATACTAATGAAATATTGATTTGACCTCAAGGATTTATCTACATCTTTATATATTTTTACATACTTCAGAAGTTCACAGTGGAAACTACAATCCAAAGCACACTATTAGTCAACCTACAATCCTACTTGCCATAGGTTACATCATCATTTTGCCAATACATAATACCAAAATCACAGAATGTCCTCCCAAGGTTCTTCACTATGTCATCAAATTTGCAATTACATAGATCTTCTTGGTCCTCCCATGAACTTCCTTCCAAGGTTCTTAAAATCTTCACATCCCATATGATATTTTCAGCAAAACTATATTTAGCAAAATCGACTATGTGTAAAATCAACCCACAACATAATTAGCAGTCACTTATTAGCAACTAGAATGTTTACCTTATAGATAATAACTCTTCACTTCTCATTTTCCTTTCTTCTTCTGTAATACCCAATATGTACCTTAACATACCGTAAAAGAAATGCAAAAGAAGTACACATAATTTTGTAAGTGTTTTAAAAAATGAAGTGAGGTCAGCTTATTGAAAAGCATATACTAAAATTCAACAATCGTTTGCTTTCAACCAATGTGATAAAACAATTTGAACACAATCATTCTCATTGAACTATTGTCAAAACTCAAGGACCAAATTCCTTTGCATTTTACTTCAAAAACATAATAAAAAGGCATTTTGAGGTAAGATTGAGATTGCGCCTATCAAACAACATTGAACACAACAAAAACTACGTCAAAAATAACAAAATGACCAGATGCATTACATAAAGTTTTAGGAAACTTATTTCTAACCAAATTCTAATTAAGTCAAGGGGACTCATAGAAAGGCATGAAACTCAGATAATAATATATGCTTAATTTTGATTCAATTTGTCATGAGAGAACACTAGAGACATAGGAATTGTCAATAATCGAAAACAACCATAGGTTTACATCATGCATTCTTAATTGTGCCTTTTCACAGTTCAAAAATTCAGTTCAAAGCATACCTCAGTGATATCCCTTTTGTGATTTCGTTTCCATTTTCTGGCTTCCCCTGCCACGATTTTGTCTACTGTTAATGGATTTCCTCTCGTAGACACCCTCAAGATTGCCAATAGATCTTGTTCTTCCAGAACCTAAACTAGATTTTAGGTCTTTTGTCCAGCGTGTGAGCATAGATGAACAATGGAGAGGAAACTTACGCCATAGATGGACTTGCTTGATGGCGTTTTCAGGAATACTTCGTGTCATTATTTTTTGGTTCAAAGACTCCATGTCGTTATTTTTTGGTTTAAAGACTCAATGTCTCTTAAAAGTTTTCATTGTCATTTTTTAGATCTTTCAGCATGGCACATAATGGACAGCTAAGTAAGTATCTAACGTTTTAAAATGGAGGGACCAAAATAGAACAAAAGCACCAAGTGCGGGACTGAAATAGAATTTTTCTCAATTTATATTTAAGTCTTCTTAAATCTCCTTAACAAGTGCATTTTCTTCCTTTCTCCAACTCATACAATTATATAAATTTTTTCCCACATAAAATAACTTATTTAACATAAAGATTTCATGGGTATTATGAAAAGTATACAAATTAGTTAAAATATTTTTCACATGACAACAAATGAATGTAAAATATAGGTTGGTGTTGGGGAGAGTAAACATTATAAATCTTCCACAATTTTTATTTAGACGAAAAATTGTTTTTACAAGTTTTGTAATAAACTAAAAACTAAAGGGTGAAATTTGAAAAAAGAATTTTTGGACAAGGGATTGAAAGTTAAATAAAACCAGAGACAATAGAAATTTCCTTTGGGCACTAAAGAGAAAAGAAAAAGAAATATTAGCCAAAATATTTTTAACAGAAGACACTTTAGAACTTGAAAATTGGGGCATAAATGAATTTAATTAGGGCCAAAGTTGAATTTTTACCATGAATTAAAACTCATTCCATTAAAGCAGTTGAAGTATAATTACCTTATGATTTGTTAACCCTAAGGCTCAATGTTATAAGTTTTGATGATGACAAATATGTAACAAATGAGTTAGACATATAGTATCAATATGTGCTTAATTGATTAATCATTAACATGTGATATTTTATACTTGAATCATCCCTTATATGAGATATACTTGCTTATATTATATCCAATAGACTCTAATATTATAGACAATCAAAATTAGATATATATAATATAGGAATCTCATATGCATAGTAAAAAAACATGTTTACATTATACTAATTGTTATTAAAATATACATATTGAGATATATGAATTTGACTAAGTATTTAGCTTGTAAGTTGGACTAACTATTATGGGCATATTATTATTTTGTTAAATTCAATTGGACTTTTATTTATTGGCCCCATACATTTTAGTCCTCAAAATATAAGTTTGGGCAAAAAAGATAAGAGATATATGAATTTTAATGAAGTTGTTTTTAGATCTTTGATCACTATTTTTATCATATCTCCTAAATCAAAGAGAATTTTGTTGAGCCCATTTGCTGAAGACCAAGGTTTTCATGATGACAAACCCAAGAAGAAAAGCTTTTCCATATATTTCTTAGGTCTTAGATGTTTTCAATGTATTATCATATACTAGGAACCTTTGTAAGTGATATTGAGTTGATAGAGTCATGTAAATTGAATGTAAGATTAATTCTAGGTCCTAAATGTTGAAGAAAAGCTGCTTTGGGGAACTCTGGAAGTCCCCAGACGACTAGCCACAAGTTAGCAGTCGACTGTCCCCCTTGTCAGCTAGTTGCCAGGCCTCGCCAAGTTGAATGGGAGCTTTCTGTGAGTGAATAGTCGATTGACCATTAGCCAATAGTCGACTGGTCACCTCCTGAGAAGCCCTAATCTGCTACCAACTTGAGCCTTGATTGATTGGGAGCTCTTTATGAGTCACCAGTCGACTAGCCACACCCAGATCAAGCACCAATCTGCTGCCAGCCTTATGACTATCGATTGGGAGCTCTTTGTGAGTGACCAATTGACTGGCCAAGGTTGAGTAGTCGACTGGTTGATGGCAGACAAGCCATAATAAGTTTATAACGGATATATTTTGAAATCCCTGACTTCCCACTCTCTCCCAACGGATTTATTAGACCTTAATCTATATAAACTCAACCTATGGACTCTGAATCAATATGAGAAACAATGAAGAGTTATTATATCATTAGTTTCTATCATCTTATCAGTTCTTTATCATTAGTGCTTCATTGTATCATATACTTTATTTCAGAAAGTTCATATGTAATTCTTTTCTTTCTTGTAAGAGAGAAGCTCAAGGAGGTTCCTTGAGGGAGATAAGCTAAGAGAGAGCTTGGGTTGAGGGGGAGTACATCCCTGAGTGTATTTAAGGAGGTTCCATGAAGGAGTCAAACTATGAGAGCTTAGGATTAAGGAGAGGTTCTTTCTGTGTTGTTGTATTTACTTATTGTGATAGTGAAAAATCCTAAGAGGTTGCTTGGGGGCTGGATGTAGGCTTAGGTAAAAGCTATTGTGTTTACTCTTTTCCTTTACTCTTCTTACATTCTGCATTTATTATTTCAAGTTTGGTTTGATTATTTTACTTTTAATTTTAAAAGGAGTTTTTTAGTAAAATTTTTATGACACCCAATTCACCCCCTCTTAGGTGCCAGCCTTACTCAACAAGTGGTATCAAAGCTTGGGCTCTTGATTGAGGATTTAACCATCTCAAGAGTATAAATGGCTAGACTTAGCGATAATGTTTTGCTTGAAAAGCTATTTATTACAAAACCCCCGAGTTTCAATGGTGAAAATTTCACATATTGGAAATTAAGGATGAATACTTTCATTGAGGCTATTGACATTGAACTTTGGGATGTAATTGAGGAAGGTCCATATGTGCCTATGAAAGTTGAAGAAGGCAAGACCTCTATTAAACCCAAACGTGAATGTAATGATACAGAAAGAAGAAAATTTTTATTAAACAATAAAGCCAAGATTATTCTCAGTAGTACACTGAGTTAGGAAGAATATTTTAGAATCTCAAATTGTGAAAGTGTCAAAGAAATGTGGGAGGCTTTAGAAATAGCTTATAAGGGAACTTTAGGTGTAAAGGAATCCAGGATTCATAATCTCACACAGCAGTATGAGTTATTCAAAATGAATCTTAGAGAAACAA
Source organism: Delonix regia (assembly GCA_037074485.1). Taxonomy (NCBI): domain Eukaryota; kingdom Viridiplantae; phylum Streptophyta; class Magnoliopsida; order Fabales; family Fabaceae; genus Delonix; species Delonix regia. The sequence goes on along the minus strand of CM073452.1, from coordinate 20,073,783 downwards.
TTAAAGAAATGTAAATTTATTTTACTCATATTATGAATCATTTGGCAGCATTAGTAAAGACATACTCACAGATTTGTCAAGCATACAAGATCATGAAAGCACTTCCCATTAAATGGCAACCCAAGGTGACAACTATTAAGGAAGCTAAACGATGATCAATAAAATTAGTTGCTACTATCTTTGAATATCTTCAAGAGCATAAACCAAGATTGAAGCAACTTCTTGAAGAACAAGACAAAAAGAAGAAAGGTCTTGCTCTAAAAGTATAATCCTCAATGTATCCAGATGAGGAAAAGTGCAACAATGGCTCTCTCAATGAGTGAACAATTGACTAGACTCAAGTTAGCAGTTGACTGGTCACATTCTGAGAGTTACTAGTCAGCTGCTAGCTTAAGCCTTGATCAACTAGGAGCTCTCTCTAAGTCATAGTTGACTAGCCACTTGCCAATAGTCGATTGGTCAAACCTAAATCAAGCATCAGTCTGCTGCCAGCCTTAAGACCATCATCTGGGAGCTTTTTGTGAGTGACTAGTTGACTGGTTAAGAGTAAGCAATTAACTATTGAGGTATAGTATTTGAAACTAATGAGAGGGAAAGTATGCACAGTCAACTGGTTAGTAGTGAACATTCAATTGGTCGATGACAGAGAAGTCATGATTAATTTATAATGGACATATTTTGAAATCTCTGGCTTCCCACTTAATCCCATTGCATCCTTTAGTTCTCAATCTATATAAACATGACCTATGGATTTGAATCAATAAGAAAAACATTCAAGAGTGATTATATTATTTGTTTCTATCATCTTATCATCTCTTTATCATATTAGTGTTTAATTGTAACATCTACCCTGTTTTAGAGACTTTATTATCTGTGATGCTTTCTTTCTTTAGAGTGAAAAGCTCATGGAAAGAGCTTAGGTTCTGGGGAGCATATCCCTGAGAGTGTTCAATGAGGTTCCTTAAAGGAGTCAAGATGTGAGAGCTTAGGAATTAGGAGAGGTTTTCTTAGGTGTTGTATTAATTTTCTGTGATAGTGAAAAATCCCAAAAGGTTGCTTAGGGATTGGATGTAGGCTTGGGTAGAAGCCGAACCAGGATAAACCTCTGTGCTTATTCTTCTTCCTTACTCCTTTACATTTTGCATTTATTATTTCAAGTTTGATTTAATAAGTTTTGCTTCTAATTTTAAAAAGGGGTTTTTCAGTAGAATTTTATAAAACCCAATTCACCCCCTATTGGGTTCCAGCCTTGCTCAACAAGTGGCTTTTGAGCTTGGGCTTTTGATTAAAGACTTAATCATCTAAAGAGTATAAATGGCTAGATTTGGTGATAATGTTTTGCCTGAAGGGCTATTTATCACAAAACCTCCTCATTTCAATGGTGAGATTTTCACTTACTGGAAACTTAGGATGAAAATCTTCTTTAAAGCTATTGGCATTGACCTTTGGGATGTAATAGAGGAAGGTCCATTTGTGCCTACAAAAGTTGAAGAATGTGACCTTAATTAAATCCCAAAGTGAATGGAATGATGTAGAGAGAAGAAAATTTTTATTAAGCAATAATGCTAAGCTTATTCTTACTAATGCACTAAGGCAATAAGAATTTTTAGAGTGTCAAATTGTGAAAGTCCAAAAGAGATGTGGGAAGCTTTAGAGGTAGCCCATGGGGGAACCTTAAGAGTAAAGGAGATCAGGATTCATAGTCTTACATAATAATATGAATTGTTCAAAATGAACCCTGAAGAAATGATTAAAGTAATGCAAATTTGTTTTACTCACATTGTAAATCATTTGGCAACTCTAGGGAAGACATACTCATAAACTGACCAGGCTTACATGATCATGAAAGCTTTTCCTATGGAATGGCAACCCAAGGTGACAATAATTAAAGAAGCAAAAGGGCCATTTGTAAATCAATTTTTGCCCTTTTAGGGAGTCTTCATGAACATAACAAAAGAAAAAAGGGTCTTGCTCTCAGAGCTTCATTATCAATATATCCAGAAGAAGAAGAATGTAATGATGATTCTTTGGATTAAATTGATGAAGAAACTCTTGGTCTCTTTGTTAAAAAGTTTAGAAGATTCTTCAATAGTAGAAGAATCAATGGTAGGAGACCAGCTAGAAGGAATTAAGAGACCAAAGAACTTCTCATCTGTTAGGAATGTAGAAAGCTAGGACATATCAAATGGGAATGTTCTTAATTCCTAAAGAAGCAAGATAGCTCATATAAGAAGAGAGGAAAAGAAAAGAAAAAGGCTTACCTATCAGCCACTTGGGGAGAAAGCAATGAAGGTTTGACTAAAAAGACCCCATTACCATCGGAGTAGGTCATACTCAATCTTATTCATATTGTAATGGGAAATGATGCCCTTCAAAGCTTCGGGTATCTCAAAGATACCTATTATGATCTTGTTTTACAAGGATCCACTAGTTGGTTATTTGGGGATCTTTGGAACTTTCTCGATTTAATCGAGTATGCCCACTAGTATAAAGAGGCTGAGATAGGTGGAAGGATATAGTCTTCACCACTTTCTTTCCTTTCATAATGGAGGGCCCACATTAAACAAATTGGGGTCATAGAATACTTTAGGGTTGGAGTGAAAAGCCACAAAAGCACAAGTCAAGAATTGTATAAAAAAGATTGAAAACTACATATGGTTTAAGACTTACTTCCTTGAAAAAAGGGAGATGAGTTATGTAGGCTGTGGCCGTTCAAGAAATGTAGCAGTTGCTCGATCAAAGCCGATCAAAGAATCGATTATATTCCAGATATTGCCAGAAGACTAATGAGACTTACTAGAAGTGAAGTAAAAAAGAGCAGGAAATTGTATATTTTGAATAAAAAACTTTAGATGTTCATCTCCAAGCCTAACATCCTCTACATTATCATATGGTTTCAACAACATGTCTAACCATACCTTGCCACTTGCTAGTTCAAAGTCTAAAATCAAAGTCAGTCAATAAGATATATGTTTCTCTTCTTCTTGTCAATAAATAGTGTATGAGATGTACATAGTCACTGGCCTTTCTCGATTGCCTTTGTTCCTCCGTTTAGCTATAGTTACTTTGTTCCTTCTCAATAGATGAGATTGGACTATCTTTTATAGAGTTGTGAAAGGCAAATAGTTGCCTAAAGCTTTTGTTGGTTCAAAAGCGCTTAACCAATAAGAGAGGTTTGAATCCTTCCTAGTCCAAAGGACTAAATGATGGTAAACTATCACCCTTTGGCTTATTAGGGTAGTAGCTTTCCCTACTGCTGAGCTACCAACTGTGGTTGCTCTTCATTAGTCTTCAATGAGCACTACTGATAAAGCATTAGTCTCTTCATTCTAAATGGTTGAAGGCTTTTAATGATTAAGGATAGGAAGAAAACCTCACTCACTACGTAAGTACTATATAGGTTAACCTATTTACAGTAAAAACTTGCTTTTCTTATTTGCTTTCCTTATCTTGCTTGACCTTGTGTTTAACAAAGAGAGTTTAGTTAGGAAAGAGTGATTAAGATTTAGGCAAGAGATAGACTACTCCTCAGACCTTTCCATATTGGACCTGGGCCAACTACTGATTAGAAGATACAACTCCTTAGACTACTATGACAACTACCTTTGAAGTGGCTTATCACTTAAAGTTAGATTGTTATCTCCTATTGGCATTACGTATCAAAGGCATAAGCCATGGAAGGGAGCGAACTGGCCTGTAGAAAAATAGGATCCAGATAATGAAAGCATATTCTAAAGGGTTGTTTATGACTTACCTACATGCCTTAATCTTAATAAAAGGAGTTTGTCACCAAGTTATGAGTATGTGAACTTACCCATGGTAGAAAGTGATATTAGGTTAGAGTAGGGCAAGGATTTAGATTTTGAACTGTTATGAAATTCATTTTGTTGCTCACTAGAATTGGTTCTATTTGAATTTCATTCTAGGGTAGGGGAAGAACTGTTAGTGGAGTGGGATTGTAGTATTGGTCCTTTCTTTTCCTATTTACGTAAAACATTTTGGTTCTTGGGAAGATGGCAGTCCGATTTCATCTATTAGAGGTATAATTGCTGAAATGAAGAAGCTAACCTTAGCCATATGGCTAATGAAGATAAGGTAAGCTCTCTCCTTACTTATGAAGAGTTACAAGATGCATTTGATGATTTACACACTGAATTTCTCAAGATGGCAAAAACCTTAAAATTTTCGAAGAAGAAAATCTTAGCTTTAGAAGACAATCTAGAGAAAGAGAAGGAAGAAAATAACTCTTTACTCAAAAATTAAAATTTATTTAAAAAAACAAATTGAAAAATTAGAGCATGACGATATTAGTTTAAAACATGAACATCTTTCTCTAAAAAATAAAACTTTTTGTAATTGTGAACTTTTGCTAAAAGAAAAGAAAGATTTAATGAACACTCTTGCCAAGTTCACTAAGGGGAAAGATAACTTAAATATTCTACTTGGTAAACAAAGATGTATTTTTGATAAAGCAGCAATTGGGTATAATCCTAAGAAAAGACAAAAATATTATAAAGAATTCTTTATTCCTGTTATTCTGAGAAGCATTCCATTCATCATATGTAACTACTATTGTAAGAAGGGTCATAAATCATACACTTGTCCTTACTGAAATAATAAAACTCTAAAAGGGAAGAAAATATGGGTTCCCAAGAGAACAACCAACACTCAAGGACCCTACAAAAATTGGGTACCTAAAAATAAGACTTAATGCTTCAGTAGGCGTGTATGAAGGCTACCAGAACAAAGTGTTATTTGGGCAGTGGATGCTCTAAACATATGACTAGAGACAAATCTAAGTTTATTTCTCTTCAACCAAAGAATGGAAGGAATGTCAGATTTGGAGGTAAAGGACAAGGAAAAATCATAGGTACTAGAAAAGTTGGTAAGAACTCTTCCACCTCCATTGATAATGTACTTCTTGTTGAAAGCTTAAATCATAATCTCCTTCTCATCAGTCAATTGTGTAATAAAAATAATAGAGTTATATTTAATTCAAAACATTGCCAAGTTGAAAATTTAAATGAGAAGAAAACCATACTAATAGGACATAGGATTAATAATGTATATGTTATAGATTTAGATGATGTTCCCTTTAGTAATTCAAAATGTTTGATAAGTGTTAATGATGATAGCTGGTTATGGCATAGACGACTTGCTCATGCTAGTATGAGTCTTTTAAAGAAGCTTGCTAAGAAGGACTTAGTTGTTAGTTTACCAAAATTAAAATTTGATAAAAGCAATCTTTGTGAAAGGAATTATCTCCACAACTAGATCGCTGCAATTACTTCACATGGAGTAAATTATTATGTACTAGTAATTGTAGATAATTTCTCCAGATTCACTTGGAAACTTTTTTTACCTCATAATGATCAAGCCCTCAAATCTTTCAAAAAATTGGCTAAGTTCATTCAAAATGAACAAGGCATGACCATTGTGAGAATACGAAATGATCATGGTAGAGAATTTGAAAATAACCTATTTATTCTATGATAATAATGGAATTGAACATAATTTCTCTACACCAAGAACTCATCAACAAAATGGAGTTGTAGAAATGAAGAATACAACTCTAGAGAAAATGGCTGAAACTATGTTGAATGAAAGAAATCTTAAGTATTTTTAGGTTGATGCAATAAATACTGCATGTTTTGTTGTGAATAAAGCAATGATAAGGCCTATCTTGAAAATGACTCTATATGAATTATATAAATGAAAAAAGCCTAATATTTCCCATTTGTATATACTTGGATGTAAATGCTTTGTGCTTAATAATGGAAAAAGATAATTTAAGCAAATTTGATGCAAAATATGAGGAAGCAATCTTCTTAGGATACTCTAGTACAAGCAAGGCCTATAGAGTATATAATAAAAGAACTAGGATAGTAGAAGAGTCCATTTAGGTAAATTTTGATGAATCTAACCCTCTTAAGCTAAGAAAGGCATCTTGTGAAGATATTATAGTTACATTTAATGATCTTACAATAAAAGAAAAATAAATAGCTTAAGAAATTAAGAATGTAAGTGAATCCATCAAGACAGAGGAACAATCTTTTTTGCAAGAAGAATCTGACTAGGAAGAATAAGTCACCCATAAGCTACCAAAGGCATGAAATTTCAAAAAAGATAATCCTCATAACAAATAATTGGTGAGGTCCCTAAAGGGTTAACAACTCTAAACTCACTTAGAAATATCTATAGTCATCAAGCTTTCTTATCCCAAATAGAACCAAATGGAATTAATGAAGCATTGAAAGATGAATATTGGTTGTCAGCTATGTAATAAGAATTATATCAATTTGAAAGAAGTCAAGTGTGGAAACTTGTCCCTAGATCCATTAATCATCCTATAATAGGTACTAAATGGTTATTTAGAAATAAGTTGGATGAATTAGGAGTTGTAACTAGAAATAAAGCTAGGTTAGTTGTAAAAGGTTACAATCAAGAAAAAGGAATTGATTATAATGAAACCTTTGTGCCTGTAGCTAGATGAGAAGCAATTTGTATGCTACTAGCCTTTACTTGCATAAATGACTTTAAGTTGTATCAAATGGATGTCAAGAGTGCATTTCTTAATGGATACATAGTAGAAGAAGTGTATGTAGAACAACCTCCAGGTTTTGAAAATCAAAATCTACCAAAACATGTATTCAAACTAAGAAAAGCATCTTATGGCCTTAAACAAGCACCTAGAGCATGGTATGAAAGACTGAGTACATTTCTCATTGAGAATAATTTCTCTAGAGGCAAGGTTGATATAAATTTATTCTTTAATAAGAAAAAGAATGATATCCTAGTTGTTCAAATTTATATGGATGATATTGTATTTGGTGCTACTAATGAAAGTCTATGTAAAGAATTTGCTGAGATGATGAAGGGAGAATTTGAAATATCTATGATGGGGGTGCTTACATTTATTTTGTGAATGGAATCTTCAATCAATCCAAATATGTCAAAGAACTGCTTAAGAATTATGGATTCGAAAATGTCAAAACAAACGACACTCAAATGGGATTAACTGTAAAAATGGATGTTGATGAAAAGGGCCAACCTTATGACATCTTAAAGTACATAGGTATGATTTGATCCCTTCTATATTTAACTACAAGTAGACCTGACATTATGTTTGGTGTATGCATTTGTGCTAGATTACAAATTTGCCCAAAAGAATCTCATTACCTAGTAGTAAAGAGAATTTTTAAATATATTGCTAACACAGTACAAATGGATCTGTGGTATCCAAAAGAATCCACTAATACCTTGGCGGGATATTTAGATGCTGATTTTATTGGTTGTAAAACTAACAAAAAAAGCACCAGTGGAACATGTCAATTCTTTAGAAACTCTTATGTTTATTGGTTTAGTAAGAAATAAAATAGTGTAGCATTATCCACTGCTAAAGCTGAATATGTTGCAGCTGGTAATTATTGTGCTCAAATCCTTTGGATGAAACAATAACCAGAGGATCTTGAGTTACACCTTAAAGAAATTCCAGTCAAGTGTGACAATACCAGTGCAGTTAACCTCACTAAGAATCCCATTATGTATTCAAGGTCTAAACATATATTAGGTATAACTTATCAGAGACCATTTCCAAAAGAAAGATATTAGTTTTGAATTCATTAAAACTAAATTTCAACTTGTTGATATCTTCACTAAACCTCTTTCAATTGAAAGATTTTGTTTTGTATGAGTTGAACTTGGAATGGTTAATCCTAATGAACTATAAAATAAGAATTCAAATTGTTTTGCCATTTGCTTATAGTGAACATTCACTGGCTTGAGCATCAGAGTATTTTCTTTTTACTTTACAGAATGTTTGTGAAAATTTCTTATGATTTCTACTTATTTGAAATGATGTTTTGATAAACGTTTATGCTTAGATGTTCATATAAGTAGAATATTCTCTAAAAATCAAGAAAGTTAGCCCAAAATACTTCATTTGGTCATATTTTAAAGTGACCAGTTGACTGCCAAGGAGTGGACAGTTGATGGTAAAGGCTAGGAGAGTGACTAGCTCCTCAGGAAGTGAGGAGCAGTTGATTATGGGCTCTCTATATGGGAGTAGTTGACTGCCCAAAAATGGAAGTAGTCGATTGGGCACCCTCTACAACTTGACAATCGACTAATGCTAAGTGGCTAGTCAATAGGGAGGTTCCAGATAGCAGCGATGTGAAAAATAGAGGTTAACAGTTGACTGTTCATAAGTGACCAGTCGACTGGTTAATGTCAGAGGGTGATGCTATGTAAAAATAAGACCGAAAGTCAATTGCTCATGAGTGACTAGTCAATTGGTCAATGATAGGAATTGCTATTTGAAGTTGTCGAAACCCTAAAAACTTATCTCTAACACTATTTTCACTAGCCAACTACTCATCCCCTTTCTTTCTCTCCTTTTTTTGATCAAATCCTCACCAAATCTTAGTGTTTTTGTTTCCAAATAAATCAAAACCACTGATTAAACTCCTTAATCTAGGGTTTCACTAGTTTAAAAAGGGGATTTTTAGCTCTTATCTTCTCCCACTCAGAAATCTTGCAATCTTTCTTAATTTCTTGCACCTCATTCATCATCCATGGCTTAAAGACTTACTCCCAAGTGTGCTAGGACCAAGAATGCAACTGTTGGCTCCTCTTCTAATCTTCCACCTTTCTTCTCCATAAGAGCTTAAGAAATTACGTTCATTAAAAACTTTCAACAAAGAGGAATTCTTCTAAGTAGGTATGTGCATCTTCCATTGCTCCAAGAAGAGGGATTTAGCCTTTTTAATTTGTTTTCCAATAATGGGTTAGATGATTTGCTAAGTCTTATGCTTGATTATAGCCCCAAGGTTATCAAGACATTTTATTCTAGCCTTACATACAATCTCACTACCTATCTCATCACCATTGAAGTCAAAGGAACATGAATTGTATTTGGTGATGAAATTGGCTGAAATCCTTAATCTTCCTCCTCCTGCTGGCCATTATTTCATTGATCATCCTAACTCCCGAAAGTAATTGTCAACTGAAATTGGCTGGAACATGTCAGATGGTATATGTTGTTGTAAATCAGGAAATAAGCCTTTTTTAAAATCTAACTGTTATAGTGTATAAAGCTTAGTGATCGCAATTGTGTCATGAAATTAGTGCAAGTAATGGTATAAAGCTTCAATGGCCAATGCAAAATGCTCTCCTATGAGTGTAATGAATTCACTATTATTATACAACTTAATAATGGATGTAATATAATCTGCTATATGGGAACTAATGGTCACAAGCCAAGCTACATCCAATATGATGTCACACCTTGCAATAGATAGAACTATGGCTGGGAATGTAAGAATATGTCCTTGAATATTGAGAAAGATATGCTTAACCACACCTTTACTAACTAAGTGATTGCTATTACCCACTAGAACACGAAAAACAAGGACAACATCGATGGGCAAACATAAAAAGTGAGGTAGCCGGGGTTGAACTAAATTGTTAGAACTCTCACCATCTAATAATACCTGCACATTTTTACTATTAATTTGGCCAGTAAAATGGATTATGCCTATACCATCCACACCCTTCAAAGCATTGAAAGACAAACAATGTGAATCAATAGATATAGCAGGGTCGAACTCCAGAAGAGCCAATATGGAGCCAAATTGAGTTAATCCAGGAGGATTATCCAACTGTAAAATATCTTCCAAATCTAACAGCAAATATTGCTTTTTAGGACATTTAGGATTCCACGAAAATTTCTCATCACATGTATAACACAAATGCTTTTCCCATCGAACCTGCTTCTTAGTCAGTGAGATCTTCTTAGTCGGTAGCATTGGTTTCGTTATCGGTGTAGGAAACAATGATAGGAAGGACATTTTAGCAAGTGGCCCATTCACTTTAGACAATGATCCATCAAATTTAAGGCCTCCTTTACTTAAGTGTTCACATTCATCAAACAAGCGAGCTAAACCTATTGTATGAAGATGCGTCGCAGGAGATTGGGCAATCCCGTTACACTTAATATCAGCCTTGAGCCCACTGATGAAACAATCCAATAAAGCCTGTTTAGATTAGCCTTCGACACGATTGGCTAATAACATAAACTCCCGAAAGTAATTGTCAACTGAATTAGTTTGCATAAACTTGAACAACTATGACTGCAGATTATCAAACTGTGATGGACCGAATTGCTCCTCTACGGCTCGAGCTAAAGCAGCCCACAAAGGAATGAGACGAGCTTTCTACTTCATCTGAAACCATAACCTTCATATGAATGGCCACAATCTTCAACCGTTGTGTGTTTGGTGCGTTATAATAAGCAAAGAATTGCTTTGCTCAGAACAACCAGTGTAATGGATCAGTGCCATCAAATTGAGGAATGTCAAATTTAATAGTACGCATCTGGAATGGTTGATACCCCTACACTTGTTGAGAAGAACCAGGTTGATCCACCTGATGAGGAGCTAGAGCCTGTTATGATAAACGATCTATCGATCTTGCTACATCGTCCATTGCTTGAGTTAACGAATCAACAGAAGCTTCCAAATGCTCCAAACGACCATTATAGGTTGCTTCACGTTGTTCTATGAGCTCTACTAAGGTTTAAACTTAGCAGACAAGTCCTTAAATTGGACTGCCCCTACCATGCATGTGAATGAAAGCACTAAGTTTGTAATGATATGGAACACAGAGTGCTTAACAGGAAATATCATAATTACTCAATTACATAGAAAAGGAAAACTATAAGTGGAACACAATAAAGAGTGGACCCCAAGCCCGTGTAGAAGGAATGGAATTCAGAGAGAAGATAAGACTATGTGAAAACAACTTTCCTCCTATCATAGCTTCCTCAGACTTATATAGTCATTGCCTCACACATCTTCCACATTTCTTTCCTCTTTCTGTTACTTCTTCTCACCATGCGCTCCTTCATAATATTAAGATCAATTGCTACGTGTCCTTATTAGTTAACAGTGCTATTCTGGATGAAAATTTCATTATTATTACATCCTTTTCTAAGATGATTGTAATTAATTAGGGCCTTTGAATAGTTTGGGAGATATATAATAGTCTTATGAAAGATATCGAGCCTACAAATTACTCATAGTTTTAAATGAAGTGCTTTTCCTCAATAAGAACACAAAGGGTTTTGCTAACCGGTTAAGGATCATTTATTACCTATAATAAATTAACCTTAACCAATGAAATTAGCCTGTAACTATTTATTATTATTGGTAAGTGGTTCAATAAATGATCTTTAATTAATTTCATTGGTTAAGGATCATTTATTCTGGGTAATAAATGATCTTTAACTAGTGTCTTAGGAGCACTCTTTAGCAAAACCCAAACACAAATTAGAGTGAAATTTCGTACACAGGATAATGAATGGACAAAATCACCTTGGAATACTCTGATCCATTTATTATTGTACATTTCAGTATATATTTAGTGGATTCCCACAAACGGTTGTTTCATCAATTTAGGAAAGAGATATAGAGGTCTTCGGATCCCTGTTGTAAGAGCCCTTAGATTATTATGACCACATGTGGCCATCATGATTCAATAGCTCAAAATAGTTAGAGCTCATGCTGTTACATCAAAGAAAATATTAGTAGGTAATAACACATATGTGGCATATGATGATGGTATGTTTGTCTAATCAAATCATGACTAATCAAATTATGACGGAGAGAAAGATTATATTATTTGATTGGGTTAGCATTACACTTTGTTATAATTTGATTAAACTAACACCCCACCTCATTTGCCACATAAGTTATTAGTATCATTCAAATAAGGGATCTATGCTCAATAAACAGAGTTCCACTTAAAAATATAGGACCTACTAGAGTAGAAGTCCACTCACTTTATATGTTTATGTTTAATTTATCAGTTAAGGAATACTGAGAGAGCAATAAACTCATGGAATCCATTTTAAATACAATTTCTTTTTTTTTTTTTTTTGCCCAGTAACATGCTACCATATATCCTCTACATAACAATATTAGAAGTTTTTATTCAGCATGCTAACTTATAATATAATTGATATATTGTATAAAATACCAGGGTCAAAAATTTTAATTATGAAAATTTTACTTATAAGAATAACCATACTCATTTATTTCCTGTAAATTTTGATTGACTAATTTTGCTAATTTGTATGTCCCGTAGAATAAACATTACTGACTTATTGTCCCTCCTTATTCCCAAAGAAAGTGAAATATGATAGCTAGCTTGCGAGAGGAAATTATTTTTATCTTTAATTTACAATACGTGTGGCTCGAGCTATACGTTTATGATTTATGTTTTTCTTAATCACATGATTGTTTACTTCTAACTTAATTTTATATTCTCATATAAACGGCGTGCAGCGCCAAGGGTGATCTAAAAATTCTAATTGTCATTATTAATTATTACAATTAATTAATAATTTGACAGATGTAATTGAAAATTTAGAGAACCAAATAGGCAAATACCATCAAGGTCAATGAGAAAATTCCAAAATATCCCTTTGTATTTTACATATATACCTTGGGAGGTAAAAAACGAGGTTGACTTAGTTTACCAAATTAAGATGTTGATGTACTTTATTTTTCTCAAATTTTTAGGATAAATTTTCAATAATAGCAAGATAAATTGATTAAAATCATTATCTCCCTAATAATCCAAAAAAAAAAATTTCGTTTTTCAATGAAATGTATTGAATGGTACGTACGAATTTTGATATATTATTATTATTATTAAGTGTTAGAACGTATATTTGTTCAGTCTATATATATATATGCCGTTTCACATTTTATTTTCACATTATATATACATAGCTTAAAACTGAACAGCTTACACACAATTAACTCAGTAATATTAAATATATAACTAATTAATTAGTAACCATAAACAAGCTCGTACTACATATATCCTTATATAAATATAGTTGGTAGAGAGCTCGAAGGCAAAATTAAACTACATATCAACGCATGTCACCCAGGGGTCTTTCTTTTCTCCTTCGGCTTCTTCAACAAGTCGAGACATTTCAACTGTCATATCTTCTGCCCGTGAAAATAGATGTTCCTGCATCTTTACACAAATTGTCAGACTTAATTCTAAGATTACTACCTAATACAACAAAATTTACAAAAAAAATTATAAAAGCTTATTTCATATCATTTTCATCACCTAAATAATTTAAGAGCCTGCTGTCCTACATCTGTTTGATGCAATTAATGTTCTACTACTAAAGTGCTTCTCGTAAGAAAATTGAGCCAAACTTGTCAAAGAGATGTTGTCTTACAACTTATCACTTGTATCAAGCCAGAAAGAATTTGAATTCTCTTATATATGTCCTTTTCTATTTATCAATTTTTTTTATTGGAGGAGATAGACCACTCAAGTAGGTCCCAAGATCTTACATTCTTAAGTGGCATTCACTGTTCAAGTGAGCCTGACCCATCCACTCTATGTCTATATATCTCTCTGAAACATTACAAAAAAAAAAAAAAAACGAGATAAGAGAACCCGAGAGAATCTAAATAAAACTAAAAGTGCGTAAACCTGGACACTGGGTGGTTCCTTTATCATGAATTTGAAAGTGCTGCATGTTCCAACAGGGAAGCTCTGGTTGATTCTATTCCCAGAACCTCTCTTATTGACGTAACCTGGATAATCCCATCTATAAAATGGAACTTGCTCAACCAAATAAAATCCAGCTTCCTCTGCTATCTTCTCTATTCTCCAGTTACAGAAAGGGTGTGCTGTTTTGTGCGTCACATGAACTTCTCCACTTTCGCTCACCATTTCTCTACTACTCTTCATGAAGCCCCTCACCAGATCCTGATGTAACCTGAAATTATAATTGCTATTACGTTATACGTAATTACGTATAGTTATTCAATAATTTATAATTTAATTGGCATAGAGATCACTTCTTTTTTTATTTTTTTTTGTTTTTTGTTTTTTTTATGGTTGAAATATTGAATTTAATTACTCGATTTGTGTAGAGTCCTGCTCTCTGCAGAAGAATCCAGCGTGAGGAAAGTTGAAGACTATTCTGTCAAAAAGCTTGTCCTGGAGAGAAGGATGTTTGCTCATGGTGTGCGCATCCACTTCATGCAAAATGGTGCAGCCAAGGTTCTCCAGTTCTTTCAAGTTCTCAAGGGCTCTCGAGTAGTTCCTTGTCAACGTAACTGGAACATTTGCTTAAGTGTTATAATCCAGAAAAATTGCCTTTTCTTGATATTTGAACAAATTAAGATTCTAGCAATGCTGTTAGATATATTAATACAACAGAGAGTACTCAATATACATCTATATATATTATACCTTTGGAGTCAAGAGATGTTGCTACCATGTTAGCGGCAGAGCCAAATGCCTTTGCCAAGCATAGTGAGAAGGAGAAATCTCCCTCTCCCACCATCAGTATCTTCTGGTTGCTACTGTAGTGCTTTATCGTTTTCTCTTCCATTTTTAACTCTCAATTTAATTTACTGCGATTTTAGAATTATAAGGAAGAAGACTAAGAGGCAATGGATATTTATATACCCACGGAAGGGCAGTGGGACCGATTAGATAACTATAATAATAAGTACTCTTAATTATGTAGTGCGTTACTCACCAACTTTCTTAGATAGGTTTAATTAGGGGCTTTCATATGCATGTATTTGGGAACTGTGAAGCGTCCAATTTACAATCTATGAATGCTATGGGAACTGGGAAGGTATTTTTATGACTTAATTATAGTTTATATTATGTCCCAATAAAGGCTAGAGTGTCCTAAGCCTTTGTGTAGGCTAATTAATTACTTTTAAACAGGAATCATTAAGCCATGAAAGTTGATTTGATTATTTATTTATTAATTTTTCAATTTGTGCTGGATAGTTCTTCTGATAGATGTATTTATGTATATCTGTAATTTGTGTTCTGTAATAGCATTTGTTTTAACACATGTCAAAGTAAATATTGTGATAGTCCTTTTCTGCTACGTGTCATCATTCTATTGTAGCATTGTTTTATATAATGGTAGGCCTCGACTTAGAATCAATTTTGAGTTCGTTTCATAAAAATGTTCTCGCGTTCCTACTTGGTATCAGAGCAACAGAGGCTCAAGCCATGACATCATAATCTAATCCTTCATCTGTCTCAGGCTCTGCCTTCAACAAACAAGTGAATAAGCAATCCTTTACTTCCATTAGGTAAGAAAAATGATGTAACCTAGATTGATTTGTAGGTTTGTTTCAATCGTGCAGGCAGGGAAAGAGATAACAATTCAAATTATGGTTCCGACGTGAGGTTGGTTTGTTTCAGAACTTTTATGATCTATCTGATCATAATTTCGTATTATAAGCATGTATTTGTGCTAATGTTGTTACCTCTGTACAAGCCAGCGAAATGCTTGTGAAATTAGGTGCACTGCTATAACTCAATCTCCCGCTTCACCACCTCAAAAATCGAGGAATGTTTAAGAATGATTGCTTGAAATTAAGAAATATGTAAACGGTTAACATTCCAATAATAAATCAATAATACATTTTAAATCGATCAATTTTCGATAAATCATGATTTAAATCGGTCAATGGTACATAGCTTTGGAAATCACATTTTTAATGGTACAGCCCTCGGAAAATCTTTCTCATCAGTCAAGAGTACTTAGTCATCGAATATTTTTATCAAACGGTCAAGGGAACTTAGCCCTTAGATTCTTATTAAAAGACATGTAAAAACCTTCCTTTTTCATATCGAGAGCACACGACATCTCGGGATAACTCACTATCGGTCGAGGATATGTATTTCTCAGGTTATTTGTATCGGTTGAGAGCACACAGCATCTTAGGGTAATTCACTATCAGTCGAGGGTATGTATCCCTTAGGTTATTCATATCGATCGAGAGCATATAACATCTCGAGGGTAGTGAGTCGCAAGCTCACACTAAAACATTCTTCTTATAGTGTCCTCCCTAAATCTAAGGAATTGTCATACATAAGTTTTCCTTTTTCAATATCAATGTTGTCAAAATGAAACTTTTGTGATCTCTAGTAAATCAATACCCTTTTTTATGCAATTCTCTCTTTTTATAGTTTTTGCATGGACATCCCATACCTGTTATAAATCATAATTCATGTGAAAGACTAACAAGTCTAACAAATTATGCTACTATATAACAATACAATGGTAATCAGGGAGTTGAAAGAACTAGTAATAAAATTTATCAACAATCCCTATATCACAAAAATATACTTTCCTCAATTCCTATTACTAAAACATAACAATTTAGGTTCATTATAATGCCTCTTAACAAATTCATCAAGCAACCAAAATATCTACTCTTCTTATACTATCCATAACATTAATTCATCACATATTTCTTCCTTCTCCTTAATTCTTCATATTTCCATTACCAATTTCATATTCAACTTCCTTATCATTACTAAAAACAAGCCCTAGGTCTATTCCCTGATTCCAGCACTTAACTTACTCAGATTTTTCATCAAGTTTCATTCACTGCCTTAAAAACTTCCTAAATTTTTAGTTTAGTCCTAAATTTCATACTTTCGCCTTCAATCCAAGTAAAACCATGAAGAACAATAGGGTTTCATGTCATACACATTAAAAGTGTTCTTATAAGACTAATTTAAACCCATTAAGTTTCAGAATTTCACAATTTTCTGTAAAACTTCAAAATCTCCAAAATTTTCAGTTTAGTCCCTATCAGAACAAATCTCAAAACCTTGCCTAAAATCATACTTCCAAGGCTGAAATTAAATGGGAAATGACTTAAAATACTTCTTCTAACATCATTTTCATGAAAAACTGATTAAAACTTACCAAAATCCACTGCAAAATTCCTCTTTTCTCAGCTATCACAAAACTTGCTAGAAAACACTGTTATCACTGGCAACTGTAGGTGGTGGCGGTTCAGAACGCATCGTCAATGAGGGAGGAAGCTAGTTGGAGGTGGTGGTGCAGCTGATTGTGGGGAGAAACGTAGAAACAATGAGAAAGTGATGATGTTTTCTGCCAAGGAAAAAGAAGCTTACGGGAAGAAGAAAAAAAAAGTGAAGGGTAGTTTCATAATTTTATATTGAGAAGGATACGTGTCATCACCAAAAATTTTTTTTGAGGAAGGAGGAAGCTGGCTCCAAATGCCATGCCTTACAACTAAGCCAAAACTCCTCTCTGGTTAAGAATACACTCCACAAATATTTATTCTTTCATTCTTGTTAAAAATAAAAATTTGCTTCATATTTTGGCAAGTGTTAGAAGAACAAGAGATAATTGCTAAATCATCTTGTCCGCACACCAAGACAATTTTAAATGTCAATATGAAGAAAGCAAGCACCAATACGAAAAGAATAATCAAATTGAAAAGATGAAGTTCAGCACCCTGTTGGAGCAAGTTCTCAGACAAAGTAATGTATCAAAATCAAAAGCATTCAAAATCTTAACTCCAAGTTGGCCCCAACTTTAGCTCCACCCCAACGTACCTTTTCCCAATACTCAGCAATGCACATTGGTCCCCACCATTTTTTAATTAGAAACCTCTTTCCCCCCACTTTATTTTCCTTACTCCATATCCCCTTTAGCAAGAAGCGAACATCTTCATTTTTATATCCATCTTTATCTCCATCTCTAACAGTAAACAAACATTACTTAATCCGTATCTTCCACCTAAACCCGCCTTTTCCACTAGCACAGCTCTAAAAAGCTTGCCCTTCCATCCCCACCCACAATGCAGGGTAGTACAAATTTTGTTTTCTATGCGTATTTATTGCTATCTGCTCTGTTTGGATTAAGAGAAAAAGGGTAAGTATTATATACCAGTTTGCCCAAAAGAAAAGATTCAATTTCACACAGGCGAAAAGGGCTAGAAATGTAAGAAAGGTGCGAAGGTGGTAGATCCCATTCACTTTTCTTGTGCTGTATGACGCTGTCAAATTCCAGTGTAATTTTACAAATTCTGGAGGGCAGAGGAAAGGAAAAACAATCTTTATGTTTGGTCCATATAGTTAATGTACTAAAAGTTCACATGACTTCACTTTTACCTTTTGATATTGAATAAAGTTTGATGTTCTTGAGTTCAATTCTTATCACTTGGTCAGAAATTAAAAAATAGAGAATCATCTCATGAAAGTTGTAAACTTGCCGATGCAGAGGACACAGATCCGAATTAGGAGTTTATCATCACTGAATTGTGTGTTTAATTAAAAAGGGAATTGGTGACATGCCTCTGCTTTGTTTAATATTGATCTAACACTTCTTCTGAAAATTATATATAACATATGCAAAACTGGATATGTCCACAGCACCTTCTGTAGTTTTTGTAACACCCATTCATAGCATTGCATACCTTTTTTTTTTTTTTTGGATAAATTTAACATGGGAGGGAGGAGTAATGGAAAACTTTTAAGTATTTAGCCTTTTTAGTTTTAAATTCCCCTATATGGGAATTTAAAGAAAGAAAAAAGTAAAACAATATATTTTTTTACAAACGGAAAAAATAATTAAATAAAAATATAAAAAAATCAAGAAATCTGATACTTGTACCTAAAGGCGATACCACTTAAATTAAAACACCCCCATAAATTAAACAGCATAATGATTTACTATTATAATACTTATTACTGATTGAAATTTTCAATGTAAAAAAGATTAAATAATGGGTTACAGAAAGAGTTACTTCGGGCCAAAAAAATACATATTTACGGCAGTTCAGTATAGATAGCCTTATGTAAATATAATTTGGTGGGGAGCTCCAAGGCAAAATTAACCTATATAGCAACGGACGTCATCGAGAGGCCTTTCTTTGTGGACTTTCCCTGCCGAATACAATCCAGTTTCCTCTGCTCTCTTTGTGGACTTCGTTTTTTTATTCGACCTATATGTCTATGTTTTAGGCTTTTCTTAATTACTTGATTGTCTACTTCAAAGTTAATTTAATATTCCATATAAGCCTTGCGCAATACCAAGGAAGAAAGGTGATTTAAAAATTTTAATTTTCGTTATTATTATTATCATCCTCATCAAAAAAATTAATTAATAATTTGACTTGAATGGTTGAGAATTAAGTCAACCACATACTATCAATGTCAATGAGGAAAGACCAAAACATCCATTTCATTGAAAAACTTGAGAATCTAGCAATGGTGTTCAGTAATCAGCATCAAAATAAATTAATACCTTAAGTACTCTAAATATATATATATATATATATATATATATATATATATAGTATACCTTTGGAGTCGAGAGATGTTGCGACCATGTTACTGGCAAAGCCAAATGCCTTTGCCAGGCATAGTGAGTAGGAAAAATCTCCCTCTCCCACCAGCAGTATCTTATGGTTGCTCTTCCAATTTTAACTCTCAATTTAATTAATTGTAATTTTTATTCAAGAGAAGAACTATAGGCAAAAGGACTGAGGCGATGAATATTTATACTCACGGAAGGGCACTGGGATCGATTAGACAACTACAATAATCTGTACTCTTAATTATGTAGTGCGTTACTCACCAACTTTCTAGATAGGTTTAATTAGGGGCTTTCATATGCATGTATTTTGGAAACTGTGAAGCTTCCAATTCACAATCTGATGAATGTTATGGGAACGAGGAGGGTATTTTTATGACTTAATTATAGTTTATATTATATCTCAATAAAGGCCAGTGTGTCGTGAGCCTTTGGCTAATTATTTTGAAATAGGAATAATTAAGCCATGAAAGTTGATTGGATTAGTTATTTGTTAATTGTTCAATTTGTGATGGTTACTTCTTCTGATAGATGTATTTATGTATATTCTGCAATTTGTGTTCTGTAATAGCATTTGTTTCAACACGTGTCAAAGTAAATGTTGTGGTATTCCTTTTCAGCTACCTGTCACCATACTATTGCAGCGTTGTTTTATATAAAAGTAGGCCTCCACTCGGAATCAATCCGAGTTCGTTACATAAAAATGTTCATACTTTCCTATACTTGGTATCATAGCAACAGAGGCACAAGCCATGACATCACAGTCTAATCCTTCATCTGTCTCAGGCTCTGCCTTCAGCAAACAAGTGAATAAGCTGCTCTCTGCTTCCATTTCTACTGCTCCGAAAGCTTCACCACGACTAATCACACCAAATCAACTTTGCTCTGTCAAGTTGGACAAGAGCAACTATATTTTATGGCAGTCCATGACACTTGCAGTCACTCGTACTAATAAGTTACATAGTTTTATTCCTGGAATGAGACCATGCCTTCTTGAATTTATCTCTGAAGATGTAGAGAAGAGGAATAACCTAGATCATGAAGTCTAGGTCATAACCGATCAACTTCTGCTTGGTTGGTTACTGATATGACTTTGGATTGCTTTTCGGAAGGTTCACGAGAAGGCATCTAGAGATCTATTTAGAGCTCACACTAGATCTAGGATAACTCTTTACAAGACTAAGCTACTAATAACTCGGAAAGGCGCTATGAGGACGGAGGAATACTTTACTATCATGATGAGTATTTTCTGACAGCTTAATGCTAGCTGGAAATCCCCTTTTATTAAATAATCTTCTTACGCAAACACTTGCAGGGCTTAAAAATGGATATAATTCTATTGTCATTCAATTAGCTAAGAAAGATGATGTATCCTAGATTGATTTGTAGTCTGTTTCAATCGTGCAGGCAGGGAAGTAGATAACAATTCATATTATGGTGCCTACATGAGGTTGGTTAGCTTCAGAACTTTGTGATCAAGCAGATCAAAATTTCCTATCATGGGCATCCATTTGAGCTAATGATATGAAATCAGGTGTGCAGCTATAACTCAATTTCCCATTTCACCACCTCTAAAACACAGGAAAGTTTAGGGATGAACAACTCAGGCATGGTAACCCTATAAAATTACATAATCCTATAAAGCTTAAAGTTGAAGTATTTGATAGTTTTTATTTGTCTATGGGATATCATATAAAAGAGGCAAAGAAACGAAGAAACAGAGTAGAGCAAAGTGCTAGAGGGGACCTATCACATGGGGATGGCAACAATAGGGTTGTTCAAGCAACCCGGAAGCCCGGACATACCCAGCGTGTTCGGTCAGGGTTAGATTGAAGCATAAAAGGGCCAAAGACAAAGGGAAGATACCGAGTTTCGACTCTGGGTCGAGCCAGGTATCGAGTCAAGATTTTGGTATAACACCGTTACCCAGCCTGGACTGAATTTATATATATATATATTCTTTTAATAGCAAAAGAAAAAACTTAAACCATTCTGCCCCTGTATCCAGACACTTACTAATTCGTTAGCCCAAGCCTTAACTGTCGAAATTGCACAATATGTCAAAAAGAGCGAATCTTTGGCGGCTTCGCATTAGATGCATATGATCTCTGTCCAGTCTCCTTCGACCTTGGAGGCTTCAACTATGGAAGATTGCATGGGACCTTTGATCTTCGACCTTCAACATTCTCATATGATGAGATTGCACGACAAGAGCTGGGCAAGACCTTTGATCGCTCAACCTCTGACCTTATCTTCGACCTTCGACCATTTCATTTATCTTGATTTCTTGTTTCTTATTTTTCTTCTTCAAATAGAAGCTGACCCTTATGAGACCTAGCTTTTTCAACCTTCATTTTACAGTTTACGTACAGATTCCCTTCTTCCTTTCTCACTTTCGTTCTCTCTCTCTTTGCTTCTTTCTTTATTTTTCAAGTAGTGCCATTTCGCCCCCTTTTCGAACCCTCAGACCTAAAAAACACTTGGTATGCCAATCCAACCCGATTATATGCTGGGTAATGCTAGGTCAGGCCAAAGGACGGGTCAGCATAATGAACCTGGTCATAACACAGGTCCAAGTTTTGGGTTCATTAGAAACCTGGCCTGTGTGCAACCCTAGATGGCACAATGGTCAGTGAGCCTTTAGCATTATTCAGATTATGTAATGAGCTTTCTTTTTGTTTAATGGTTAGTAAGCATCCATTTTTATATATTCTGAAAGCTCTTTGCTTCACAAGGAAGAGTGCCCATTTTTCAAATTTCTTTCATTTGGCACAATGAAAAACCATAGATAAAGCTTAGGTCCTCTAAGGAAATCCATGGAAGGCTTTGCTACTGCACAAAAAATAAAGAAAGGGTAAAATAGGAAGTTTGATGGATAAAGTTGTAATTTCACGTCCATATGCGAGTGATAATGCAGGGAAGAGTAAATTTTTAACTTGAAAGGGCATCAAGTATACTTTTTTAAAGTTCAAGGGAGGACTTGGTAATCTAATTAAAAAAAAAAAACCTTGTCCTTTTTTTATAAGGCAAAAAAATTAAGAAGGTGCATTGTTTTCCATTGTTAACAAAAATTGAAAAGGCTATAAGAGGTGACATTTAATGGCCAATGTAGAGGTCAAGAAACAAGGCACCAAAAGAGAGACTAAAAAGGATAATATATTATTATTCATCTAATCTTGAAATCAGAAACATTGTTAATAGAGGTTCCCTCTAATATCAATTTCTTTTAAGTAATTAAAAAGAAATCAAGAGTCAGTCATGTAAATGGGATGACAAACCTATGATAGAAGTAAAAATTCTTAGTCTTCATCTTCTCTTTCAAGATCTTGGAATTTGGAATGGGCTGTGGTCATTTCTCCCCCTAAAAGCATAATTTATCAAAATATTCATATATCATCAAAGAGACGCATACATTATTCACAACACTAGCAAGAGTAGTCGAGCCAAAATTACAACACTAAAAAATGCAGTTAAACCACAATTCAATTTTAGTACATTACCATGCAAAGATCAACACACCATAGTTCAATCAACAATAATGTCACACCCCAACTTTCGGAGTGCAACCAGCATAGATAATGGAAATGACCTGTTCCTACAAGCCTAACACTATATTTCTTAACCAATTATACTAAAGTATAAATCATGCAATAATGTAAATTCACAAAAATCTCAATACCAAGTAGATTTAACAACTGTATATTCTTGTAAAAATTTTGGCAGAGTCTCCTCTATAACTAAAGCTTATCGAAATTACTATAAGTATCTACCCATCAACCACAAAATCCAGAAAAGAGCGCTTAGCTCTCAGATAATCCATTAACTGATAAAACTATAACAAAATAGAGGAATAGGGAACTTACCTATGGTCATTTATACACATTTGCAGTTATTTACATTTTGGCCAAATTACACTATAACAAAAGTATAATACCTCAACAAAATAAGGAATAAAATCCTTTGTAGTACAAGTAGGGCTCTTCTAGCCCTCACGTTCAGGAAGTTATTCTGGGTGGTTACCTGCAATTAAAGAAAATATAAACATGTATCATTCCAGTAATAAAACCAATACAAATACCTTGAGATATGGAGAGCTCTGTGCAATTTACTTCATAATAACTTCTCAAATATCTAATACTATACCTGTTAGCGCAAACCTTTTTAAATGACCAGTTCTTTGTTAATCAACATTAAATTTTTATCGTAATAAGACATAAACATGCGTTAACTATACAAAAGAAAAAGACTTTAACGGTGCAATATAAAATAATGGTCATGGATTTACTTCCATGGAAATCAAGTCGGTCAAGGGTACTCAGCCCTTGGAAAACATATTCATCAGTTGAGGATCTACAACCCTTGGGGAAAACTTTATCATCAGTCAAGGGTACTTAGCCCTTAGGTAATTTAAATAAGATGGTTGTGAGGCACAAATTCATGATGTTCAATCCATCTAATATTCACTTTCACTTTGATTATTCTTACATAAATGACACATCACCATAACATATTAGCTTGCCTGTGATATTATATCTGCTTTATATGAGTTATGCAACATTACATATAATTCATAATTCATTTGAAAACTAATCAAGTCTATAGGCTATTTCCTTGTTAACAACAAGACAATAACCACAAAAATTCCATTACACACTAATATAATTAATAATCAACATCATGTATTATGTGATACCATTGAAAAAGCTACCACTTACCTGGTAGGTGAAGTATTCTAAATAACCTTGCCTGCTTTCTCTTGGTTATAAAATATTCCACAAGATAATCCACATAACACAATAGTACAATTTCCTTAATCCACCATCACCAATACATATTAATTTGGGCTCATTCCAATGCCTCTTTACACATTCATAAATTGAAAGGACTTACTAAAATGAACAAATATCTACAAGTCTCATACCAACCCATAACATCAACTCAACACATATATTAAATTAATAAGAATTGTCTTCCTTTAGTTCATATCATCTCCATAACCAAACTCATGTCTAGATCTCCTTATTTACCATTAAAAAAAAAAATCATACCTTAGCCTTAGTTCGTTTTCTTTGATTCCACCACATTACTTGCTCATTTCTCATCAATTTAATTCACTTCCTTATATTTCTTATTTCTAATTATTCACTTACATCCCAATTTACCATACTTTACCTCTTTCTTTCACCTTCAACCAAGCTTATATATGAACAATAATAACATATAACTTCATAAAAATTAGTCATATTCCTAAAATACCAACCTTAACCATTTAATTCCATAATTCCAGCAATTCGATATTTGACCCAAAAATTTGGAAAATTTTTAGATTGGTCCCTAGGAGAGCCACCACATAAAACTCAAAACTTTGAGCCCAAAAACATGATATTAAGACATAAATTTAAGGCGGAAAGGCCAAAAATAAGCTAACCACTAGCATCCCCATGAAAAACTGAACAAAAACTCGCTAAAAATCACTGAAAAATTCCTCTTTGCAGCTGCCAGAAGAGGATGTCAAAGATAGGGTGTTGTCACTGAAAACAGTATGGCACGATGGTCAGAAGCACGTCACCGGTGATGGGGGATGTTGGCCAGTCAAGCTAGGGCAAGTGGTGGAGCAGAGAGAGTGAGGGGAAGCCGAGAGAAGGAGATGAATTTTGCAGAAAAAATTGATCATGCAAGGAGAAAATGAAGCAAGGGCAACATGGTAATTTTACCTAGTTAGGATACAGGGCAGCACCAGAAAAATTCTGAAAGAGGAGGAAGCTGAATTTTAAACCCTTTCCTTCAATTTAGGATGCCAAATACTTTCCATGAAGCCAGAGCTCAACATCTAATTAGAAACCTACAACATAAACATTTGTTCTTTTACTCTTTCTAAGAACAAAAACTTGCAAGTTTTACAAACAAATTAACATCACCAAGTAAACTATGACATTTTGCAAATAACATTGAGCTTACAACGTTGTTCATAAACATTGATCAGCCCATAAGTCATTCCAGAAGCTCTAGAAAAATCTAAAAATAAGAGATAACAAACTATAACCAATATTTCTAAATAATGATGATAAATGGTAATATGCACTCAAATCACTAAGTGAATGGTTTAAATTTCAAAAGGAATCAAGTATTTAGGACATGTGAGAACTTACCAACCAACTCATCCTATAAAGATGCAAAGTTTAGATGGTACAAAGTTTTGCCTTATTCTATATCATCGAAGATTACTTCCTTAATTTTGTCATAGTTCTTTTCTTCCTTTAGCCACAAACTTTTTGAACATTGACATCGCATGTCTTTAATGTAAAAACTTTTGAGAGTTTCCAAATTTTGAAGATCAATAAGGAACTTAACTAATTGTGGACAACTATACAATGAAAGATCGTCAAGGAAAGGCAATTCTCTTTTCCCTATTTTTAAGGAAGTCAAACCTTGCATTTGTCGTAATTCTAAATTTTTCAACTTTTTAAACCATCCATCTTCAAAATGAAGCTCTTCACCTTCATATGATTTGAAAAGCCCAAATTCTAACAATTGTGGTAAGACTTTTAGAATGAACATTGGATCTTCCATTAGTCCTGATGAACCTAATACCAATTGCATTAGATTGTTAAGCTTGGGAATCCATTCTAGAAGCCTCCCTAAACACCCTATCAAGTAAAGGCGCTGCAAATATCGAGGAGGATCATTTAATGATTGCAAATCAAGAACTTTATGTTCTTATATTGCTATGATACCTAGTGAACAAACATGACACATTCTCTCTAGTGATGTGCATAATAATTTCCCTTGGTGTCCTCTTACCTTCACAATGGTCAACCTCTTCATCTTCTTCAAATTTTTTTGATAGCATCTGTAGAGCCCTTAGGCCTGCAATCCCTTCCTTCAATTTCACACCATGAATGGTTTCAAAATAACCATCAAATACAAATAGAATATGTCCTGCAAGAAAATGCAGCTTGATAAGCTTATTAATTTCGTTTGACAATTCATGAACTAAACTATTTTTAAGTCTAGAATCTCTAGATTCTGTAGCTTCCTAATGAATTTTGGAATGGTTTTGATCTTTGTATTTTTTAGGCTTAAATATTTCAAAAGAAATAAATTCCCAACTGCTTTAGGAAGATAATCAATAGTCGCATCTTCTAAGTCCAATTATGGCAATAACTCGAAACTTGATAGTAATGATTCTACCATAAGCTTCGGCAAGCTTTTAAAGTTAAACACCAAACAAGACTGTACTTTACCATAATTTTCTTCACATTGTAAAGCATCATTAGTATTGTTTGTATGGATTGAAAGGCTAGTCCATTCATGGAAGCTAAATCCCACATTTTTTGTTCACTTGGTAAAAGTTCTTATCACACCCCAACTTTCGAAGTGCAACTGGCGTAGTTAACGGGAATAAACTATTTCTGTAAGCCTAACATGATGTTTTCTTAACTGAATTGTAAATCATACATAATGGAAATTCATGGAAATCTCATTACCAAGCAAATTCACATTCATGTATTTTGTAGAAATTTCAGCAGAGTCTCCTCTGTAACTGAGACCTTCCGAAATTACTACAAATATATGTCAAAAACCACAATATCCATAAAAGAGAGCGCAACTCTCAGATCATCCAAAAATAACTACATCACTATAGGGGAATGGGGAATCTACCTATGGTCATCCATACTCATTTATAGTTATTTACATCTTTAACAAATTACACTATTGCAAAAAATACAAAACCCTAACAAAAATAGGGAATCAAATCCTCAGCAATACCAATAAGGCTCATCTAGCCCTCCTAGTCAGAAAACTGCTTTGGGTGCTTGCATAAAATTAAATAAGATGTAAATGGGTAGCATTCCAGTAATAAACCATTACAATACCTTTTAGAATGATCAGTTCTCTATGAATCATCATTTAAAACCTTATCATATTAAGCCATAAATATGCAATATAACAATAACGGTCATGGATTCATTCCATGGAAATTAGGTCAGTCAAAGGTACATAGCCCTTGGAAATCGCATTTATCGGTTGAGGATCCACAACCTTCAAAGAATCTTTATCATTGGTCAAGGGAACTCTGCCCTTAGTAATTTAAATCAAATGGTCGTGAGGCATAAGCTCAAGCTGTTTAACATATCTAGTATTCATTTTTCATACAACCTTCTTTTTATGGTTTTTGCATGGCATCACATACAAGTTATAATTCAAGACTAATCAAGTCTAGCAAGCTATGCTATCATATAACAATGTAACAGTAAACAAAGATTATATAACATGTCATACGGTTGGAAGAGCTACTGCTTACCTAGTGGGTGAAGTAGGCTTCTTTCTATTGGTTATAAGATATTTCACCCAATAATCCCTATATCACAAAAGTACAATTTCCTCAATTCACATCACTAATATACATTAAGTTAGGCTCATTATAGTGCCTCTTAACAAGTTCATAAATGGAAAAGATTTACTAAAAGCAACTATAATATCTACAATTCTTATACTATCCCATAACATTAACTCAACACATAATTCTAATTAAGAAGAATTTTCTTCTTATAATGCATCACATTTCCATTACCAAATTCATGTCCAACTTCCTTATTACCACTAAAAACAAGCCTTAGATTATATTCCTTGATTCCACCACATAACTTACTCACGTTTTTCATCAATTTAAATTCACTTCCATATAAACTTACTAATTTTTCAATCTCATCCCAAATTGCCATACTTTCACCTTCAACCAAGCCTAGCCATGAAGAACAATAGGGTTTCATTTCATAAACATTAAAAGTGTTCCTACAATACCAACTTAAACCATTGAATTTCTAAATTCTAAAATTCTTTGTAAAACCCCAAAAGTATGAAAATTTTTTAGTTTAGTCCCTAGAAGAACCAATCTCAAAAACTTGTCTAAAAACAGCTTCCAAGGTTGAAATTCAACGAGAAAGGACGAAAAATCCATCTACCATCAACATTTTCATGAAAAATTGTGCAAAACTCACCAAAAATCTATTGTAAATACTCTCTCTGCTGCTGCCAACAGAAGACACCAAAACAAAGTTGCTGTCATCAGAAAACCTGAGCCTCGGCGATTGAAAATGAGTAGCTGGTGGCGGGGAATACTGGCCGAAACTGGAATGGTGGTAGAATAGTGGTGGTGCAACGTAAAAATAGAAAGAAGAGCTTATGATGTTTTGTAGAAAAAAACAAAAGAATCTGGAGAAGAAGAAGGAGAAGTAAAGGACATTTTGGTCTTTTCGCCTAGGAGAACATGTGTCAACACCAGAAAAATTCTAAGGGAGGAAGAAGCTATGTCATGAACCTATGCCATTAGACTCTAAGTGTCATGCCTTACCACTAGGCCATAGCTCATTATATAATTAATAACACACCATGAATATTTATGCTTTTACTCTTTCTAAGAACAAAAATTTTGCATTAGACTTTGCAAGTGTTACAGTTCTGCTCTTATTCTCTTTTTAAGATTAAAGTCATGCATTAAATCATGGACTCGACATCTTTTTGCTCTCCCCTTAGACAAATTTGACACTATTTCTAAGCTCTTACGAATGAGCTCATCCAAGTATTCTTCTACTACTTTTTCAAGTGTTTTATTCATATTTTCTTTTTAACTTAACAAACCTTTACATAAACCAAAGGTTAACGAGTCCTACACAACTCATCAACCAGTCTTCTAGAAAAAGGCCAAAGTATAAAAGGCATAACTTAAAGTGATAAGAAAGATCATTGTAACTTTCTGATAAGACTTGGTAGTATCCTTTTTGATAGGGATCACATCCCAATTTTGAGTGAAGGCTATCATGTACCCTTTGCCATTCATATTCAGTTTTCTTTTTAGTTGATAAGAGATTGGCAATTGTCACAATTACGAGTGGTACTCCATAACAATTTTTAACAAAGTCCAAAGATAATTCAGTCAATTATTCTGGACAGTCTTCACCTTTAGGATCAAGCTAAAAAGCCTTAACTCATGTATTTGAATCGGTGCAAAACATTTACAAAATTCTACATTGCCCATATCCCTTAAGGTAATCATTATCATACTACTTTTATTGTCATCACGTAATGCAAATTCAACATATTCCCAAAAGGCTATGTCCCATACATCATACATCATCAAACACTATCATATGCCTCCTTCCTTGTAAGTGTTCTCTAAGTTTATTTGTCAAAGTGCCTTTGTCCATTATTTCATTAATTTCCTTGGTGGCATCCTTGCTGCCGTCATTCTCATAAAAGCTTTGCATCATGGTCTTCAGTAATGTTTTTACTTTTACTGAACATGAAATAGTGATCCAAGTATAACAATTGAAAGATCTTTCCTCTTTTTGCTTCTTGTATATATTATTCACAATAATTGTTTTACCTTGATAAAAATTAAGGCAAAAGAAAAAACAGAGTTAGAGATATATTTGTTTTACTTTCAAATATATGCATTTCATAAACGCCAAGAAATAGAAACTACAAAGAACTCCTTAGAATAAATAGACCATAAAATGAGAAAACAAATTAGATAGCAAAAATGAACTAACATTGAACTTGCGTCAACATTAAAGAAACATTTAACCTACACCTTGTCTACCACCAATAATATCCTTGGAGAGAATTGATACCATAGAGGATGGAGGGTCTGAACCTTATCTTAAAAGGCACATCCTTTTATCAAAATGCTTATCAAAACCAATCAATAATTTGATAACAACTTGTAGAAAGCACTGGATAGAACAAGAATGAAAATTGTTAACTAAGACTCGAGCATCTCCAAGTAATAGATTATAGGGCCATAATAGCCACAATCCTTACAAATGCTAATACTCCTGTGTTACATATGCCCCACAACACCAATGACTAAGGTAGTTCCTAAGTGATTTTCACCTTCTTAAAAGCATTGCCTATATTTCTTCCACCCACCATCAAATTAAACTAAATAGAGTTAATACATTCCATGGTTCTTTTAACCCATTCAACATCAAATCCCATCTTTATCATAACACCTTGAAGGAAATCTCATTCAACCTTATCATATGCCTTATGATGGAGAGATCTCATAACACCTTGAAGGAAATCTCATTTACAAAAGGAGGGAGCTGAAAAGAGTGATGGAGAGATCAACTAGAGGAGAGTGTGAGCCGAGGAGAAAGGAGAGAGTACGAGACTGTGACTGAAGGGAAGGCAAAACTGAAACTGAAGGAAAGGTGAGACCGAGAGAGAAGAGGATACAGACCGAGAGAGAGGAGAGTGCAGACCGAGAGCAAAGAGTGTGTAAACCAAGAGTGAAGGGAGGGCAAGACCAAGAATGAAGAGAGCATGAGCCAAGGAGAAAGGAAATGAATTCAAGTTGCCAGGAGAAGCAAACGAGCTGCCACGAGGAGCAAAACTAAGAAGAGGAGAGAAAGAACGGGACCGAAGGCAAGCTAATAAGGAGCAAAATTGAAAGCCAACTGAGGAGAAGAGAAGAGGGGAAGAAAATCCTCTGCTTTGGCAGCCCAAAACAGAGTTCAACAGAGCTGCCCATGGTAGGTCGTAGAAAGAGAGAGAAGTAGAGAGAGAAAGGTGGAAAGGAGAGCTGCCAGAGGGAGACACAGAGCAAGGCGGAGCTAAGGTACTTTTATGGGAATCGAAAGGAAGAAGAAGAATCTGTTGAAAGGTACGTGAAGAGCCTTGTAAGCCGAGAAAGAAAAATCAAAATGAAGGGAAGCCGAGAAAGAGTCACGATGGGTCGAGGAGAGAGAGAGAGACTACTGAGAGAAGGAGATATCGTGGACCGAGGAAGGTCGAGGAGGATCGCTGAAGGATGAGAGTCACTGGGAAGAAGAGCCAACTAAGATGAAGCCTAAGTAACCCCCGCATGCATACTGACGTTCACGCTGCATCTCATTTTGAAATGTTTCGTTCATGTTCTTCATTTTTTTTTTTGGTTTATTAGTTAATTAATTAATTATTAGTATTATTATTTTTATAAGAGATTTTCTAAGGAAATCATTAAGTGAGAATATTGTTCTCCACGGATGTTTGGGATCGTGTGAGATTTCAATCTCCTTAGATCCTAAAAATTAATACATACTTGTTATAAATAATAATAACAATATAAAAATAATAATAATAATTAAATATTTACTTTAATTAAATATTTTCCATTATTTATGAAATTATCGTGTGAGAATATTGTTCTCCCTGAATGCTTAGGGTCGTGTGAGATTTTAATCTCCTTAGATCCCTAAAATTAGTACATATTTTTTAAAATAATAATAATAATTAAATATTTAATTTAATTAAATATTTTCCATTATTTACAAAATTATCTTGTGAGAATATTGTTCTCCTCGATTGCATGGGATCATGTGAGATTTTAATCTCCTTATATCCCTAAAATTAGTACACATTTGTTTTAAAAATAAAAATAATTAAATATTTACTTTAATTAAATATTTTCCATTATTTATGAAATTATCATGTGAGAATATTGTTCTCCTCAAATGCTTAAGGTCGTGTGAGATTTTAATCTTCTTAGATCCCCAAAATCAATACATACTCATTTTAAAATAATAATAACAATAATGATAATAATGCAAAAATAAATATCTTTATTAATTTTTTTTATCCACAAAATGATTAAATTCATTCTTTATAATCATTTCATTTAAATTTCAAAATAAAGATTAAGATTCCAAAAATAAACAAAAAATAAAAGGAGAGAAACATGAAGAGGTCAAGAGAGCTAGATTAATCAGGTTGTTGTAAATTAAAACACACAAACCAAATCCCAATTCTATTTTGTTTACGAAAATCTATTTAATTTAAATTTTCTTGTTCTCATCACAAAATTTACAAATCATCAACCAATAAACATGCCTTTTTGGTCGAACTACATAGACTTTGATCCCTATCATGGGGTAGTAAGCCCTAGGCTCTTATCCTAGGTCAAGTCCATCATTCATAAATATCTATTTGTTTACTTTCATTATTGTTGATTTTATCTCCTCTGTTCAACGAACATGCATGTTAATAAAAGGGTAATTGAGATAAATTCAAGGCCATATTCTATTTCAGTTCACTAGTTTAAGGTAACCGTCTTTATGAACAGGTGTTGTGGGGTGCCTAACACCTTCCCCACATTCAAATAGACTCCCAAACCCATCTCTGGTTTCGTAGACCATGTTGCCTTTTTCTTTTTCTTTTTTTTTTAAATTAGTTTTCCAAAGTTTTCCATTAAAAATTTTGGTGGCGACTCCAAATAAATTGATTTTCAAGATTCATTTTAAGAATCAATTTAAACACTCTTTTTATTCTGCCAAAAGGTCGATTACAACACCCATCATCACCATCCTGAGATCGTCGTCTTTCACTATTAGGTTGGTTGAAAAAATATGAGTTCTAACATGAACCCTTCAGCATGATTTTAGCTCAATCAAGCTCGATTTGCTAAGCTTTTCTTTAAATTGGCTATGTGTGTTCTTACTTATAGGATGATGAAATTTGAAGTTTTTAGACATTTTAAGGGAATGATTAAGGCCAATAGGTGTTATCATTGTGTGTGGTAAGTGGATTTCATAATTTTCCTATATTTTCTTGGATTTTCATCGATATAGAAGATGGGAAAGAATATTGGAAAACCATGTTAAAGTTGATTAAGTGGATTTAAATGATTATTATCATTTAATGAATAATTTTGGGATTTGGAGAGGATTTAAGGTATTAAATATTTTTTTAGTGTTATGAATTAATCTTGTTTGAAAAAAGTGTCATTTCCATGCTATGAATGAAGTTAGATTGTTAGTAATCATAAAGAAATAGGAGAAAAAGCTTGTTCAATGAGTATTGGAGTAGAAACAAGCAAATAAAAATTTAAAGGAATTGAACATAAATTAATCAAGTTATATGGGAAAACATATGATATTACTAATTGGAATTAAATCTTGCATGTTATCAGCCTAATTAAGATAGTGGTTATTTAATATTTAGACTTTGAAATGTGATATATGATTGTCAAACATGTTAGAATTGATTATGGAAGGATTGTCAAATGGGTTCAAATGCAAATGAATAACTAAATAACTAAATTGATAGAATCAATTAGACTGTTTCTGGATATCAAAATGGAAAGAGTGTGTCACTTGATTTTATAGGTGCTTAAGACTAAACATGATCAAGTGAATTGTTGAAGACTTTAAGGAGAGTTAGGTGTTTTTCCTAGGAGAGTAAATACTGCTAACTAAGCTTGTATCTAGTATATTAATACCATTCTTTGCAAATTAATGAGATTTGTTCACTCTACTCATATACAGAATTGACTTCCTCATATACAATGTTTCTTCTTGAAACTTTATGTAAATGCTTTAACAAAATTAATGTAATGTGAGATGCAGCTTTCTTTCATATTTGGTTTGACTATGGAATTAAGATTTACATCTCGATATAATTTGGACTTTGATTTACATTGATGATGATATTTTGAATTGGTCTAATTCTATTTTTGGAATAAACCTAGTTTTGGATTCTTTGAGTTATTCTGAAAACTTGGTTTGTACAAAGTACTCTAATTTGTATTTGTGATGGATTCTAATTACATACTTTGTAAGACTTTTGCTTTGTATTTCTGAAGCTTTGATGATTCTAAATTTATAAACTTTCTCCAAATTAGAATTTTGAGCTACTTTAATTTTGTTTTTCTGTATAAATTTGATCCTTGATTTTTTTAACCACTTCAATTTAGGATATTGAAGAAACTCTATATTTATGAAATACTTGTCACTAAATTGATGAAATATTTTGATTTTGGAATCATGAAATACTATTATTTTGTGTTTTTTGAAATACTTTGATTTTGGATTGACGAAATACTATGATTCAAAACCCCTGCTAGTAAGTGAGATACTTGCCCCATGTGTTGGCCACCATATGTTGATATGATATGATTCTAGTTATCTAATTGAGGTGTACAACATTTATTCTAATTATTTCAAGCTTGATGGTCATGTCTAATATTTGTTTTGTTCAGATAGCACCCCAGCTAGTAAGGGAGATACTATCCCCATGTGTCAGCCACCACAAATGGATCATTTTTTACTTCTATGAGCCACATGCTCTATATCTGTGGTGATTTACCCTTCATGAGCTACATGCTCCATGTGTGAAATTTCTAATTTCTATGAGCTATGTGCTTTATATCTATAGTGATTTACCCTTCACGAGCTGTGTGCTCCACATCTGAGATTTTTTATTTCTATAAGCTATGTGCTCTGTATCTGTGGTGATTTTGCCCTTCATGAGCTTTGTGCTCCATGTTTAAGGTTTCTAATTTCTATGAGTCACATGCTCTACATTTATGGTGATTTACCCTTTACAAATTGTGTGCTCCGCGTATGAGATTTATGATTTCTATGAGATGTGTGCTTAATGTCTGGTGATTTACGAGTTATGTGCTTTGCATCAGAGATTCTTGATTTATGTGAGCTATGTCCTCTATATCAGTGGTGATTTACCCTTCCAAGCTATATGCTCTGCATCTAAGATTTTTGATTTCTAAGAGTTATGTGCTCTTTATCTGTAATGATTTACCCTTCGCATGTTGTATGCTCAGTGTCTAAGATTTGGTGATTTATCTTTCGCGAGTTATGTGCTTAGTGTTTGTATATTGTTTTGGTTCTATTTAGATGCTCATTATTTTGATCTGTTAAATTATCCTCATTTATTCATTTGATTCAAAAAAGAAGATTAACCATATTTTGCATTCATGGGTTTACATAGATGATGTCATTATTCAAATTATGAATAGCCAATATTGATTTTCATTTCTTATGGATGGTATGGTAAACTTCTTTTTTTTTTTTTTTTTTTGTTTAAAAGAAGAAAGGAGAAAGAATAGAGCCTTTGGCTTATTACTTCCTATCGTCGGTAGTATTATTTTCTCACTAAGTGTTTTCACTCACTCTTTTTATCTCTAGGTTTTTCAGAGAATAATGCCCCTGGATCCCTCTGCAACATAGAGTTAAGTTAGATGTCCACAGCTGAGCTTTACATTATCCATAATGGCAAAATTATTTCTTGTTGTTCAACATTGTAACTATTGTAATTTAGTGACCCTAATTGTCACAGCTAGGAAATTAATGAATGTATGTTATATTTGAGATTGTCTAGTTGTATTAAAGGTAAAGTTGTGAAGTTGTGGAAAATATGAGAAGTCCAAATTTTAGAGGAGACTCTATCGAAATTTCCACACAGAAGCTAAATAATGAATAATTTGCTTATAGATTGGTAAAAATTTAGAAACTGTCATTTGATAGGTTGTTTGACTTGTCCTGGTTTGCAAGGATGAAGTTTGCTTTGTTCTCCATGTCGGTCACACTTCTATTATTTAGGGTGTGACACAACAATTATAAATGGCTAATTAACTCTCCCACTCTAACTTAGACCAATGCCTATCATCTCCAATAGAATTATTGAATACATCAAATAGGTTGTAACTATAGATTCAAATGATTTGGAGACTATTCTAGTATAACAAATAGCAGTTATGGGTGTTTAGGTAATTTCCTCCCTAAAAGAAAAAAAACTTATAACCAAATTGAATACTTTTTAAACTAATATAGTTGTTTCCTTTATCCTTTTTATTTAGTAACCAAGTAACAATTGTCTGAGTACCATGATATATCTATCTCTTTCTTAGCCCTTTTGATTTTCAATCGGTGACTAATTAGCATTATTGATGTTACACCCTAGCTATGGAGATGTAACTAACATAACATCCTTTCAATCTATTACCTCCTTCAACTAATAGCAAACATGAAATTTTCACTTAAGCCTCATAAATGCCCATAATTGCAAATATCATTCTCCATAAAAGAATATGTTAGAGATGTTAGCAAAGGTAACCCTTGATTTTGATCCAACATTGCAATTTTTTGGGCTAATTGCAGTGTTTAAACCACGTTTCATGGAGGGTGGGTATATGTCCCAATTATATTTTTAAAATTTACATGATATAGTATTGAATATTGATGTTAAGTTCTTATATCTTTTAAAATTTGAAATTCATTGAATCTACATGCGTACGTATAATTTTATTATTACGTAACATTTTCATTTGAACTCACTTAATTCACACATGTACTATGAATGTAACTATTGCAAATTTTTAGTAAAATTGTGACTCTATGTATAACATTATTGAATTTGGTTGCTACATTTCCATTGTTCTTAAAAGAGCAATAAAGAAGATGAGCATCCTGGTTGAACCAAGTTCTTGGACAAAGTAATGTATCAAAATGAAAAGCATTCAAAATCTTAACATCAATTTAGCCCAACTTTAGCTCCACATAAACCCATCTTTTCCCAATACCCATAAAAACATATTGGCCCCTACTATTATTCAATTAAAAGCTTCTTTCCCCCCACTTTATTTCCCTTATTCCATATCCTCCTTTAGCAAGAAATGAACATTTCCCTTGTTTATCTCCTCTCCATCTCCTACAATAAACACATATTTCTTAAATCCATATCTTCCATCTAACCCCACCTTTTCTACTAGCACCAGTTGTAAACACGCTTGCCCTTCCATCCCTACCCATGATGCATGGCAATACAATTTTTTTTATGATTATTTATTGCTTTCTACTTGGTTTGGATTCAGAGCTCAAGGGTATATATTAAATACTAGTTTACCCAAAAAAAAATTCAATCTCATAAAGAGGAAAAGGACAGGTGTCACAACCCTCAAAATAACATGGAGCGTGACCAGCACAAAAAATGGGAGAAAACCTCATTCTTGTAAACCTACATAGGATAATATAGATTTTCACTTTACAATTGTCAATCATCCTATATAAAAGGGCTTAGGTTCAGTGGAAATTTCAGCAGAGCCTCTCCTAAAAGTTGGACTTTCCAAATTTTTATCTATAATACTTGTCAACCTAATAGCAACACAGACTCTCAAATTCAAATTAAGGTGTGGGTGATTTCTCATTCTCTCTAAATCACAATATAGAGGTTCTCCCCCATATCAATTTCTTTTAAGTAATAGAAAAGAAAATCAAGAAACAATCATGTAAATGAGATTACTTGCCTAGGATAAAAGTAAAAGTTCTTGGTCTTCATATTCTCTTTCAAGATTTTAGGATTCAAAATGGGTCAGGGTCATTTCCCCTCTATAAAGCATAATTTATCAAAACATTCATAAATTGTCAAAGAGATGCATACATTGTTCACAACGCTAGCAAGCACAGTCAAATGACAACTCAGTTTCTTATTACAACACTAACAAAAGCAATTAAACCATAATTCAATTTAGTACATTACCATGCAAAGGTCAACACACTATAGTTAACAGCAAATTAACATTGCAAAATAAAATATGACAATTTGCAAACATCTAACATATACCATTATTCTTTAACATTTATTGATGCATGAGTGACTTACTCTAGATGCTCCAATAATATCCAAAAATAAGTGATATCAAACCATAACCAATATTTCTAAATAATGATAACAAATGAATGGTTCAATTTTTCAGAAAAATCAAGTATTTAGGGCATGAAAGACTTACCAACCAATTCATCCTTCAAAGATTCTAAGTCTAGATAATAGAAAGCTTAGTCATATTCTATATCAGGTCCAAAGATTATTTCCTTAATTTTATCATAGCTTTTTCCTTACTTCAGCCAAAGACTTTCTGAAAATTGACTAGGCATATCTTCAATGTAAAAGCTTTTAAGAGTTTCCTAATTCCGAAGATCAATAGGCACCTCGACCAATTGTAGGCAGCTCCACAATGCAAGATCCTTAAGGAAAGACAATGCCTGTTTGTCTATTTTTAAGGAGGTCAAACCATGTATCTCTCATATTGCCAAATCCTTAAACTTTTTGAACCATCCAGCTTTAAAATGAATCTCACTACCTTCATATGATTTGGAAAGCCCAAGTTCGAACAATTGCGGTAAGTCTTTTAGAATTAAGAGTGGATCTTGTTAACCCTAAGGTTCATTGTTATAAGTTTTGATGATGACAAGTATGTAACAAATGAGTTAGGCACATAGTATCAACATATACTTAATTGATTAATCATTAACATGTAGTATTTTATACTTGAATCATCCTTGATATAAGATATATGTACTCATATTATATCCAATAGGCTCTAATATTATGGACAATCAAAATTAGATATTTAAAGGAATCTCATATGCATGTAGAAAAAAATGTTTATATTCTACTAATTGTTATTAAAATATGCATATTGGGATATATGAATTTGACCAAGTATTTAGCTTGTAAGTTGAACTACCTATCATAAGCTCATTATTATTTTTTTATATCATTTGGGCTTACACTTATTGGGCCAATATATTTTGGTCCTCATA
This sequence comes from Delonix regia, assembly GCA_037074485.1. Lineage (NCBI taxonomy): Eukaryota > Viridiplantae > Streptophyta > Magnoliopsida > Fabales > Fabaceae > Delonix > Delonix regia. The sequence continues at coordinate 20,035,194 of CM073452.1, read as the reverse complement.
ATATAAGTTTGGGAAAGATATGGATTTTAATATAGTTGTTTTTAGACCTTGGATCACTATTTTTATCATATCTTACAAATCAATGGGAATTTTAAAATGAAACTAGTGCATCTGAAAATAAACTTAAATATCTTTCTAATCATATATCACATTCTTAAAATAGAGTTGAATTTAAGAAGTCAACATTGTCGAAATGTTAGGTATGGATATCACACTTCTTCTAGACCTCTAGTCACAATTTCAACAATATCTTACCAACCAATAAGAATTTTGAAATTTGGTTTATTTTATATGAAAATAAACTCATACAACTTTTCAATCATATAGGATTTAAAATGAAAGAGGTATAAGGGTCTCAATTTATGGCTACGTATATCAATTTGTTATCAGACATTTTGTCACTCTTTCAATAATATCTCAACAAAAAAAAATTGAAGAAACTTATCAAGATAGAAAGTAGACTTATAGAGCTTTTCGATGATATATAATTTGTCCAAAATGAAGTTGAAATGAAGGAGCTATGAACATTTAAAGTTGTAGCTACAGAATAGAGGATGGCCATAAAATCAACAAATGGAGCTACTTATTTTCAACAATAAAGTTGTACAAGTTTAAATTTCTCCTTAGCCCTAAACGGTTCTCTTGCTTTTTTGGCTTATAAATACATGTATCAAGAGCTTAGAAATCACAAGGAAAAAAGTGAAAAACATCTTTAGTGATTCATACTCTCAAAGGTCTCTATTATTGCTAGTAAGCTTCAATTATGTTATTTGCTCTTTTGAGAGTTTTTATTATTGTGTGTATTTTCTTCTTAAAATATATTTGTTATTTCAAGGAAAGATATTCCTTGAGAAGAGATTAAATTCAAGGAAATGTTTTCTTAAAGGGAGTTTGGTTTTAGAGGATTTGTAATGGATTGCAAGTTAGTGAAAAATCTCAAGTATTTGCTTGGAGACTAGATATAGGCTTCGATTGGAGCCAAACCAAGATAAATCTTTGAGTTTGTTTTCTCTACCCTTATATTCTTTATATTTTGAATTGTCCTATTTATGCTTTACTTTTGTCGTTGATATTTCACTTGGAGTATTGTGATCTCTTACTGAACATATTCTTTTATATTTACTTCAAGTAATCCAATTGTTAAAGTGATTGTGTGATTGTTCTAACCTACATGGAAATAAGATTTTGAATTAAGTAAACAACATATTGTCGAATGCTCTATTGTTGGGAAACAAATTTATTATCTTCATACTCTAAGCATCTACATTAACTCTTCCTCAATTGATATAATTGTAGTTTTGCTTCATACACTTCCAAGTATCTTTTATAATAAGCCTTTTGCAAAGCAATTTTGAAAAGAAACAAAACTATTGTAAACACCCAATTCATCCCCCTCTTGAGAGTAACCGCCTTGTTCTAATTGATCTTCCATTAGTCTTGATGAAACTAATCCCAACTGCACTAGATTTTTAAGCTTGGGAATCCATTTTGGAAGTCTTACTAAATGCTCTACTAGGACAAGGTGTTGTAAATATTGAGGAGGATTATTCAATGATTGCAAATCAAGTACTTCTTCATCTTTTGTTGCTCCAATAGTTAGTGAACAAAGATGGTTCATGGTCTCTAGTGATTTACATAATAGTTTCCCTTGGTGCCTTCTTAGCTTCACAATAGTCAACCTCCTCATCTCCTTCAAATTCTTCAATTCAATAATAACCCCATCCCCATCAGTTATGTCAGCATTTGATTGCTTCTGCAGAGCCTTTAAGTCCCCAATCCCTTCTTTTAATTTCACACCTTGTATGCCTTCAAAATGTATGTCAGACTTAGCATGTCCTGCAAGAAAACGCAGCTTGACAAGCTTGATAATCTCAACTGGAAATTCTTGAACTAAACTATCATTTAGGTTGAAAACCTCTAGGTTTTGAAGCTTCCCAATGATTTTTGGAATGATCTTGATGTTTGTACTTTTTAAAATCAAATATTTCAAACGGAATAAATTCCCAGCTACTTCTGGAAGATAATCAATGGCTGCATCTTCCAAGTCCAATTCTATCAACAACTTGAAACTTGACAACAATGATTCTAACACAGACATTGGTAATTCTTTGAAGTTAAACAGAAAAAAAGACCGTACTCTACCATAATTTGCTGCACCCTGTAAAGCAACATCCATATTGTTTGTATGGATTGAAAGGCGTCTAGTCCATTCATGGATGCCAAATCCCACATTTTTTATCACTTGGCAAAAGTTCAGCTCCTCTCACTTTTTGAGAAAAAAGTCATGCATTAAATCATGGACTCGACATCTTCTTACTCTGCCATATGACATCTGCGACACTTTGACTAAGCTCCTACATATGAGCTCAGCTAAGTATTCTTCTGCTACTTCTTCAAGTGTTTCATTCACATTATCTTTTTGCTTTACAAACCCTTCTGTAATCCACAGGTTAACGAGTCTCACACAGCTAATCGAGTAGTCTTCTGGAAAAAGGCCAAAGTATGAAAGGCATAACTTAAGGTGATAAGGAAGATCATTGTAACTTTCTGATAAGACTTGGTAGTAACCTCTTAGATGGGGATCACTTGCCAATTTTGAGTGAAGGCTATCATGTACCCTTTGCCATTCATATTCAGTTTTCTTTTTAGTTGATAAGAGACCAGCAATTGTCACAATTGCCAGTGGTACTCCATCACACTTTTTAACAAAGTCCATAGATAATTTTATCAATTCTTCTGGACAGTCTTCACCTTCAGGATCAAATTGAAAGGCCGTCAAGTTGAAAAGGCTTAAGCATCATTTGGATGTAGAGCTTCTAACTTGTGTATGTGAACTGGTGCAAAACGTTTACAAAATCCAGCAACGCCCCTATCCCTTGTAGTAATCATTATCCTACTGCTTTTGTTGTTATCTGGTAATGCATATTCAACATATTCCCAAAAGGTAGTATCCCATACGTCATCAAACACAATTATATATCTCCTTCCTTGCAAGTATTCTCAAAGTTTATTTGTCAAAGTGCTCTTGTCCATTATTTCATTAATTTCCATGGCAGCATGTTTGTTGCCGTCATTCTCATAAAAGCTCTACATCATAGTCTTCAGTAATGTCTCCACTTTTAGTGAGCGAGAAACGGTGAACCATGCATAACAATTGAAAGATCTTCCTCCTTTTGATTCATGTATATATTACTGACAATAGTTGTTTTACCTTGGCAAAAGTGAGGCAAAAGAAAAAAAGAGAAGTTAGAGATGCATTTGAAAATCATGTGTGTCTATAAATGTATGAATGTATTGTAAATATAATCTGATTATTTAGTTTCAAGATATAATATTTGACTTTTTGGTTTCAAGTAACAACAAAAATTGTCTCGAAAGATCCTTAGGAACAACAAATAATTCTAAATACGAATGCTTAGTGATTCATTCATGACTATAAAGTTTAAATTATTTATAGAGAAAAATATTGTTTTGATCCCCCACATTTCAATTCTATCTCAATTTGATCCTTTACGTTTGCCTGATTTCAAATTGGTCCTTCACTATTTTCTTAAGCTGTCAAAAATGTGAACGACCATCTTAAAATAAGGCAAATGTGGAGGACTTAATTGAAAAAGCGCCAAAATGTGTGGTACTAAAATATTATTTTTCTTATTATTTATATATGAGATCAAAATACAACTGATCTTTGATGGAGCCGATTTTGTCGTGGACACCTCTCAGCAGTGTTGCTTCGTCTCCCAACAATGGGGCCAACTTGTCAGTCACGAGGTTCACTGCAGTTTCTGCCATTTATGAAAGGTATTGGGAAGTAGAAATAGGAACTAGTTTTGAAACTTGAAATGATGTTGTAGTTCTGCCATTGATGAAATTGGAGTTTTCATTTGCAGCAGAGCCAAAGTAGAAGAGATAGGTGCTAAAGCATCTTGTCCACATACGAACGACGATTTTCAATGTTCCCACCACCAATAATTACTAAAAGAATGAGCATCTTGGAAAGATAAAAAACAAAAAAAAATTGAAATAAACTATTCAGGTCTCTCTTTATTAAAGCGTATTGACATATTTGAATTGTATCATTATTCAAATAAATTAGTTTAGTATAACATCTTTCCTTATTAATTTAAATTTCAAGTTAGTATGCCTATATAGCGGGAAAATTCAATGATTTATACTGCAATCATAATGCCAAAAACAAAAATTAGAATAATAAGTATATACACATACACAGGCACCGTTTAGCCTAAGTGCAAAGAGATTAAATTTATACCCCCTTTCGAGTTTCCAGATAAAAGATTCCACCTATACCCACCTTTTCTACTAGGGCCAGCTGTAAACATGTTTGCCTTCCATCCCCACCCACAAAGCACGGTAGTACAATTCACACAGAAAAAAGGGATAGGAATGTGAGAAAGGTGTGTAGGTACATCCCATTCACGTGGCTGGATTATCACAATTTCTCTAATTGAGAAGTAACATTGAATTTTGATTTAATAATTTATAATTTTTTAATACAAAATAAATTAAAATATATATAAAAAATTTAAACTATTGAATCAGCATCAAATGATCTAAATATTATTAAAGAATCTAGGATAAGTATAGATAATCCAATCTCTCATTCACTCTTCTCACATTCCATTATAACTTAACCTTGCTGACTCTTACTGGATAAAAGAATGACAAGGGCGACACGAGAGGTGGAAAATATTCAAGTTTTTTAATCCTTTCTTAATTTTGAATTCCCCAATATGCGAATTTCAGAGAGAAAATGTAATATAATGTATATATTTTTTGGTTATAAATGAGACAAAACCTTAGGGAGTGGAGAAAAGAGTTAAATATGAATCTAAAAAATATCAAGACCTCTAATAAAGAATTCCACTTAAACTAAATCATCTCACGAAACAATATAATGATTTACTATTGTAATACTTATTATTCATCTAATCTTGAAATCAGAAACATTGCTAACAGAGGTTCCCTCTAATATCAATTTCTTTTAAGTAATTTAAAAAAAATAAAGAGTCAGTCATGTAAATGAGATGACAGACCTATGATAGAAGTAAAAATTCTTGGTCTTCATCTTCTCTTTAAAGATCTTAGAATTTGGAATAGGTTGGGGTCATTTCTCCCCTTAGAAGCATAATTTATCAAAATATTCGTATATCATCAAAGAGACGCATACATTATTCACATCACTAGCAAGAGGAGTCAAGCCACAACTCAAGTTTAGCATTACAACACTAACAAAAGCAGTTAAACCATAATTCAATTTCAGTACATTACCAAGCAAAGATCAACACACCATAGTTCGATCAACAAAAAATTAACATCACAAAGTAAAATATGACATTTTGCAAATAACATTGAGCTTGCAACGTTGTTCATCAACATTGATCAACCCATAAGTCACTCCAGAAGCTCCAGTAAAATCTGAAGACAAGAGATATCAAACTATAACCAATATTTCCAAATTATGATGATAAATGGTAATATGCACTCAAATCACTAAGCGAATGGTTTAAATTTCAACAGAAATCAAGCATTTAGGACATGTGAGAACTTACCAACCAATTCATCCTGTAAAGATGCATAGTTTAGATGGCAGAAAGTTTTGCCTTATTCTATATCACCGAAGATTACTTCTTTAATTTTGTCATAGCCTTTTTCTTCCTTCAGCCACAAACTTATTGAAAATTGACTTGGCATGTCTTCAATGTAAAATCTTTTGAGAGTTTCCAAATTTTGAAGATCAACGGGGAACTCAACCAGTTGTGGGCAGCTATACAATGCAAGATCCTCAAGCAAAGGCAATGCTCTTTTTTCTATTTTTAAGGAAGTCAAACCTTGCATCTGTCGTAATGCTAAATTTTTCAACTTTTTGAACCATCCATCTTTAAAATGAAGCTCTTCACCTTCATATGATTTGAAAAGCCCAAGTTCCAACAATTGTGGTAAGTCTTTTAGAATGAAGAGTGGATCTTCCATTAGTCCTGATGAAACTAATACCAAACGCACTAGATTGTTAAGCTTGGGAATCCATTCTGGAAGCCTCCCTAAACGCCCTAGCAAGTAAAGGCGCTGCAAATATCGAGGAGGATCATTCAATGATTGCAAATCAAGAACTTCATGTTCTTCTATTGCTGCAATACCTAGTGAACAAAGATGGCTCATTCTCTCTAGTGATGCGCATAATAATTTCCCTTGGTGTCCTCTTAGCTTCACAATGGCCAACCTCCTCATCTTATTCAAATTTTTTAGTTCAGTGATAACCCCATCCCCATCAGTTACATCAACATTTGATAGCTTCTGCAGAGCCTTTAGACCTGCAATCCCTTCCTTCAATTTCACACCGTGAACGGTTTCAAAATGACCTTCAAATACAAATGGAATATGTCCTGCAAGAAAACGCAGCTTGATAAGCTTATTAATCTCAACTGGCAATTCATGAACCAAACTATTTTTTAGGTCTAGAATCTCTAGATTCTGAAGCCTCCCAATGAATTTTGGAATGGTCTTGACCTTTGTATTTTTCAAGCTTAAATATTTTAAAAGAAATAAATTCCCAACTGCTTCGGGAAGATAATCAATAGGCGCATCTTCCAAGTCCAATTCTGTCAACAACTTGAAACTCGATAGCAATGATTCTACCACAAGCTTCGGCAAGTTTTTAAAGTTAAACACCAAACAAGACCGCACTTTACCATAATTGGCTGCACATTGTAAAGCATCATCAGTACTGTTTGTATGGATTGAAAGGCGTCTAGTCCATTCATGGATGCTAAATCCCACATTTTTTATCACTTGGCAAAAGTTCTGCTCCTCACACTTTTTAAGAATAAAGTCGTGCATTAAATCATGGACTCGACATCTTTTTACTCTCCCTTTAGACATATTTGACACTTTAACTAAGCTTCTTCGAATTAGCTCAGCCAAGTATTCTTCTGCTACTTCTTCAAGTGTTTCATTCACATTATCTTTTTGCTTTACAAACCCTTCTGTAATCCACAGGTTAACGAGTCTCACACAGCTAATCGAGTAGTCTTCTGGAAAAAGGCCAAAGTATGAAAGGCATAACTTAAGGTGATAAGGAAGATCATTGTAACTTTCTGATAAGACTTGGTAGTAACCTCTTAGATGGGGATCACTTGCCAATTTTGAGTGAAGGCTATCATGTACCCTTTGCCATTCATATTCAGTTTTCTTTTTAGTTGATAAGAGACCAGCAATTGTCACAATTGCCAGTGGTACTCCATCACACTTTTTAACAAAGTCCATAGATAATTTAATCAATTCTTTTGGACAATCTTCACCTTCAGAATCAAGCTGAAAAGCCTTAAGTTTGAAGAGGCTTAAAGCATCATTTAGAGGTAGAGGTTTTAACTCATGTATTTGAACCGGTGCAAAACGTTTACAAAATTCAGCAATGCCCATATTCCTTGAGGTAATCATTATCATACTGCTTTTGTTGTCATCAGGTAATGCAAATTCAACGTATTCCCAAAAGGTTGTGTCCCATACATCATCAAACACTATCATATATCTCCTTCCTTGCAAGTATTCTCTAAGTTTATTTGTCAAAGTGCCCTTATCCATTATTTCATTAATTTCCTTGGTGGCATGCTTGTTACCGTCATTCTCATAAAAGCTCTGCATCATGGTCTTCAGTAATGTTTCCACTCTTACTGAACGTGAAACAGTGATCCATGCAAAACAATTGAAAGATCTTTCCTCTTTTTGCTTCTTGTATATATTATTCACAATAGTTGTTTTACCTTGATAAAAATTAAGGAAAAAGAAAAAATGGAGTTAGAGATTTATATCAAAATAGTGCATGTCATTAAATGTATAAATGTGTGTGTAAATATAATTTGTTTATTTAGTTGCAAGATGTAAAATTTTCCTTCTTGGTTTAAAGTAACAAAAGAATTTGTCTCATAAAAATCCTAAAGAACATTAAATAATTCTAATAAAAAAGTAGGTACCCTTGGAATCATTATTTAAGTATAAATGATATGAAATTGAGTTATTTAGGTCATGTTCATACCAAATAATTGAGTAATTTTATTATTTTTATGTTTTGTGTGAATTTTGTTAGTTAAGTCATATTATCTTTGAAGATTTAGATTTTAGTATTAAGTCATGTCAATTTGATGATTTACATTCAAATATATGCATTTCATAAACCCCAAGAAATAGAAACTACAAAGAACTCCTTAGAACAAATAGACCATAGAAAGAGAAAACAAATTAGATAGCAAAAAGGAACTAACATAGAACTTGCATCAACACTAAAGAAATACTTAACCTACACCTTGTCTACCACCAATAACATCCCTAGAGAGAACTGATACCATAGAGGATGGAGGATCTAAACCCCACGTTAAAAGGCAGTCCTTTTATCAAAATGCTTAGTAAACCAATCAGCAATTTGATTAACAACTTGTAGAAACCACATGATAGAACGAGAATCAAAATTGTTAATTAAGACTTGAGCATCTTTAAGCAACAGATTGCAGGGCCATAATAGCCATGGTCCTTACAAATGCTAATACTTCTATGTTAGATCTACCCCACAAGACCAATGACTAAGGTACTTCCCAGGTTATTTATCACCTGCTTAAAAACAATGCCTATATTTCTTCCACCCCCCATCAAATTAAACTGAACATAGCTAATACATTCCATGGTTCTTTTAACCCATTCAACATCAAATCCCATCTTCATTATAACACCTTGAAGGAAATCTCATTCAACCCTATAATATGCCTTATTCATATCAATTTTAATTGATTACCCCAAGCTTATTGTTACTGCTCTTGATTATCAGTTAGCAAAATGCTCCATGTACTATATTGAAATTATCTTGAATCAACCTTCCAACTACAAACACCCTTTGATTTTTAGTAATCACCCTTGGCTTCAGACCTTTTATTCTATTCACCATAACTTTTATATTATCTTATACGAGAAATTGCAAAGAATAATTGGCTTGAAATTTCCAACTTGTTATGGGTTTTCCACCATCGGAAATAACACAAGGCTTGTTGAGATTGTTTTGATCAATGTAGTCAAAGGTAAAAGGCGCCCTTAAATCGCTAGACCTCTAAAACGCTTTAGGCGAGAGGCACCAAAAAGGCACTCACCTGAGTGAAGTAAGGCATTAAAATAAGAAAAATGCTAAAAATATGTTATATAAAAAAAAATAGATAACTATAACTTTATAACAATATTTGACATATAAATAAACTATCCAAAGTTGGAAACATAATAATATCAAGTCAAGAGACATAATAATCATCAAATGAATTAATTTAGGTAACTATAATCACCATTCAAACATAATAATCATTAGGTCATAACTAACAATAATGTTAAATGAACTTAACATTAGGGTTGGACTTCTCAAGTGAACCCTAAGTAGGAAAAAAAAACCTAATAAGCCTAAGTTAACTAAAGTGCTAAAAGGCACTTGCCTCGACTGCCAAAAAGGCATTAAAGGCGCTACCAGTTCAGCTAGGAGCCTCTCACACCATAAGAGGTGCTACATTCAAATAGAGCCTTGCTTCAGGGCCTTTGACTACATTGGTTTTGATGATGACAGATATATAAAAAATATGAGTTATAAATATAATATTAATATGTGTATAATTGATTAATCATTTGAACTAACTATATGGTTTGCAAGTTGAATATCTATTGTGTGTAGGATGGTCCAAAGAATGAAGAGTGGGAATTGAAGTAAAGAAAATAAAATATCAATACCATGCTTTACCAAAAGTGATAGCAAACTTCTAAGCTTTGAAAAAGTTAAAAATTAAAAGAGCTAGAAATTTGGTTGCATCAAGATAGTCAATGGATTGAATAGGTATAATTATCATAGGCTAAGTATTATTTTGTGAAAATCAATGATTTAGATTTGTATTTATTGGCTCAAGATATTTTGATTCTCAAAATATAAGTTTGGACTTAAAAGACAATGAGCTATAGATTTGACTTAAAATCGTCTTTGACCTTTAGTCACTATTATACTTATATCTCACAAACCATATATATTTTGTTATTAGAAAATAGACTAAAACAGCTTTTCAATGATAATTCATTCACTTAAAATGGAATTCAAATGAAAAAGCTATGACCTTATAAAGTTGAGTGGTGAGATATGGATTTTGCATAAAATTGTATTTTAACCTTTGATCACTATTTTAAGTATATCACAAAAAATATATTGAGTTTTGATATAAAACTTCTTTCATTGGAAAATAGACTTAAAGAGATTTCTAAGAATAGGTTATGCACTTAAAATAGATTTAAAATGAAAAAGTTATGACTATTTGAAGTTGAGACTATGTCACTGTAAGTGACAAGTCGACTGGTCACCTGTGGCAAGTCAACTAGCACAGTATAGAAAATGGGCAATCGACTGGTCAGTCCTAGATTTAAAATAACGGTCATATTTTGATGGGCAGTTGACTAATGAGGCCCCAACAGTCAGCTAGTCACTCTCATAAAAAGTTTTTAAAAGTAAATAATGGCTCTTTTGAATATGTAACGATTATAACTCATCTTGATCTATATATATATATATATATGACCTTCCAAACATAGTTTTTGAGTATAACCAAATGCTAAAATGTGATTTTTAACTTGTTATATCATCTTTGAGAGAGAAACAAACATCATTGAGCCAAAATCTACATAGTCTTTATCATTTGAGTTCTTTGAGCTTCATTTTATATATATACTTCTTTGAAAGAGTTTGTTCATTCGTATTTCTTCCTTTCTTGTAAGAGATAAGCTTAAGGAGGTTTCTTAAGGGAGTCAACTAAAAGAGAGCTTGAGTTGAGAGAGAGCTTCCTATTGGTTATGTTCAAGGAGATTCCTTGAAAGAATCAAGCAGTGAGTGCTTAGGATTAGAGATTCTTCCTATAGTTTGTAACTGAGGGAGAGGTTTTCTCGAGTTGTTGTGATTGAACATCGAGACAATGGAAAATCCTAAGAAGTTGCTTGAGAACTAGGCGTAGGCTTGGGTTGGAGCCAAATTAGGATAAATCTCTAAATTTGCTTTCTCTATCCCTACACTCTTTATATTTTGAATTATTATATTTATGCTTTGCGTTTTAATATTACACTTGAAGTTTTGATACATATCCCAACCATCTATATTGAGCCTCCATTTATTGATTTAATTGTTGCTTTACATCATACTCTTCCAAGTATAATGCATGACAAGGATTTTGGTAAAACAATTTTGAAAAAAAATGAAATTCTGTAAACAACTAATTCACCCCCCCCCCCTCCTCTTGCGTGTTGATTGCCTTGGCCTAACAAGGTTAGTTTCATTTATACTCTTCAATGATAGCTTTGTGTTAAGAGAACTTGTAACCAACTTACTAACTAGATCCATAAACACTCCCCAAGAGGATAAAAGAATCTAGAACACCCAAATGGACTTAGGGCATTCAAGCTTCTAAGATTAAACATTGCTTTCCATATTTCTTCATATAATACTAGCTCAATAAGATTTTATCATCTTGCTTCGTGATAATCAGCTTCACAAAGATCTAGCACCTAGAGAAATCCCTATTGCCCACTGATGAGAATAAATCCACTTAAAACTCCTCTGTATATAGTTTTTTGTTATCAATTCACTCCCCTTTCTTTCCTTTCTAACACACTACTTTATTCTCCCTACCTTCTTTGAATTGTAGTCATATCGAAAAGTTTTGTATTTCAGTCCCCACATTCTAACCATTAAATCCTTGATCTCTAGGCCTTGCACTTTTCTCCCAATCCCATACCTCCTCAATCTTCCTTCATAATTCATCTGCTAATTTGGCTTTTTCCTCATCCTATACTCCATAACAACACTATGGAACTCCTTTGATAGCTTCTCCTCAAGCTTCCTATTGTTCATACATCCTTTTTTACTCCATTTAGACAACACCCCACTCAATTCAAATTCTCAAGAAAAAGATCCACAACTACTCCTCAGAAAACATCCTCTGGAACCCAGCAATCAAAAATTACATCCAACAAGTCTGGATTATTAACGCACATTAATTCAAACTTAAAAGGATGCTGGACAATACCTTCAGCAATATGAAACTTAACTAGCACGGGGGCATGATCTAATCCCAATGGCTCGAGATGCAAAACACATGCATTAAAATACTTAAATATATATTGTTGATTATACTCTGTCTAACGTTTCCATCACATTAGCATTCCCTTTCCTTCTGTTAATCCAAGTGAACATTTGCCCCTTGAACCCCAAATTCACCATAAACTCCTGGAAAACATCGAGCCAATAGTAACTCATTAATATCCCCCTTGTTTCTCTAAACTATAAAGGACTTCATTAATGTTACCAATACACACCTAAAGAATTGATGGCCCTTGGTTTAGCTTTTTTTATAGATGACCTAATGGTTCTCTTTTCATTATCAATGAGGGATCATAGACAAACGTGATAAAGCTTGACATTTCATCCATGCTATCTGCTACCTCAACATGAATAAAGTTTTTTGTCACATCCATTAGTTTCACTGTTACATCTCTCCGCCACAAAGATAATCCACTGAGAAATCAACATCATTACTTCATACTAAAAACCATGAAATCTCTGAACCATTCATTTAATTTTATTTTCTTTTTTATTCTACTCATCATTAAGAAGACCAAGACCAACGAGGGCTTGTGCTTTCTACATAACTCCTTAAGAGTCTTTCTATTAAGGTATCCCTATACCTTAATAGTTTTGAGGTTAGAAGACTTATTTCAACCCAATGGCTTTTGCGGGACATCCACTAGTCCTTTCAACTTTTAAACATCTAGATTTAAACACAATGTCTTCTGGGGTATCTTTATTCTTTAACCAACTTCCCTCTTTATCATTTTGAAGCTTCGCTTCCCCCATCTTAACAGGAACGTCAACTAGGCCTGATCTCTTCCTTACTTTGCCGCTTCCCACTTTGACACCAATTCTCCTGTTTCTAATTTCTCCCTCTCCAGAATGATTCTTCTCAACAATATTCAAATCAGTATTATTGCCAGCCTGCTCCTCCTTTTTGCGTTTCTTAATTACTGGACCCTTGAGCTCATCTTCTGCCCTTCATTTCAAGTTTATCTTTTCCATCTCATTAATAAGCTCCACCCCATATTACCCTCCTGTAATACAAATAATCGTTTTGCCATCATCTTTTCAGTCCTCCTTATGAGGAAGCTCAAAAAAAAATGTCATCATATTTTTTACTAATAAAATCTAAATCAAACATACTCATTTTCAAGCCCAGTTTCTTTGTTGTCACTAGTTTCTCTCGAGGCCTAATATCTTGTTTCACTGGGGAGACCACTCCTTCACTAAGAAACTACTCTACTCCTTTTTCATTCCCAATTCACAGCCAATATCTACTTTCCCCTTATTTGAAGCCCAATATTCACTCATGTGACAGATTATCCAAGCTACTAGCCAATACCGTGAACAAGCCCTCAACGAAAAACACTACCTCAGCCCTTCACATTTTCCTAAACCTAGTTGTTATTGCATACCTCCCCATGAAACGGTTTCCCATCATTCTCAATCATCTAACATTTCTTCACACATCCTCCTTCTTCATCCCATTCCGTTCTCCACGTGCCCCCTAGCTCCTGACGTTATTCCTTCTAAAATTTGCATTGCCTTTCAAATTAATGACCTTTGCTATTGCCTTCATTGATGGAACTCTCATACCTGCATTATGCTTGAGTTGCATATGACCACCCTCTTCACCAGAGATAACAAATTCACATGATTTGGAATCATGACAGATTTTCCTACAGTTATAACAATAATACTGCAGCTTTTCATATTTGATCGACTCCCATACCCTCTTTAATCTTAGATTCGAAACCCAAAATCCAATGATCATGGGCTTTCAAATATCAATAATCACTCTAATAGGAACAAAACTTCTAATCATATATCCAAAATGGACTACTATCTAGATCAACCTCCTATAGCACCAGTAGATTAGATCATGGACTGAGTACCAACAAAAACCCCATAACTGTCTAAGGAGAATCTCTCACAGCTCTATCATAAACCTCCTCCTTTTAAGAACAGCAACAAATTACCCCCAACCTCTGAAATATCCAACCTCTCTTTTGTGTTCTAGCTTCTTAGAATCAAAGATTGAATAGTCGACCTTTTGAGCCTTTTACCAATAATTAACTTCCTCGCAAGAATCTGGCTACCAATTCCTACTTCCTATAATTCCTCCCAACCAAGCACTACCGAATACCCTTCCTCGCCCATGGCAGTATTCTCTATACTTACATTCAAAGGGCCTTCACTACTACCAATAAGACATACGAAAGAACCAAGGGACTAGCCCCAAATTAGTCGAGCCTAAATACTTAATTAGATTAGGAACCTAGCTAGCTCTCACTATGGAGAAAGTTGTGCTCTCACAAGGGAGAGAACAGGTCACAACCTAACTAATTACATGATTACACATAATCGTCTACAAGTGAGCAATTTCTTTAGTTAGTTTTAAGATGGAGGACGAGGTGGACTGAAATGAACGGTAGAGGACATCCAAACAATTCTATGTATCCAAAATTTATTTTTGGGATGCGAATTTTAGGGGAACAAGGGAGGTCTTGTTCTTTTTTCTTTTTTTCTTCTAATTTAGTAAACATTATTTTGTTTAAAATAAGTATCTTGATATACAAAATAATACTAACTTTTTAGATCCTTTCTTATACTAGATAGACTAACCAACATCTAACATGATTGTTATAAGACCCCACACTTTACAAGATATTTCTTGTCTAGCTATGCACTAATCCTACGTCAAATTATATACTAACATGATAATAATATGTATAAAAATTCAAGATCTTAGTACTAAAATAAATTAGTATTATTATTATGGAAATGAGGTCTAATAGCTTATGTTAGCTTTTTTTTCTTTTTTCCTTTTCTATAGGATAGTGTCCTATTATATTATAATTACTTTTTTCTGAAAAACTTAATAGTTATTAAAACTAAAAAAAGAAACAGATGGATGTCTGCAAATCAGTATTATCTAGAAATAGACAAATTAATTACTAAGTATAGTTAATTAAATATGAACTATTAGATCAAATTTTAAGATTTTACCGAATTAGTTTTTTAAGTTTAAAAATAAATCATTAAATTTGTAAAATTCTATAAACACAGATAATTAAATAATTGGATTCACAAGTTTATAGTTAGAAAACAGAGAATCCAAACTACTTATGTAGACAACACACTGCTTTGAAAAATCATAAATAATTCTTACCGAGTCCGCCTTCGCCGATTACTGAGATCACAGTGCGCCTACTTTCTGTGTTTGACAACCAATCATTGAGTAATTTCTTGTTATCATCTACACCCACAAGTTGAGCATCATCCATGAAATGTGCACCCAATCGAAGTGCATTCGATGTAGACATCTTTCGCCCTGCATCGCTTGATTCTGGTGAAGATGGGTTGAACTTAAGAGCCTCTGTCCCTTGATTGAGTCTCATGATTGATTCTCTTATATCTTCAATCTCAGATGTAATCTTATGACGTGGTTTTACAGTTCTAAGCAAGTGAGTAATTTTCATAAGAACACCAACAAGCCCTTTTCTTGGACGACGCTGGCCCACTTTTAACAAGTATTCATCAATCACATCTTGTATGCGAAAAGCAATTTCTCTTGTTTTCTTCACCCATTCTTTCTCTAGGTTACTCGTGTTTGTCATTTCTGCCTTTTCATCTGCATCTTTCACATAAGCTCTTATAAGCTCAAGCTGATCTTTGATGGAGCTGATTTTGTCGTGGACACCTCTCAGCAGTGTTGCTTCGTCTCTCAACAATGGGATCAACTTGTCAGTCACGAGGTTCACTGCAGTTTCTGCCATTTATGAAAGGTATTGAGAAGTAGAAATAGGAGCTAGTTTTGAAACTTGAAGTGGTGTTCTAATTCCATTGATGAAATTGGAGTTTTCATTTGTAGCAGAGCCAAAGTAGAAGAAGGGATAAGTGCTAAAGCATCTTGTCCAAATACCAACGACTATTTTCAATGTTCCCACCACCAATAATTACTAAAAGAATCAGCATCTTGTAAAGACAAAAAAAAAAATTGAAATAAATTATTCAGGTCTCTCTTTATTAAAGCGTATTGACGTATTGAAATTGTATCATTATTCAAATAAATTAATTTACCTTAACATCTTTCCTTATCAATTTAAATTTCAATTTAGTTTGCCTTTATAACGGGAAAATTCAATGATGTATACTGCGATCATAATACCCAAAAAAAAAAAAAAAGAATAATAAGTATATACACATACAAGCGCACCATTTAGCCCAGTGCAAAGTGACCGAATTTTAATTTATATCATAATTTAAAGTTCAGAATTACATAAAATTATATATATATTATATCGTTTGTTTCATTTAGCCTCGTGCAAAGCCTTTTGAATTTCCAGATAAAAGATTCCCATTAAAATTTAAATATTCCACCTAAACCCACCATTTCTACTAGCGCCAGCTGTACACATGTTTGCCTTCCATCCCCGCCCACAAAGCACGGTAGTACAATTCACATGGAAAAAAAGGATAGGAATGTGAGAAAGGTGTGTAGGTACATCCCATTCACGTGGCTGGATTATCACAGTTTCTCTAATTAAGAAGTAACATTGAATTTTGATTTAATAATTTATAATTTTTTAATACAAAATAAATTTATATATATATATATATATATATATATAACTTAAACTATTGGATCAGCATCAAATGATCGAAATATTACTAAAGAATCTAGGATAAGTATACATAATCCAATCTCTCATTCACTCTTCTCACATTCCACTGTAACTTAACCAATTCTAGAGGACAGAGGACGGGAACAAATTTCTTGTCAGATATATTGCTGACTCTTCTTGGATAAAAGAATAACAAGGGGGAGACGAGAGGTGGAAAATATTCAAGTTTTTTAATCCTTTCTTAATTTTGAATTTCCCAATATGTGAATTTCGGAGAGAAAATGTAATATAACGTATATATTTTTGGGTTATAAATGAGACACAAAAACCTTAGGGAGTGGAGAAAAGAGTTAAATAAGAATCTAAAAAATATCAAGACCTCTAACAAAGAATTCCTCTTAAACTAAATCATCTCACAAAACAATATAATGATTTACTATTGAAATACTTATTACTTTTTGAAATTCTCAATGTCAAGAAGATTGAATTATCATGTAATTAGATTGGTGCTGTCAGATTCATAAACTTCTTTGTGTTTAAATTATGGTGTTTGGTGTCCATCCATAATGGATTAAAGAAAGATTACAAATTTTAGCCCACTAATGAGCAATTGATGTTGAACTATGAATGGGAATCTTTCATCTGGAAACTGACTAGGAGGGTATTCAAACCCTTAAACTAAAGAAACATGTGGGTGGATATGCTAATATCAATAGTGAATTAGTGATAGTTTCCAACAGGCTCACTTAATTGAGCATTGAATTAACCTTTTGATTCAGATTTTTCTTTTTCTTTTTCCTTCTAATATATGATCATAGTGTCAGCTACACTAAATTAATTCAAAGCTTAAGCTGATTCGCTCATTTATTGAAAAGCTATCAATTCGAATCTCCCATAATGGAGAAGTATCCTTCTTTAAAATGAAGGATTTTTAGGTAAAAATTTTGAATCAACTCGAAAAAGAACAACGACTTAGGATATTTTTCCTTATATCCCAAAATTGCACATCTCCATTAAGCCAACATTGTCATTCAGTATATATGTGTGTTGTATTATATATATTTGCCCTTCATTTTCTTAGTTTAAAAAGAAACATCTCCTTATACTTGAAGCCAAACACTTAGAATAAGTTTATTACCCATTACTACATAACCAATAAAAACTTTATGTTCATTATTTGTAATGCATTATATATAATTATTATTGACTTTTTTTATAGAAATTTTATTTTGAATTTTTCATTAGTCATGACTTGAAAAGTTATCTATTATTATCTTTTGACCTATTTTGATAAAGTAATCTTTAATAATTATATTTATTACTCTATAAATCATTTTAATTCAAATTTAAAATTACTAGTATTTGATTATTAGTAGTTATTATATTCAGATTTAAATATATAAAATTTTTAAAAATATCTATATTTAATTATCACTTATTCAACTATAATCAAACTAATAAATTATTAATCATTGCATTCAATAGTTTTAGTTATTAGTCTGAATTTTAAAAAAAATTCATTTTAACTATGTAATTGCATATTTTAATAATTATTTTTTATTTTAAATAAACTCTTATGATTCTACATTACGAGTTTACCTTCCTCAAATAATTTTACCTAAACTCGCGAGTTTGACAACCTTGCACAAAAGTATATGCTATAAGACAACTCAACTTGACAAGCTTGTTAATCTCCATTAGTAATTCATGCACCAAGCTATCTTCTAGGTCTAGAGTCTCCAAGGATTGAAGCATCCTAATGAATTTTGGAATAATTTTAATCTCTGTCCTTCTTAAATATATATTTTTTGAAAGCAATAAATTTCCAACCGCTTTAGGAAGATAATCAAGAGCTGCATCTTCGAAATCTAATCCAATCAACAATTTAAAACATAACAACAATAACTCAATTGCAGGCTTAGGTAACTCTTTAAAGTTAAACACAAAACAAGAGCTGCTCTACCATATTTTTTTGGGCATTTTAAAGGATCAATATAGTTTATACACTTATAATTATGAGTGTATAAATGTACCTAATTATAATGTATAGATATAATTATAATATTATTATTTTTTAGTTAATATGATTATAATGATATCCGTACATTATAACTGAATTTACTAGTACACTCAAAATTGTAAGTATACAAAAAATGACCTTTTATTTTATATATGTTTAAATCAAATTCTTTTATCACTATAAATTATTCATTTTTAATTATAATTTCCTTCAATTTGCATTCAATTGGTGAATCCATCTACAGAAACTTATTTATAAACCAAATTAAATGCTAATTTATTTACTTATTTACGTGTCAGTCGATTAGAAATCACCATATCATCCATTCATGGCATTTCTATAACTATTTTTTGGGGGTAAGATATAACCATCATTATCGTTGTTACTTCATTTTTGTTTCATCAGAGCAATCCTTGCGTTAGCTCATTAAATTAATGTTACCAATTAGCTAGTGCACGAAGTAATAAAAGTAATTAACAAGTCTATCTAATTAAAGGGATCAATTATGGTGAGCAAGTGACGACAAAGTTGAGTTTGATGGAAACATAAAAAATAGGGGAGCCAGCTGGCATGCTACATATATAATGATATAGACTTTTCTTTTACTATGATACAAATAGGTAGACTTGTTTAATTTAATTTTTTTTAAATGCCACCAACAACGATAGAACTGACAACGTTGTATAGACTAAATTTTTTGTGAACATCAAATTTTTGTAAACGAACTAAATTGGTTTTATATATGAGTCCATCGGATCTATATCTGATTTGGTCTACGTAAGAATTGTTTGTAAAGCAAGTTTGATTCCTGTATAACGTATAATGTATAGTTATAGAGGAAAAGAAAAGTAGTGTATCAAAAGAAAGGAAAAAGGTTCTATAGGCATGGTCCCTTTTTTTTTTTCACTCTATTATAAGCATGAGTTTAATGCATTGTTGTTAAAATTGCTATTCAACTTGTTAAAATTATTGATTTTACGATGTTAGATAAAGATTTTGAGTTAAATTGGATGAAAAATTAGAATCAATGCAAACTCTATTGAATTGTGTAGAACCAGATGATTCTAGCAATTTCAGTATTTTCAACCCAAAGTAATGCATCCCAATCTTTTTTTTTTTTTAGTACATAATCTAGGAAGCACAACCCAATAAACATATAAGCCTAGGAAAAACCCCTCAAATTGAAATAAAAAAACTTTGCAACTATTTTTTTTTTTTAGTGATGATAATATTAAAGCAAGGCAAAAGAATACTATTGTATTATGGATTATAGACTTTGGATTATGGAGTTTATTCAAAATTATATGTTGATAAATGAGAAATATGCAATATATGAAATATATAAATGAAATAAATATAATATATATATATATATATAATAATATAATAATATAAATAAATAAATATATAATATTATATACTTATGTATAAAATGTTATGTGATTTTGTGATATAGTTTTGTTTAATAGCTATTCAATAACAAGTTTAAGTAAACTTTTACGATTCTACGATATAATTTTACTTTACGATTTTACTCCTTCCTTTTTTATGTTATCTAAAATCACGATTTTGACAACATTATCTAAAACCAACGAGGAATCAACAAAACTAGTGAGTGAGAATTGGAAGAGAAGATAAAGAATGAATAATAGTGATGGGGGATAAGTGAGGAATGAGCAATTAAATAAGAGAGTAGACAAGAATATGCAAAATTATCATATCTACATATAATTAGAATGGGAGATATAAAAATAAAATAATCTAACCTGAAGGAACAGTAGCCAAACAGTAGCCATAGCATGAATTTGAAAGTGAATAGCAAAGAGCAATAACCCACAATTACCACATCTACACAAAAACAGATGTACACAAAAGAGTTAGGCAGCAAAAACTAGGGCTTCTCTAAAGATTTCGTTTTTATCATCTTAAAAAAGACCCTTCAACCATAATTTTATAAAAATAAGTTTTAATATTTCAATAAAACAAGCCCATTAATAAAGCTCATTTAAATGAGTTCAATCCTTGTTTCAACATTTACTCTCAATAGAAATATGATGGGATAATCACTAATCAAATTAGGCTATAGGTTGGAGTCTTTATCTAATATACTTGTGAATAATCTAACATATTATTGATTATTCGCAATCAATAAGAACTCAGACCATTCTTAACTTAGACTAATAATATTAATTGTCCAATTATTAACCAAAAAAATTGATTTAATCATAGGATTAATGCTAATGTACAAAATAATTAATAAAATTTCTAATAGAATAGAGATGTAGAGGAGAAAGAATGGAGAGTAAAGACCAGAAGGAGCTTTGTTTTGGCTGAGCAAAATGAGTATACAGGATCTTGAGTTTCATCAAAACTTCAGTCAACACAAGAGCAAGCAACAGGTGAAAAAGAAGTGAACAAAAAGAACACAGAGCAGCTAGACAAAGGACCAGAAGCTGTGATTCTCTTCAATTGAGTTTCAATTTTGGAGAGGAAGAACACATTTGAAGAATAGAGTGTTGGTAGCCATATCATCCTTTAGTCTAGGCGAAGAGAGAACTAGAATCTTTCTTTGTTTCTAGATTCGAAAAAAAGTAGAGCACTGGACAACCGAAAGTGGAAGAGGACTTAAAAGAGCATAAAGATTACAGGAATCCTTATTGTTTTGCACGTTTTCGTTCATTGGGAAAAGAAGAAAGGCATAAAAAGAACTAGAAGTAAGGCAAGTCCTTTGAACCTTTCACTAGTACTTTAATTTTATTAGTAGTTTGTTTGATTTAGGTGAGGATCAACTGGATTGGGTTGATGAATTTTTAATGGGAGGTTTGAATTTTGATGAAATTGTTAGGAGTTTGGTAATAAGTAATAACTTCCAGTGAACCAATGCTGTAGGACTTTTTATCTTAGTTTATGTTGAAGATTTTGCTGATTAATATCTTGGACTTTAAACCACTAATTTGCCAAAGGGGACATTGTTTAATTTGCAATTGATCATGTTGTGGGGTGGTGCCTATTTTGCACTGTTGGAATCAAAATGTGCAAGACATATCTAGAATTTTCTATTTTTGGTTGAGAGCTCACACAATCACATGATTGTGAAGGTATATAATTTTCTATTTTTGGTTTATTAATTTAATTTTAGAGTTATAGTGTGAAAATATATTAGGGAATCAACTGGTGAGATTGTATTAGATCTTGTATTTCCTCAAATTTTACTAGTATTTGTTGATGGCATTTTAAATAAATATGAGTTCTAATGACATGTTCTCAATGAGTTATTTAAAAAAAAAAAATCATTTAAATCCTGTATAAATGTTTTCTTGATCTTTGAAATTTTTGTTTCTTTAAAATCTCTTCTTTCTAAAATTATAAAATGTAGAAGAGATGGTTTAAAAATAATAATTAAAATTATTTCTCCGTCTAATTAAAAAATCCATGTCCAAATTCCACGCAACTTATTGCAATCTTTTTTTTTTCTCTTTCCCTTAACTTTTTATTCTTATGAAATTAAAAAAATAAAGAATTACAATATATTATTTAATTTTTTAAAATACTTTTAAGTAGTCAAAACTCAAAATACGAATGAAAATCTAGTTTTCAAATTTCTTTTCTGACTTTCAAAATTCTTTTTTTATTAATGTCAAAAGATCAAAAGATTTTTTCTTTTAAACCTTTTAAAATTCTCATTGTTAATTTCATAATTCACTGAAATGTAAGTTTCATTTTCAAGAAAACTCTACAAGTTAAAAAAAAAAAAAAAAAGAGAGTAAAAAATGAGATTATATCAATTTTATAAATTAAAACATGTCAATTAAATTTCAAACTTGTCTTGTTCAGAAATTTCTAATTGATTTATATTGTCCTTTTTATTTTCATAAAAGTAAAAATAACTAACCCATTAGCACACATTTTTATTCTAATTATGTAAACTTTGATTCTTATTGAGTCTCTAATCCTAAGTCAAGTTTGTCTTTGTAAATTTTTTTTTGGTTTATATTATTTTCTTAATTTCTTTTTAATTTTCTTTTTGCATGTATTTGATAAAAGTAGTCCAAATTAAAATTAAGGCTATAAACATTTTGTGTAATCAATTTTAGGTAATTATTTTTAAGAACAAGTATTGTCAAGTGCCTAATATTTTCCCTACATACATCCGACTCTTAAACTTGATTCCCAATTAACATAACTTGTAATTTAGTTTTTCAAAATTTATCATTAAAAATTTTTGTTGTGACTCCTCTTTAATTTTGGTTTTTATTTTCAAAGTGCAAATTAGAATTCTTTTCTTCTACTCCTCACCATCACATTTCTAGTCTGACACCAACCTAGGCATAGGGCATTATGTCAAGATCATTTTAACATTCATGAGTGATCCAAGTAAATCACAATTCATAATTGCAAAAAAAATATTAAGATATGTCCGGAGCATGAAAATTTTCATTATTTTGTATGAAGTATAAGACAATTGTAATTTAATTGGCTACACAAATAGCAATTATGCAAGCAACATCGATAATTAGAAGAGCATAACTAGATATATATTTCTTTTTGGTTCCAAAGTGAATTGATGGGCATCCAAGAAGTGGGTTCATGAATTATGGTCAACAACTAGTGTTGCATGCAAAGTATTTGGCTAAGAAGGATCACGAAGAATTTACATTAATGTGTTAATGCATTAATAAAAATCCACTACATAATATGTACACAATTGCTGGGACAAAAATCCTAGATTTTACAATTCTACCATCCTAGCTTGACTTAGCCTAAAATGATGGAGCCGATAGAGTTGATTGGGCTAGTCTGTGTTATGATCACCTCTACTTAACCATGCTCTATTAACTAGTAATGTTCAATTTTCATTTGGCAATTTGTTTTTCAAAGAACATCAATCTTTGTTCTTTCCTGCTTTCATTTCTTCTCTTCTCTTCTTTTTTTTTTTCTTTTTCCTCTCTTTGTATTTAGCTCGTCAATGGTATTGGACTTGTCAACTCCTCTCCTCTTTCACTATTGTTTCCATTTCTTCTTCCAACACTATGCATGAGACAAATTGGGTTGTTCATCAACCTAGATTCCTTCTATGCCTTTAAATCACTGCAACAAACCCTTAATTCTCTCCATGCCCTACAACCTTATACTACAACAAAACCACCGTTTTTCAACTAATCAGACAACGAAAATTTTTAGTCACCATACAAAAAGCTCTCACCGCTATGCAACTGCAACTTTTCTCTTTTTTAAAATGGCTTTCTTTAATATATAGTAAAATACAAAAAATATAGCACTTAAACTAATAATTTTTATAATTTAAAATATTTTATATGATTTTCAGTCGAAACATTGTAACAATATTTATATTAATAATTTGCAACTATTACGAATAAATTTTTCATAATTATATTTTTAAATTAAAATTATTAATTAATTTCCATTATTTTTCAATTTAATTTTACAAATGGTGAACATTATATTCTTTTTCAATTACTAGTTTTTATTTATTTGAGCATGTGATATTTTTACTCTCATTCCTTTTATTTCTACAAATTTTGCAAGTTTTGTTTCATTTTGTGCATCATCTTCTATATGTCTCTTAACTTCCTCTATGTTAATCTTCTTTTTTAATTTTCAAAATTTGCCAATGAATGAGGCAAATTCAGCCGGATATATATACAAACCTTTTAATTCTCTTAAAAAAATTTTGTTTTTATTAATGTTTTACAAAATTTGAAATTCAAAAATAAAAAAGAAGAGAACTAATCTGGCCCCTGTTAAACCTAGATCAATTCCTAAGTCTTTAAAAAAAGAAAAAAAACTCAGCTTTAAACCTAGCGGGATCTTTAATTTTTTATAAATCTGAATTAGCTCAATTCATGTTCTCTTCTACATTAAAAATTGCGCTAATCCTAATTAAACAAAAGCTAGCAACAATTACAAAACCGTGGTTGTTGCCAACAATTTTTATAACTGTTATTAAGCTGAGTTGTGAGCTTGTTAACCCGTTGTTTATAAAAAAAAAAAAAAAAAAAAAAATTAATATGAATTGTAGCACAATTCAATTATTTAAATGGTTTCATTGTCATTAGACCTTCGGAAAATTTGTGCCATCACATCAATGTGGGATAGCAATTGCATTTCTGTGATTCTAATTACTTTTAGTTGATACTTAATAATTAGCAAGACGTGGGGGTAACTTATTGGTGAATGTTTTGACCAAAGAAAAAAATTTATTGGTGAATGCAAAGCCGGACCCTCCACCATCCTCCATTCTTGCTTTTCAATGCAGTTAATTATTGGTACCAAGCCAATTTTTAAATCTTTGATCTTATAAATCAAACATGTGATAGTTAAATATGAATAATTAGATCTAGACACACCTGCATTATTGCCATTCTGTCAAATCTGGTTGGAAGGATATAAAATGTATGGATACAAGTGATGTCCTTGGAAGGGGATCAACAGCTAGAAATGGCTGTCATACTAAAATGTTTTTATTTTTCAAGGGTTGGGCTTCATACCCAAGTTGAGTTTTTTATTTGTTTTTAAAACATTAATTATTTTCAAATCAAAATAATTTTTCATTCTATATTTATTTTTAATATTAAATTTTTTCCTAAAACATTTCTAGTAATAAAAATTTATTTTCTAAATTTAATATTTAAAATAAAAAAAAGAGGAGACTCGATTGTGTCCTAGTTAAACCTAAGCCCGATATGAGTCTATAAAAAAAATTCCAAACTTAAATAAACCAAGTCATAGATTTTGCAAAATTTTGACCCTTCTCTATTCGCATTCTCCCTTACATTGAAAATTATACTGATCCTAATTAATTAATTGCTAGCAACAATTACAAACCCATTACTAAACCCTAGTTTAACAACAATTATAAAATCGTTCTTAAACCATGTTTTATTTTTATATCCATTTTTAAGCTGAGTTTTAGCACCATTCAAATATTTAAATGGTTTTCATTTCAATTATAAAGAATCCTGAATTGAATAAATCTCATCATTTTGGATAATTAGTTTGTCATGACTACTTTAACTATATCTATACTTGGACTATTTCTTTCTTATTTCAATGGATATATATTTACACTTTCAATTTTCATGGTGAATGGAAATTAGTTGTCCCGTGTCAATATTAGTGTCATTGTTGGACATTAGTTGCGTGTCTTTATATATTGCTAAGTTAGGTTCATTAAAAAAAAAGCCAAAAAAATATAATTAGAAAGGCCAAAAGTGAAAACAAACATTAGCAACGATAAAAATAACACCACCAAAATATTTGCATGTTTTAACACATCAAATTATGGATAAAAACTAATTTGGTAGACTCAACAGCTTGATTTATCGTAATTATATAAAATTGAGTTAGACTAAGTTAAAATTAAAAAAATATTTACATTTTTACTACATCAACTCGTGCCCTCTCATATCTTAAAAATTGCACTAATTCTAATTGATTAAGAACTAGTAACAGTTACAAAATTATTGATATAACATCATTTCACAACATTTATAAGAAATCATCGTTAAACCATCTTTTAGCAATGGTTTTTATAATCGTTGTTAAGATGAGTTCTAGCACCATTCCATTATTTAAATCTTTTTCATCTTCATTTGAGCTTATGAAGCATGGCAATGAAAAAAAAAAAAATTATAAAGAATCTTGAGTAGAATAAATATCATCATTTTAGTTGATAAACAAAAAATTTTAAAAATGAATGACTTTATTCCAAAAAACTAAACAAAATAATGACAGACTCTCTTTCATACTTCGTTAAATTTCTATGATCTGGAAAAAAGTGCCATCAAGTGTGCTTCTGCTGACCTTTAATTAATATTTAATAATCCCCAGGACGTGGTGGTAATTTATTGGTTAATGTAAAGCCGGACCCAGCTTTGAATTCTTTGACACGATTTGAGTCTAACACCAAGAAAAAAAATTAATAAATAAATTACATCAGAAAAAATATTAGGTTTTTGATGTGGAATTTGACGTTTCAATTTATTTTTTTTATTTTATTAGACTCAAAAAGCCATTCATTGATCTTGTAAATCAAACATTTGATAATTAAATATGCACAATTAAGAGTGAATACCCTTACATACGTTGTCACTAAAAAAATCTTATAAACAATTAATATTTGTCAGATTTTGTATCAGTCATTTATAAACTTATATTACTTCGATAAGGATGAACTGAATTAAATAACTCTGTATATAATAACAAGCTCGTGTATATCAAGTCAACAAAAGAATAAAATAGCGGAAGATTCGATTCGGATTCCACTTAACTCTCTGATTGAAGCAGTATTTCCAGCATTTCATTTTCCAATTTTTAAGATCTTATAAATCAAGCATGTGATAATTAAACATGCATAATTGGATGTAAACTCGCTTATACATGCATATCTGTTTTCGATTTTTTTTATTTATTATTTTGTAAAACACAATGAGAATGGTCAGATGTGGCGGAAACATGATCCTATAGTTTTAGATATTTTTAATTTGCTCCTTGTTATTAAATTTCTGTTAGTGTACTGTTAAATTTTGTTTATATATTCAACTTTGTACTACCTTGATGCTTTATATTCATAATTCATCAATTAAGCATGTGTAAAGTATAGAATGGATCATTTTTAGTAACCAGAGATTCTTGAGATTAATAAAATAATAATTTTTTTATTAATTTAATATTTTTATTAATTTAATATTAATAAAATATTATTATTTTATATTTTTTAACTACAAGAGATTTTCTTGTTACTGCAAAAAATCTGAGCTCTTTAAAGTACAAAGATGACACGAACTTTGCCATATCACTAAAATTTAACAACAAATTAATTGAAATTTAATATTAGGGTATAATTTTTTTAAATTATAAGAATCAAATTACAAGTTTTTAAATCAT